>JAPZEA010000017.1:4840036-4857073 GCA_029783685.1 Heniochus monoceros | reverse complement strand
TGTCTCAGCTCAGCTTTTAATAGATCAAAGCTTTGTTTTCTGCCTTAGAATCCTAATATGCAGGCACATGTGTGTCATATGTGAAGATCTGTTTCCAAATACCACTTGTTGAGGAGGACATGCTGGAGGAATCCCTTGAGTCTTCTCTGTGGAAAGTTAAAGCCGGCGTCTGCAGCGCCGGGGCAGTTTAATCTCTGCTAGATCATGAACTCCACTATCTTACCTAGTGCCAAGCGTGAATGTTTACAAAGCCCTCTCTGTCCTGTTTGGACTCTTATCTTCCATATTTGAGATTCTTTGAGATTTGTAGAGCTGCAGCGACCGCGACCAGGTTCTGAACGTGAGCTCATGACACAGTGACTGGTACAATGGCACACACAGACTCCCGCTTATTCATCCATCCACCCCTCGCTTCTCTCATCAAGCATCTCCTCTTCTGTTAACCCACATTCATCTGTGTCTCTGTGCCAGTTCCTGCTGCTGGAGCCGTCAGCCAGTAACTCTGAGAGAGGACAATAGCAACTTGTTGCCCAGACAGCGTGAATACCCCAGATATCCCTCTGTAACTCATCCTGCAACCCTCACACTGATACCCCATCAACTGTACATCTGCTGCTCAATGATAATTCACTGAATGACCACAAATATTTATCAAGAAGCAAAGACGACTGGACAAGAAAACAGGTATTCTGCCTCGCCACATGTTGCCACTTGTTCATCCTGTGCTCTAATCTGCTCTTTTAGGTAAAGCCGAAGATCATAGAGCCTCTGGACTACGAGAATGTGATTCTACAGAGGAAGACGCAGATCATAAGCGATGTCCTGCGCGACATGCTGCAGTTCCACACGGACGACTTCCAGGTGAGACGTGGATAGAGTTATTTACAGAGCCCCTGTCGGTACATCTACATCTCATAGGCCAGCCTCGGTGGCAGAGCGGTGACCTTGAAACCTGAAAAACAAATCTTCTGATACATTGTTTATTGATTGTAGCAGCTTTAAATCTTTCCACTGGGAGTGAGCAGGCCACTTGACCCAGCAATTAAACTCAATCATAGCAAGTGGCTTTCTGCCATTCAAAACTTTACTTCAGGTAAAAGCGCAGAAGTATTGTCAGATTATGTTGAATCAGCTATTTCAGAGGTGATGTTATTTTCTATATTATGCTACAATACTGTACCATTGGATTATTATTAATATTATTGATGGACTAATGTGTAAGCAACATTTAATGGTGCAGCTGGTGGCTAATTTTAAGTATTTTATGCAGTTTAATTAATATCAGTGCCTGTTATTTTATTTGCTTTTTTAATGTAAAAGTACTGCACCAACTTAGCATGGCACTCCCATAGTATTGTCAGAAAGTGCAGTACTTGAGTAAATGTTACTTTCCACCACTGGGAAACACTCACCGTTTTTGCCATCTCTATTGTTGTCATTGCTCTCCTCACCCGCACGAACAGATGAAAACACCACCTGTTCTCAGCAGGTTGTTTGAAGTGATTCTGGGAAATGCAGAACGTCAGTAAGTGAGGCAACAGTGGGTGAGGCGTGTCGAGATAAAGCAAGGACAGCAACACTTAATCACAACATAACTCCTGGAATGCTCTGAACAGAGGCATGATATACTGTGTGGCAGTGGATTTGTCTTTTTAGAAGTGGAAGGAGCAGCCAGTGCTCACACTGGGAATATTAAAGGAAGCAGTACTTAGTAATACAGCTGCACTGTGTATGTTTTTTTACTGTCACAATTTGAATTTCCTTAGTCAAACGTTTCACCAAGGGCTGCGGCATCAGCATGGCAGAGATTCATGAAGCAAGAGCTGAGACAAATGTTTTGCAATCTTTGCTCCTGCGGCAGGTTAGCACAACCAAGTGATGAGGATATGGGCAAATTATGTGCTCAACCCATGTCTGAAGTTTGACTTGTGCATGCACTGTATGCAATCGCTGGCTCACGGTCTTATAAACATTTACAAGCTGCATAGATCTGCTGCTTGTGTTCAAAGGGTCTGAAAGGCTGTGTCAACATTACATCACCGTCGTGCTGAGATGGATCTCAGCGGGGTCCACTCCCAGTTTGAGAGACAGAGAGAAAACAGGGACAGGCTTGTGTTTGTCATTTCTCAAGTCTCCTGAATCAGACTTTAAAGGATGAGTCTGGTGAGATTCAGTTTTTTCCTCTTGTCAACAAATCCCATATGCACACTCAAACCAACAATGAATATCCTAGTAACACGTATTGTGTGTATATCAAGGCCTGATATATGTTATTCCTCTGTGTTCCATTGTTGTCCAATAACTATTAAAAACACATCAGTCAGCCACACTGTTGCTCTGGGTGACATGTTCCTTGATTACAATAAACACATGCTGTAGTTTATTTTCACTCAATCCCACATACACGCCCTGCTGCCACAAATACTCACTAGAGCACCAAATGTGGATTAATCCACCACTAAAAATAGTCCCCAACAAATGCACTGTTTCCTCCTGTTTGAGCAACGATTGCTAAAAACTACAATTTTAGGAAATCACTGAGGCTTTTATAGGAATTAAACTATGCATTTGTGACCAGAGTGTGTGTTGGGAAATTTTTAAAATACAGTTTGCTTCCAAACTCTTTCACAATCAGCAGATGATCAGTGGTTTTCATTACAAGGCTGTCTGCAGAGCACAGCCATTAGTAACTGCCCAGGACTCTGTGTATGTGTGTGTGTGTGTGTGTGTGTGTGTGTGTGTGTGTGTGTGACCCAGTCCGTCCATCTGTCTAACCTGCCATATGTTTTACATCACTGGGCTTGGAGAGGAGAAGGGGGAGCAGGCCAGACATATGGGTCTAGCATGTGCACGTGCTGCAAAGACACACACGCGTATGGATACACACACACACACACACACACACACACACACACACATGCACAATAACTGTGCATGCAAGAGAGAGCCTCAGTGTGGAAGGAGGTAACAGGAGGTAAAGTGTTGGGTTATGGATTAACTTCCCCTCCATGAAGATTCATGTAGAACAGGAGAGATCCTTGGATGGATATTGGACTAAATGTGGTTAATCCACTTTTGCACACATGCAGCCTCACGTAGGCACAGATAAAACACACTTTCATCTTTCAAAGTAGAAAGAGGACCTCAGAAGACTCACTTCTCGCCTCCCGCCTCTCAACCGCTCTGCCCAGATATCTCCATGCTAGAGAGTTTAATTCCTGCCTGGCATCACCCTATCTGCCCTGCAGTGTCACTGCCTGTGGGAACACGCTCCTCTGGCCCAGTGGAAGCCATCAAAGCTCTGGTTTAATGACTGTGAAAGGAATGCTGTTAATTGGTAGCCAGCAGCTCTCGCTAACAGTTGACTGACAGTGGTGCGCTTTGGTCAGAGTCTCTGGTGAGTGGCTGGTCCAACGGACCGGCGGTGTGTGTGTCAAGTGGTTTGTCTGCAGTGAATTGGCAAAAAAAAGTTAGAAATAGGCTCTAAAGCTTGTGGAGGAGTCGCTGAAGTGTCTTTGAATTGTCATACTGTGTTATACGGTAAGCTAATTGATCATTCACCCAAAAATTAAACTTCAGCCATTATCATCAAACACAGGGCGACATCCTGCTCACACACTGTTGATGTTAAAGTGATAGTTGTGGAAATTTTATGAAATATTCTCATTGTTATTCAGTTTATTTAGTTTCTCATATAACTCTTGGCAAGAAAGCAAATAAGTGTGTTTTCTTTAAATGTAACAGTGACAGACTGAATGAGATATAACGTGGGGTAGGCCTGCAGCAGGCTAGCTGTTTCCCCATGCCGCCAGTCTTTATGCTAAGCTAAGGTAACCGCCTGCTGGCTCCAGCTGCATATTTATCGGACAGACATGAGAGTGGTGTCAGTCACATCATAACTCATGGGAAGAGAGTAAATCAGCTGATTTTCCATTAATAAGGTCAGCCAAACCGCTGCATTGTCAGCCTGAATGTGACCAACATTTTCCTCACTGCAGACGTTTTAATGTTGTTGCCACTGATTTTCAGTAGCCTGCTTATAAGAACTTAAATTGACCTGCACACATGTTATACAAGACTGAGCTCGGTTTGGGCTTCTGACATGCCTTTAATCGCCACTGCAAGAGTGAACTGGGCAAATGTGCGCAAACGTTCAATAACTGCTTGCAAGTGTAAGAATAGGAGACTTATGACAAAACTAGGTCATTGTGCTACTGTTTCCTTCTCATCTTTGTGGGTTGAGTAGAAAAGCAGAACGCTAAGTGGGAGCAATGTTGTGTCCAATAGCTTCCCAGCCCAACAGTCTTGAAGCCCTGGGGCGCCTTTCGCTCCTCAGCTATGGATCCTTGCTCGTCTCTCTTTGGCTGTATCCATTTAATAATGGCGAAGAATTATGACTGGAATAATACAGGCTGCATACCATTCTCTGCAGTGTTGTTTTTTGCTCCATCTCCTTTCATCTCCATACATTACATTAGATTTTAACGTTGTTTGAATAAATATTTCAAAATTTGGGGATATACTCGTGATGTGGCGTCTGATGCCAGTGAGCCGAGGCTTTTGTCGTTATGCCGCCGTGGTTTTCTTGATCCTAATTGATTTTAGTTTGCTTTCTGTTTTAACATTTCCCACCAATAATATGATTAGACAAGATTTAGTATTAAATTTGAAAATGAGAAAAACATCAGTCACAAAAAACGCATGCACGTGGGTTTCAGCTGTAGAGTCAAACATGCACATAATCACACAGATTCTTGCTGGCATATGGTGGCAAATTCATATTGTGTGTAATATGAGTTGACCATCTGACTGAATGCGAAGGCATCAGAGAGGCATGGCAAGCAACATCCATCTGCTGAAGTGTCCTTGAGCACAGCACTGATCTCCACTGGTTTACAGCTTACCTTGATCTCTGACCTTTCTTTGAAGGAAGGTACAAAGAGACTGCGGGAAATGCTTATACTGTGTGAGTGAATTTGCCCTGTTGTATAAAAACACCAGCAGGATGGATCCGTTGTGCCAGTCTCTTCTATCAGTCCTGTTTTTCATGCCTGCTTTCCCTTTTCCTCCTCAGATCTCCACCCTGAGGCGCCAGGGCAGGACTCTATTCTCCACCGTGCCAGAGACTGCTGAGAAAGAAGCTCACTCGCTGTTTGTCCAAGAGGTAAAACTAATACATACCTGGACGTAAGCCTGCTTTGTCCATTCTTTATCCCTCAATCTTGGCCCAAGCTTCAACCTCTCTGTCGTGACTGAAGCACCGCTTTATCCTTGTGTTTGGAGCACAGCCATGTTTTCTCTCCTTTCACCCAAATGCAGGTACTTAACCTCTGTCCAGATAATGCAACCAGCACTTACGCCCTGAAGAGGCATCAGATACTGGAGCTCATAGGTTCAGACATGAATCCAGCCAGGGATTCATTCTGCTTTGTTTATGGTGTGTGGATAGAACAGAGCTCATTAGATTTCAGAGAAAGCTAGCGAAAAAGAAAAGCGTTTGTTGACCACTCACAGGAGTTAGAGATATGGGAAAATCGATATGATCCACGTCAAAAAATGTTGCTGTTAGCCTTTAAGTGAACTTCCATTTGTGCTCTCCACCCTCACATGTTTCCTGACAATGCAGAGGATCAGCCACAGATGGGGACCACAGTTCACTGGTGGTTCACGTCGTGTTGTTTCAGAGGAGCTGTGCGCTGGATTTGGGTGGGGTGCGGCCTGATAGAGCCTGATAGGGGATAGTCCCCAATGGATGCAGCCAGGAATTACATCATAACTACATCTGGAGCAGCTGTGCAGCCTTATGCAGATGGGCTGTTCTCTTTCTGAATTTATTTTTTGTAGTGACCCTCTGCCTCAGTCAACTATGTATTTTGTGAATTCGCAGAATTGATATTGGAATATCTCCAGCCAAGTGATACTACTGCTGTTTGTTTTTCATGGTTGTGTCAGATGTTTAGATTGCCTCTCTGCTCTCTACAGGAAGAAATAAACAAGTTTAACCCAACATAACTTCTGAAAAACATGTGGACTAACAGCTTTGTTAGCTTGAACCGCTCACTATGCGACTGTGGCAACAGTTGAACTAAATTGAACTTTGGATATAATGCATTTTAGTGGGGTTGCATCTGCTAAGGCTCCTTCAAGCCTTAAAGTGTTCCTTAAAAGCAACAAAGTCCATCCAAGTCCAGACTTCCTGAAAAAAAAAAAAACACACTTTGGATGGGAGTCAAATATTCCTGTACTTTTCTGTGGTTGTTGTAGAAACCTGAGGCTGTCTGTGTCTGGGTCATGTATGTAAGTACACATATTAATTTGCTCCTGTTGAAATGACCTCTCACCCCCTCTTCACTTCCTGTCTCTGCAGTGTATCAAAACCTACAAGTCCTACTGGCATGTGGTCAATTACAAGTATGATGAGTATTCTGGGGACTTCCGCCAGCTCCCAAAGTGAGTGCGTTATTGAGTTATACTAACCGGTGTTGTGAGGTGATTGTGTTCTTGAGAGGTCCGTCGTCAGACTGAAAGAATACAGTACGATACTAAGCTGCATTCAAGGTCACTGCCACCTATTCTGTTTCACATGTAGAGTAATGGTTGAGCTGACTATTAAAAGCCATATCTGTCAAAAGAAGTTAGTATAATTATTTTAACAGTGTTTTCTCTTGTGAAAGACAGAATTTAGTTTTTGTTGGGGAGTAAAATGTGCAGCTAAACTGAGACGTGATATAATTGGCTGCATCTCGTTGGTGTTAAAGGGACAGTCCACTGTCACAACACATCAGCTTACTTGAGCTTGTCACAGAATTTGAGTCTGAAGGGAGCTTTGTCTGGCCTGAGAAAATAACCCAGCTGATGTCATGGTAATGTAATCAGGTTTATTTGGGGATTTTTTAACAGGAAGTCTGTGTTACAAACTGGAGGTGCAGAGTTTGGAAGGCATTTATGAAGGCAGGGAGGGTCTAAGGAAGGACGCTACTGAGTTGCATTTAGGGAAATGTAGGATCCGCTGTTTTTTAAATTCTTGACCCATACTAGCTCCGTATGGGGCATCTGTTAATCTGCCTCTTGTGAGTCCCACAGCTTAATGAGTGCAATGCCCCTTTAAATACAGTAAATATAACAGATGAACAGCTTCACCTCTACTTAATCTGCTCTCAAAAACACAAAATGACACATGAAAATTTCAGCACGCTGCTGTTGTTGTAGAAATTCATTTTAATGCTAAGTTCAACACATAAGCACATTTGGATAATAGGATTAATTTGACAAACGGATGATTAAAATGAGCTAATTTGCAAAGCAATGTGCCATCCAGCGGTTTAGTCCATCACACAGAGAGCTTTGTATTTACTCTGTGTCTTGGTATCCATTAATGCATGTGCTGTTGGGCTAATAGTCTGCTTTGCATCCACCACATAGTACACAATGCTGGAAAAGCCCTCCACGGGATATTATAAATCTTATTGTTGTTCAGTGACACTGCTCTTTGTTTACAGACCAGTGAATGTTTTAGCCAGATCTCTAGAAAGACGGAAATCTGCGGCTCGGAGGCTCTAAGCTCTTCCACAACAACAATAGAAGGCTTCCTATGTTTTTCTACTAAGGATAAGCAGAGCTATTCTGGGACTGCTGTTGATTGATATCATTAAAACTTAAGGGAAATCCCACAATGCCTGATGCGTCCTTGGCCAGGCCACTTTCCTTAAGGACAGGAATGTGGTTTACAGATGTTGTGTGTCATGTTTAAAACATTGTAGAGTAAAAACTAGACAAGCCCTGGCCTTGGCCTTGACACTGTTTGTGCTAGTAGTTCCCCAGAGCAAGTTGGGTCTTGTAAAGGTCAAAGAGCAAACTGTCCGTCGGGGGTTTGAGCTGCACTTTGAGAAGCAGCTGCAGTATTTGAGCCACATCCTGTAAATCTAGAAGCATTACTGAGTACCCTTGACATTTAAAAAGTCCTTTTGTGTTTTGCACTTTTTGGATTCTGAAACATACACGTACATTTCTAAGTGCTACAAGGTCAAGAATTTGGGGATTGTTCGCACAACCTGAACACTGACAGGTCAATTGCATAAAAAATCAAAGAGTGAAACAGTGTTAAACAACATGCAGTTTACAATCAATTCAAATGAACACATTTGGAATATGATGGGTGGTGTTGATGAAGGGGTAGTTGAGTTCGTCTGTAAGGGATTGTGGAAGTAAAACAGCCAGAGGAGGCTGGGAACACTTGTGCTGAACTATTTTTTGGCCACGAGCTGGAGCAGCCAGGTATAAATCATCAATTCCCTCTACTTTCAGTAAGGTGCTGAGACCTGAGAAACTGGCAGCTCACCTTTTTGAGGTGGATGAAGATGTGGAAAAAGATGAGGTAAGACCACCAGTGACAAACTCACTTCTGCTCATATGAGGAACACCGCTCATTATTCAGCAAACCCTTGAAGTGTTAATAACAATGATTCTACAAGAGCAACAGGTTCGACCTTTCTCTCGGCCTCGCCAGACAATGTTCAAACAAACTTGATTACAAGGGAATGCAATAGAGCACAAACATTATCTTTTAATTTATAGCACAATATTGCATTCATTTATTCAATTTGACTCCTTCATCAGAAGGCAACCTTTGGATGTTTTGTTTAATGCTGTAGGCCCTCGTCGTTTCCCAGAATAGCTGACATCTTCATGACATTTGTAGCATTTTAAGGGCACATCCCCTCCCAATAATTAGCTCGCTTCAGGCATCGATTTAACTGAAGGCCAGTGACCTTTAATGGACACACCGTCATGGCTGAAATCTCCTGAGATTAGAGAAGTGCAGTCTTGATGTAAATGTTGATCGTAATTAAGAGCATTCGTCTCAGGACTGAACGGACGGTCAATGTGAGCCTCTCCTGCCACTGGCCTTGAGGGCACTCAGCACATTTTTAAGCTCAAAGCAAAGGGTGTAAATATAATGTGTGTGAGGGTGTGCACTGAAAGAGAGAGACACATACAGACACATGTACAGAATTCCTATCTGTGTTTAGTTTCATGTGTCGGTAAAATGCATGCATTAATGTGTGTTCTTTGCGCCTCCTCCTGCAGGACACAGCCTCCCTTGGATCTCAGAAAGGAGGAGTATCTAAACATGGCTGGCTGTACAAAGGCAACATGAACAGTGCAATCAGTGTTACTATGCGGGTGGGTACAAAAAGGCAACACAGCCTTTCACAACTATATATATACTATACTGTTCATTACCTTAAACCATAAACATTCTGCAAAGTTTACACCAAGAAGAATTCATTCATCCTCTTCTTGATCATCTGCCAAGTCCACACAGAGCACAAAATCTTTTAAACTGTGTCCTGTTTTCCTTTTGATATATAAGTAACCTTTTCTAAAGGAAGACTGAATAGGATCTGCTCCTTGTAAGAGTGCTATCAGTCTTTTGGCTTGTAGAAAACTAACATCTATCATTGTTTGTTCCCTTCCATGCAAATGTGGTCTTCTGGATTCAGTCCTCATTTGAAAAATGTATTGAGTTGAAAATATTTGGACAAATGTTTCTAATCTGTCATAATTACACCTAATTTCCTGCGATAACATCCAGTTACCATTGTAAGGTAAATACAAACTTTTCCCCAGTCCATTTGTGTTTTTCTCTCTACACATATGGACATAAGCTTAGCCTTTGCTTAACATGTCATACTTTTTGAGTTTTCCCATGCCCCATCTCCACCCTCATGGTATTTTTAGAGAGAAAGAGGCCATTTGGGATGTTAACTTTCTGTATTTTCATCCTCTAGTCCTTCAAGAGGAGGTACTTCCATCTGGCCCAGCTGGGAGATGGATCCTACAACCTCAACTTCTACAAGGATGAGAACACCGCTAAGGAGCCCAAAGGAACCATCTTCCTTGACTCATGCATGGGGGTTGTTCAGGTAAAGGACCTTACGCACTGGGGCCTGTGAAACCATAGCACACAATATGCATATTAAAGTGTACATTCTTTAAGCTTCTTGTAGAAAAAAAGGCCCCTGAGGGCTGTAATGTAATTAAAACTTGAAAGGACCAAAGTGTATGAAATCAATGTTTACGTTCGTCCTCTTTCAGAACAGCAAAGTGCGTCGGTTTGCCTTCGAGCTGAAGATGCAGGATAAGAGCACGTTCCTGTTGGCTGCAGACAGCGAAGCAGAGATGGAGGAGTGGATTGGCACCCTCAACAAGATTCTCCACAGCAGCTTTGAACAGGCCATGCAGGAGAAGAGGAACGGAGAGCTGCACGATGGTGTGTTGTTGTCCTTTCTTTGACACCGCTGGTCTCAGCAGCTCAATTATTTCTGCATGTATTTATTTGTCTGCCTCGCAGTGTTTGTGTCTCCATTTGTTTGTTTCCGTGTCTTTTGATGCTCGCTTGCACCTGCGGCCTTCTTCAGCTGGCCTGTAGCCTAGGGAATAATTTATATCGAGTATGTTTCCTTATGAAAAACCCTCATGCTTGATAAACAACTTTATTATGAATATTTTTGTCTCATGTAATTCTCCATTCCTCTTCTTAGAAAAGCTGAGACCAACACATCGTTATGTTTTTATATAATTGCGTCAGCTAACAGAGCTGGTGTTGATCTCTCCAACAGATGAGGAGCACGGAAAAACAGACCTCTCCTCCGGAAGTTTTCAAGACAGCTTTCAGGTAGCCTGTTTTTTTTCCATCTGTAGCGACATTCCAACAATGTTTGCCACCTCTGTTTGACCACTCGTTTCACCATTAGTCCACATACTGTAGAGATGCTTTGGATGTCTGAAGGTGTCGACTTCCCTCGTAAGCAGTCTGAACTGTAACTGCAGCTTTGCTAAACAGCTGTATTTCCTGCAACCAGGTCCCCACATTTTCCTGTTAGTGCTAACCAAGCAAACATCTGGTATTGTGTGTATGGTCTCCAAATGTAGAGGCCAGATGAGGCCAACACTGGTGCTGAACAGGAGCACGGCAGTGGGACGTGGCAGTCTGAAAACAAACGCTTAAAGGCGTCGTCTGTGATTTGCTGTATTTACAAAGGCAATGCTTCCGTTGGCTGGTGCTGCACCCATTAACAGCATCATATATTACTGTCAGCTTTATGGCTGTTTTAGCATCTTTAGCATCATTGTTTTGATTTTCCAGCCCTCAGTTTAATGCTTTGGTTCTCAGGAGCAGGTGAAACATTTTATATTCATCTTTATTCAAGAGGCTTTTCTTATAAATAATTCTTTTCAGTAAACATAATCAAAAGCAAAAGAGAAAAATGTGGAAGAGAAGAAGATGAGAGGAAGACAATGGTTGCAGACTTTCCTGATATGCAAATGCAGGATTTTATGAATGGATGGCGGATGTGAATTTTCCCTTTTTTGTACATTGACCATGCTGAAAATATACTCTGTCCTTGGATTTCCTGATTACCGGGTTCATTCCTCCTCAAAGTTTGATGCTGTATATCCAACCCAGACCTCTGATATGAACTGCATGATCTTTTCCATCCCACTTCCTTTTTAAATATTAAGCTGTTTGGTGATGTTGAATTTTTTTGCTTGCTTTGAGCAGACTGCCAGAGATATTGAGTCCAAAATGAGGAGTGAAGCTCGCCTGAAACTGTTCACTTTGGACCCAGACACACAGGTGATGTATATAATACCTGACTACAAAGCCCTGCACATTCTGTATGAGTGTAATTCTCCCCAGCAACAGAGTCAGTTTTGCTGCTGTTACTTATCGATTTCATGACGGAAGGTTTTTTTTGTGGCAGTTTAAGCCTTTTGACAACATCTCCTGTTTCCACAGAAACTGGATTTCTCTGGCATCGAGCCAGACGTGCGGCAGTTTGAAGAGAAATTTGGGAAGAGAGTCCTGGTCAGCTGTCATGATCTGTCGTTCAACCTGCAGGGCTGTGTTGCAGAGAATGAAGAGGGGCCAACAACTAATGTATGTTTCATTGAAAAACAGTCAAATATAAGTTGAAGGTGTTAATTACAAATTGCAAAGTCTATTTTTATCAGCATTGACACAGAGGGCACACTTCTATAACTGCACGTGTCTGCAAGTATGGAAACAGGCTTCCAGCATAATTCCGGAAAATGTCCTTTAGCAAACGACAGCGAGGTCTAAATCAGTTAAGAAGATCACAGACAGTTCAGATGGCCCACTTGGCTGGCCCCCGTCAAAACTGGCGTTGTTGGCACGAGGAATGGCCGCTGCTATGGCAACCAGCCTGGGCCTCCCAGCATGCATTAGCACCAGTCTGAGGCTGGTTTCCTGCCATCACTCTCCAAGGTCTCTGTCTCTGCAGAAGAACTCCTCCTACACTCAGCACTCAACTGGGAAACCACAGCTATTAGCCGTGCTGCTCAGAACACACACACACACACACACGCCTCCTAAATGTTCTACAAATCTGAAATGATCAGTCGTTAATGTCTGTTGATTGAATTCATACTGATCTTGAAATAACTAATTTGCATTGAGCACCTGCTCCTGCTCTTGCTGCTCATTTCATCACTGCATGTCTGGACTTTAAACATTCATGTGGACATATGTTGACTTGTAATTTTTGACGATGCTTTAATGGCCGTGCTGTTTTAACATTATTAAAATGTCATTAATATTGATTCACTTACATAACTTTAGTTTGCAAAGGGAAATGATAGGTCAGTAAAAACCTCATCTCCTGCTTCCAGAACATATGATGTCTTATTCTGAATGGCTGAAACAGCAGCTTGGGTTTTGTTTCTTTTATGTTTACTCGTGAAGTGATCATTGCTGGAGTGCTTCTATACTGCACTTCTCTCAAGGCAACCATCAGTACTGTAGGAATATGTAGGCGGCGCTTTGATTTTTTTTTTTTCTTTCTCAGTTATAGTGTCTATTACTGCTAACCATGACTTATTTATTTCAAACAAGCAGTGTTGCTCTGGCCTGAAATATAAATGTATAATTTCTCATGTGCCTGGAGATGTTTCTGAGGAAAGACCTCTCCCATTGCTGGTTGTTCTCAACAGGGGCCTCTAAAACTGAATATACCGTGCTGTAGGTTGAATTGTTGTCTTTCTATAACAGCTGACTGGTGTCAAAATGGAAATACATAAAGATGAAAATTACATTTGGTATTTATAAACTTAGGCAAGCCATCTCAGAAGACTTGTGTTTCCACAATATGTAGCCCGGCTGAATAATTGAGGTTATTTACAGAAAGTCACTACTGGTTCATGCAAAGTACAGCAGTCATGTTGCAAGTCAGTGAATACTGTTGTTGTGCTTCAGCAGTCAGGTGTTGAAATTTGTGTTATTTATTCACTTTTGCTCACTCATTCATTTAAGTTGCTGTATCAATCGATGAAAATTCCATTTAGCTACCTTTACCGATTGTCTCTTTGCTTGTTAAAGCTACAGTAGACGACATCGATAGCTTATGACTTATGTTTGAATCCTAAAGGAAACAGAAGTAGAAGGAAGCTACGCTGACAAAAAAGGACAGGGTGGTGACAGCTGCTGGTGAATCATTAGTGAACATGGTGACAATCGGTGGCTCTCCACTCCAATACTCTGGTGACAGGTTGTTGGCACAAATACATCAACACTAGTCACACAGAAAATGGGCCAAGATGATGGGACTGAGTTTCATTAGCACAGCGCTCTAAGACAGCTAGAAGAAAGAAAAAAAGTCAGAATAAAAACACAGACGAACAAGCAGCCACCGCTTTGAACGGAGGAACATAACATTGAACCGACAGTCCAATCTGCGGGAAATCAATTTAAGGTTAAAGGTTCAATCACTAATAGTTAATTTTAAATAACGTCGGGAGCCGAGAGGATGTTTCTACAGTCGTCTGCATTTGTTCACAGTCTGGAGCTGATAAGCTGTCTGTTCAGGGCCTTGTTTTAAGCACAGGAAGTGGTCAGAACGTCAGACTGATCTGTGGTGTGAATTGAATGCTTGCAAATCCATGTTTAATGACAGGCTGCTCTCCTGGTTGATTCTACTGCGAAAGTGCAGCAAACCACATGAAATATTTATTCTTCATCTCTTCTTTTTTTGACACAGTTGAGCTGTTTCTCCTTACCATAGTCTCGGCAATTTTTTAAACGGTTCAAATTAACCTTTAGCTTTTTACATTTGTGTACGTTTTATCTGTTTTTAAGAAATAATTACATGACCAGTGCAGAAAATGAAATGCAGCTCGGTGCTTTATGGGGAGAAAAAGGAGACCATTCTGATGGTCTGAAAAATAAAGAAACACATGCCGACAGGAAATTGACTTTGTGTTACATTTTAAGATGGAGGCCGTGAACTATGATCATTATTAAATGTGCCAGAAATTTAGACGAAATGCAGGTTTCACGAGTCACTCGGAGGCGTAATTATCCAACAGTTCCAGGGTAATGGTAAACACTGCCCCTCAAAGTGATGAAATGAAAGCGCTGGAGACACAGAGACCCGCCCTGGGTCAGCAGCCTGTCGCTTGATTTCCACACTTTGGCGTCGTTTCAACCAGAAATTAAGCAGGCAGTTTTTTGGTTCGAGAAGGCTGCAGTTCAGGGATTTCAGATTAAACCTGCCGTGTTTTACTGCCACAGGAAAACAAGTTGATGAAAACAAAATCTGCCACATCAGGACATTCAAAATACTGTCAAAAATGGAGTTTTAGAAAAGGTAATATCATATGAGGAATGATTTAATCCAACAATTTATCCACTTCAATTCTAGAGCATGGATTCAATAATTCCTCCAAACAGCATGACAGCTCGACAAATGTTAACCGAGCAAACATCTAAACTTCATTCAGTCAGCAGTGAGACACCTGTTCAAAGAACGGCTCATTTTCAAGGTTCCTTTTCCTTTTGTTCTTGTAAACCATTTGATGCTGAAGACCCGCAATTAACATTGGCTCTTTGAACTGTGATGATGATCTTTGCCAAACCTTAACCAAGTAGCTGTGCTTGCTTATCCTAAGCCATGATTAAGGTTCATCACTGAGCAGGACGGGAAGCCACAAACATAATGATGTGTGAGCACGTGACCAAACCCCAAGTCCCACCTCTGAGAATCAAACAATGGATGAAAGCCACCCTTTCAAAATTCAAGTCTGTTAACGCATTAGTGTTTTTTTTGCATCCCTAAATCGTATAAAGAAGTTGAAGGCTGGCTGCAGGGATAAAATGAACTTTCTTGCCCTTCAAACTGACACATTACTTTTTTTCATTGTTTGCTGAGAAGGGTTGTCTTTGTGTGCTGTTGCAGATCTCGGTGCTTTCAGCGGGAAGACCAGAGGAGGGGTTTCTGTTCGTGAAGGCCAAGGTGTGGTGCTCATGTGTACTCCTCCTCCTCATTCATCAGGTAAGAGTTTAAAGCTTCAGTCACAGACAGAAGAAAAAAAAAAAAGTTTTTCCCTTCGCTGCTTTTGAGATTTTCAATAAACTCGTCACTATTCATAACAGTTCAAATGACAACAAGTAATGTTACTTCTGTGCAAAGGTGAATGACTGTTCCCATTATTTATTTATTTATTTATTTATTGCATTGTATTTTGACGGTTAGCTTTTGCTCCCGTCCGTCTCGTATCCATCCAGCCATGCTGTTCAAATGACGTGATAAGTTGTGGCGACAGCAGAGCCGGAGCACAGATTCTCCGAGATCAAATTTGCTGGATCATTAGAAATGAAAAGAAATGTTACACAGCCAATTATTTCACATAGGCAGAGCATAGACACTGCTGGTTGATGGCATATCTTGAATATGCCTCTCTGCAGTTGTCCTCTAATGTAAGCTCTTATGTGAGCCATGAATCATCCAGGCTTTCTGTTTGCATCAGCTCGGTCGTACCGCTGCACTGCACCCGTGGGAATGCTTTCAAAGTGCTATTCAGCACCCGCTTCCATTTGTGGATCCCATTTTGAATGACTCGATAGCAACCAGAGAGTCCGTGACAGAATAGCTGATTAAAAAAAAAACAGAGACAGTTAATGATTAACGATTCCTAATGATTGGCAGATTAAAGTGTAATGCAGATGTGCAGAAGTGCAGAAGTTCTCCATCAATCAGAGCACAGATGTTGCCTTTGCTCCAGGTGTATGTCATTTTTCAACTTTCACATGTTAACAGGTCACACCACCGCACGTAAATGCTCTTATTTTCCACCATGGTTTTCTCTTGAATGGCTGAAAGTGTGACTGACATAAAATTAGAGTCAGACTCTGGAGATGATGTTACAGACTGAGATCAGTTTAATGGAAATAGTGATTTTCTGTCATTTAAGGTTTGCTACAGTCTTGCTGCTATAAGCTGTAAAATTGACCCAGGTTTCAGTCGTAATGAAGGGCAATAAGACCCTCATGTTACATTGGTTGTATTACATTGACCAGCTGGATCAATAAAGAATATCTTATACAAATAATCACTCAACTGTGAGTGCAATTCACTGTAATGAGATTATAACCTCAGTAGCAAAAGTCTACCGCAGTGACTCATTTTAATGCTTTGATCACTCTTGTTTTTGTTGTCTTAATGAAGTCGCTAAATTAATTGTTACAGAGGTTGTCAAATCAGCACTTATGAACCTAACACGGTAAACAAATAAGAAAAGACATAAAAGATCTGATCTGCAAAGTGACACTTGAAACGAAACTGCGATCAAAGGTTTTTGAAGGTTTGCGATTCCCTTTCACTCTGCTTCTGCTGTTAAGAAGTTCAAAGTGGAACCACAGTGAAATCTAAAGCACTTGATAAGGTAACGTTGGTTAATATTGTTAGGAGAAAAATGTTCTTTATATCTTACCAGCTGGAATGATCCCTCAACTCAAACTGTAAAAAAAGAGCCTCTTAGCTTTAGCTGCGTTAATGTTATTTATCTATACAAACTTAATAATAATCATACTACAGTCAGAAAGTTCAGGTTGTGTAAGTCAGATTTGTCTCCTGTAGATTATTACGTCGTTGGAATATTTGCCTCTTAGGTTTTGGTAAATGGCGGGCCGGCCTCAACAGGCTGCTGAGCCTCCTACACTAGCGCCTGAGCGTCTGT
>JAPZEA010000017.1:4748151-4759859 GCA_029783685.1 Heniochus monoceros | reverse complement strand
GTGTCTCCAAGTTTGGTGATTTTGATTTTTTAGAGTATAATGGGCTAAAAGACCCAAAATGCATTGCCATTAAGCTGAAAACTTGACTGTTTGCTCAGCTTATGAAAAATTTAAGTTTAGGAGATGCATTGTTTTCAGATTATAGCAATTAAATATAAATATATTTTTATATTTATACATAATATCTATTAAAAATAATGTATTACTACTACCCTTGTAACTAATCTTTTTCTCCATAAATGGATCTGTAACGTAAAAAGAGTGAGAATATCATCTTTAAAGACAAAATACTGTGTACTGTTACAGAACTGATTCCATTATGGTTTTACATGTACTAAAGTGTAATTGCAGTAACATGCTTTAGGTTTATGGATTGAAACACACTCATCCTGACATGTATTCAGATCGGCCACATGATCACTTCATGTCCTCCAGTTTAATCAGTCATAGCCCGACTGTGTGCACGTTAACTCATAGAGGACTAATGTGTTGTGTGTCAGGTGGAAGGACGTGGTGCAGGAGCTAAAGGACGAGCACATGAGGACAGGAGAGACGCTGTCCCTCTGGCAGGAGTACACCCACCTCTCTGATCGATGCTCCCTTCACCTGCAAAAACTGTGGCGTCAGTGGGAGGAGCTGGTGAGATCTTCACCCCAACAGGAGGCTGTGGTTCAATCAGTGGAGGTGAGTTTCAGCAGAGTTTGAACATGCAGACCTCGTGATTTGCAATCAGACAGCAAAAGTGAAGATACAGATATTTATAGCTTTTAAAATACATCTATCACTCATGCAGAAACATTTGTAAGTTGGTGGTGCATTTATTTCCATATTGCGTTGAATGTGGTTCAAGTTCTCTCTTCTCCGGTTATATGAAGATGATCAAAATTTTCCACGTCTTTGTACATTCACGTCAACAACAGTGAGTTTATTTAGGGCCAACAAAAATCTGAGAATCGGATGTCTTTTAAGCAGTTGAATTGAAACTCATTTCTGGTATTGTTGAAGGTCACAGAGAGCAGGCAGTCTTGCAACATGCTTAGTCTTTTTTTTTTTTTTCTTAGAATCGTCAGATTTCCAGCTTGACTCATCCTGAAACCTGGTGCCGATTTAGATGCTCTATGCATTACATTCACAATTTGATGTTTCTGGTTTCCTGTTCTTGGAAAGGAACACACAACATGCACTTATAGACAGAAATATCAGCCATGCTCTGCTCTGTGTTCATTCACCTGGTCTCTTACTTCGTACAGATGCTGAATCACATGTTGTTTTGCACATTCTTGCAGAAAAAACAAGCTATTCGTGGCCTTCATTCATGTCATTTTTTTGTCCATTTTCGCTCCCTTCAAAAGTACACTTAAAGGTGTATTTTAGAGTACTTGAGTCAGAACCATTTGTGGAAAACAAGATTTCCATTTTTCAAGATGGAAAAAAAGCAGCTATGTTCTTTCGTGTTTGGTACAGTGATGGATTAAAGGTCACAGCGTGAGCAACATTTATAAATGAATTCCTCCGGTTCTCGTTTGTGATTGGCTGAGCTGTGGTTTAAGCCGTAAAATATGCTATAAACATGCAACGATGACCACATGAGACCAGTATTACTGCGGCAATCAAAATGTTTCAAAATATCAGATTTTATTGTGATTTACTGGATGGGCTGAGTGTGAATGAGTGGTGGAAAGAGATGGACAGAATAGAGGAGGAAGATTAAAAAGAAAGGAGACACGCTGAAAATATTTATTATTAATTAATTATTAGCAATCTAACTGGTTTTTCTCCTGCTCATTATCAGCAGTTGCAGGATGCTGCTCAGGATTTGCAGAGCAGTGTGGGAGATGTTCTTGCAGCCGCAAAGCCTCTTATTGGACGGTTAGAACCACTGGCTGCAAAGTTGATCCAATCAGAGACCAGGCTGCTGTCACGTGATGTCCTGCTGCTGAGCAAGGCAACGTCAGGAAAGAAAAAAACTGTTCAGGTGAGGAAATTAGCATAAATATCACTGCAATTCTACAATAATAGCAGAAGTATTTTAATAGTAGTGACTCAGAGACCAGTTTGCCTGAAGTTTAATGTGAAACTGTCAAATTTTACAAATCCCGGTTAAGATCAACATCACTTTTGTCTCTGCAGGAAGGTTTGGAGCAACAGAAACTGTTTGACGCTCGATTGGAGGCCATTGAAAAGCAGACACAGAACATACAGAATAAACTCAAGGCCAGCTTGACTCACACAGACTCTGTGAAGGTTGGTCAGAATCTTTATTATCCCATAAATTTCCTCTTCATCACTTCTATGCATCATGCACATGATACATATATTTTTAGATCTAGTGTGACTTGTACCTCCTGAGGATATTATCCATCTTGAATGAACGCCCATAAATCCACTTAAGAATCATTTAAAAAAAGATGATCCTTATATGTCAGAGCTTGCCTGAAAATCATTTTAACTTTTCTTCAGTATGAAAGTATTCCAGTGACAGTTGTCTGTACATCCATGGGTACACTGCAAACAGGAACAACTAATAGCTAATTCAACATACTTTTACTGGTGCTAGTTTGGCTAAATGCAAACAAACATAGAGTACAAACTTGGCGCTCAAGTTGTAGCCTTCAGCTAACTAACTGAGGGGGTAATGGGGATGTTCATCCAGATTTTACCCCAAAATCCAGTAGGCAATTTTGAAAAAATGATCTGAAAAGCCTTTAATTATATTTGGACAGTGAATCAATGAAAAAAGAATAATTTCCTTCGAGGAACTGCAGTTAAAATAAGGACTATGATGCACATATTTTTTCAGTAATACCAGTTTAGAAGCTATTTGCACAATCTTGACTTTAGAGAGAGAGAATTTAGAGAAATTATGAACTCACTAATGTTAAATATCAAATCATATATAGAAATGCAGAACAGGACTAGATAACGTAAGATGAGATGGGATGAAAAGAAAAAGTGTCCAGTCTAACCTTTTAAGCATTCTGTGCTGATGTTGTCGTTGTGCTGCATGCACAGTGTTCCCGACTTAGCACATTTGCACACACGTGCTCAAGTGTTTTGCTGCATCACCAGACGGCAGATGGTGCTGTGGTATGGTAGACACACTGTTCAGTTTTTTCTGTAATGGGTTTTGCTTTATGGTGAATAATCCCATGTTGAGTGTGTGTCGGGAGCATCGTGCATTATCCATCTGCATAATGTAAGCTGGCTGGTGGCTGGTTGAAGCCAAGAGCTCCGGCTGTGGGTTTCTGTTGTGGTGTAGTGGACAGCAGGAGATGCTGACATTTAGTTTTGTAAAATGCCAGCAGAGTAAGTCACTTCATGTTGATGGCTGAACACTTTGAAAGTGGTGTGTGATGCTGAATGGAACGTTGCAGGGCTGCAACTAATGATCATGTATTATTGATTAATCTGTCCATTGTTTACTTGATTATTAAATTCATTGTTTGGGCTATAACATGTCAGAAAACTCAGAAAACAAAGATATGCAGTTTAATATCCTAGAACACTCACAAACCCAGCAAATATTCACATTTTAGGAGCTGAAAACAGCGAATTTTTGCCATTTAAATAAATAAAAAAGTTAATTCATTTTTTTAGATAGTTATCACTATTAAGGTTGCATGTCAGCATTTCTGCATGTTTGCATGTCATTTTTCTTTTTAAAATATTTGACCGGTTTCACTAGTAATCACAGCATAATTTCAGACCTTGTATACTGTGTATGCGAGTTTTTTTAGAAAATATATCTGCAGTATATAGTGTATAAGCAATCTTAAATATTAAAATTCACGCAAATTGTCGGTTTGTCGGTTTGTTTTTCCTCTTTTAAAAGTGTCTTTATTAATGAATTTATTTAGATTCTTGATTCATATATTCATCTTGCACTGTTATGATTATTTAAGAATACTAAATAAAAATCTCCTCTGTAGGTGTGCGTGCGTGGAGCCCAGGAACCCCAGCAATGAGACCCTGCGGTTCTGGGAGGAGAGAAACATCACGGCCTCCCAGGTCAACTGGACCATGCTGGAGGTCAAGGTAAGGAACCCTTGACACCTGAAGTAAATTGCAGCAGAAAAAGCTGCACACACGTTACATAGAACAGATTTTCTTGAGTTCGAGTACACGTCTAATGATAGATAAAGAAGATGTGAATGTGTAAGCTGTGAAGATGGAGCAGTCAAAGTGTGGAGGAGAGAAGGGGAAACGCTAACACAGACAGAAATAGCACATCTCATCACAGCTGCCAGCCTTCAAACTTAACCCACAAACAAAATAGCCTTGAAAGTTGGGGATATTTCTCACAGGCTCTGGCACCGTCTTGGGTCTCACTTAGCCCACACTTCGCTCCATCAAGAAGAGTCATAAGTCTAGGCGGGGATTAAGAACGTGTGGGCAGGATTTCACAGGATTTAGCCGTGCAGAATGAGCGTGGAGCTGCAGTGTGAAGAGCGGATTCTCTCGCTGTCACACACAAATCAATCACGCCAGTGGCGGCGTGCTGCGTCACTCCCACATGTGCTTGTTTGTGGTATCGTAACAACTAGCTGGGCAGGGTCACAGTAGGGCGTTGGGATTGTGTGCAAATGGATGAATCATGCACTATGTAGATATTTAAAGCACAGAGTACTGAAGAAATCAATACTGAATGCACCAGACTGTTAATATTCAGACTTCACTAATTCACCACCGACATCCATCATCGCCATCATCTCCACTGCCACTCTGATCATTTTTATTGGCCCCATTATCCCCGTCCTCCTCATGCTCGCCATCCTGATTAACATCACCATCATCATCATCATCATCATGTGTCCTCTGGTGCCAGTAGGAGTGCGAGATGTTGCACGTGGAGTTCGAGGGCAGCGCCTGCGGCCCCCACGGCCCCTACATCCCCGACGTCCTCTTCTGGTGCGTGGTCCTCTTCTTCTCCACCGTCTTCATGTCCGCCTTCCTCAAGGAGTTCAAGACGAGCCGCTACTTCCCCACCAAGGCATGTATCACACTGTAGACACCCCTAAAAGATGCACAAACTCTTTGATTTAGCAGCACGTTTAAAAGCACGTACTTTAAAGTTAGAGTCCTTGTTTGACACCATCTTCAAGTGGATGGAAGCTGCAAAATGAAATCCGCCTCATTAATTTTACATTCCTCCATTTACTTCTCATTTTGCCGAGGGACTGGAATCACTCTGAAATTGGTTTCCATGCCACAACTTTGCCTCAGTCTGTGTCATTTTAGATTGTGCTGCCATCTATTGGTTGTTTTAGGACACAGCAAAGATCCTGCAGTCTGTGCGGCCGTTCTATGCCTGCAATTTCTATGATTTATCATTGAGATGACACTCATGAGCGTAATGTGTGGCGTGATGCTGACACACTGATCTACAGTAGACCGGCGCCACCTTGTGTTGATGAATGCCTGTGCATGTATGCGCTGTGGTGTGGCTGCTGATGTCAAAATTGAGACAAAAGAAAGCACATTGTACTGAAAGCTCCCACAAGTTTGATTTGACAGACTTTTTATTTTTTGGACAGTTCCCAGTAGATTTAATTTAACAGAATGATATTTCAGTCCAGCAGATCTTTGTCAGGCATCATCAAATAAACATCATGAAGCAAAACAAGCTACATGATGAAGAAAACAATAATCAAACTGCTGCGCACATAGAAAAATAATACAAAGAAAAGTAGAAAATAATAATCATTCAGAAGAGTTTCGATGACCAAAGCAAATGCAAACCAGTGATGGGCTGACATTTATATTAATACCCACAACAGGATAATAAACACAAACAAAAGAAGCAATAAAAAATGAGGATGCATCAACAGACGATCACATATATTCACATTAAATCAGTATAGTCTGCATAAATTGTGTCTGATGTTTGCCTTGGGTTTGTTTTCTGATCCTACACCTGCAGAGGTGGACTGTCTGAAGAGTGCATGTCTCTTTGTTCCACTCAGGTGCGGGCCATCATCAGCGACTTTGCTGTTTTCATCACCATCCTCACTATGGTCCTCGTGGATTATGCCTTGGGGATCCCCTCGCCGAAATTACAGGTCCCCAACAAGTTCAAAGTGAGTCCACATGAAAGCCTCGCTTCTAAAAATCTGCTGTGTGCATCTGTTTTATGCTCAATATTACTTTTACTTCAGATCTTGAAATGAAAAAGGCATTGTGATAATGAATGCACAATAAGAATGTTTGATGTTTCAACATTTTTACAGTGACATGGTTTTAGTTCTGTTTTATGTTTTGTTTCTACACATTTGAGTATACAACAGCAGAAAACCAGATAATAGAAGTAAAACAGTGGACTTCTCCCAAACCTAAGCAATAATATCTAATATGTAAAGCAGGATTTAACAAAACATACATATGCATATAATTACATATCACATATACTATGTATGTGAACGAAGTATGCAGGTGAACGAAGTATGCAGATGGTACTACACTGAAAATACTCCATGAGAAGTAAAAGTCCTGCAATTAAAACCTTACTTAAATAAAGTAAGTATTAATCGAAATGTACTTGAAGTATAAAAAGTAAAAGTACTCATTGTGCAGTAAAATAGTCCCCGTCAGTGTTTTCGGATCAGATATTTCTGGATTAATATTTCTGCTGCATTAATGTGGGGGTTGTATTTTACTGCTGTAGATATTTAAGGTTGAGCTCATTTTAACTCCTTCATGTGCAGTTTTGTAGTTTAATCTACAGCAAAGCAAAATGTACTTAGTTACTGATAAGAAATGCACAGTGATTATACTACATTATTCCTCTTTTTTCTCATAATTGACCCTCTAAAGTAGATTGTACAGATGCAAACTCAGAGCAGCAGCCTGTTCACAGAGTCTTTTGTTAAATCATTAAGATCCTGTTGGGAGAATTGCAAACTGTTCGTTATGTCCTGTACATAGTTTTATCAGTCCTTTGGTTGGTCCGTAAGTAGCAGAACAAAGGACTCAAAGTTTCTTTCTTGTTGCCTAATTATGTCTTTGCATGGCATTAAATAAGAGTCCTCCCCCTGCTTAAAAAATCAAATATTGTTAGACGTTAGATTCCTCTTATCTCATTCTTTTCATCATTTCTGCCTTTCATCTCAGCCAACCAGGGACGATCGTGGCTGGCTTATAAACCCTGTGGGGCCCAACCCCTGGTGGACCACCATCATCACCTTCATCCCTGCTCTGCTCTGCACCATCCTCATCTTCATGGACCAGCAGATCACAGCCGTCATTATCAACCGGAAGGAGCACAAACTGAAGGTATTTCAGAACTGATTTTAAATCCTATTCAGCAAAAATAACCACATGAATGCCTTCTCAACAGACAAATGGTCATTGCCTACTCGTACATGTGATGTGACACACTCTTTGCCATCTTCTTCTCAAACTCCAGAAAGGCTGTGGCTACCACCTGGACCTGTTTGTGGTGGGGGTGATGCTGGGCGTGTGCTCGGTGATGGGCCTGCCGTGGTTCGTGGCAGCCACCGTGCTCTCCATCTCTCACGTGAACAGCCTGAAGCTGGAGTCGGAGTGCTCGGCCCCCGGAGAGCAGCCCAAGTTCCTGGGGATCCGAGAGCAGCGCTTCACCGGCCTCATGATCTTCACCCTGATGGGCTGCTCCGTCTTCATGACCTCTGTGCTAAAGGTCAGAGGTTAAACTGCGAAATACACGTTTCTTTTTTTTTATTTTTTAGAATATTGTCTGTTCTGTTTGTTTTCAAGTAAATATGTATATAAAAAAAGAATTACACACAAATAGTTTTAGCTCTGATCCTGAATACAAATCTGTCTCCAGTTCATCCCCATGCCGGTGCTGTACGGAGTCTTTCTGTACATGGGAGCCTCCTCACTCAGAGGCATCCAGGTGAGCACAGACTCTCCCTGCTGGTGTCTCATTAGAAGAGCTCGACGAGCAGAAGATGCAGGATGAATTCTAAATGGATTGTCTGTTTGTACCTGCGCAGTTCTTTGACCGTCTAAAGCTGTTCAGCATGCCGGCCAAACATCAGCCAGACTTCATCTACCTTCGTCACGTCCCGCTGAGGAAGGTGCACCTCTTCACCATCATCCAGCTCAGCTGCTTGGTCCTGCTCTGGGTGATCAAGACCTCCAAGGCTGCCATCGTCTTCCACATGATGGTAACCGGAGTGCATATGCGTGTGCATGTATACTTATGTGCTTAATGCATGATGATGGGTTGATTTCGGTGTGTTTGTGCTGCGTCAGGTCTTGGCCCTGGTGTTCATTCGTAAGCTGCTGGACTTCATCTTCACCAAGAGAGAGCTGAGCTGGCTGGATGACCTGATGCCAGAGTGGAAGAAGAAGAAGCTGGAGGATGCACAACAAGAGGTGCAGTAATAGACTAGTGTAAATCTCCACCACCACAGCGGCAAAGCTGCTGTCCATGGACTGTTTCAGATGTTCTCTTTTGCCTGTTTCCTCAGGAGGAGCACAGCATCATTGCAGAGGAAGAAGGCATTGTACAAGTGCCACTGGAGGGAAACTACAAGTAAGTCATTTTGATCTTTCATCATATTCTGCATTTTAGGTCTCTTACAGAAGCAGTTTCAGAGCAACTACAGCTACTTGAATGCAGCGGCCAAGGGTATTTAGCTTTAGTATTTATCTGAAATATAAAACCGTGTCCAAATTCTTAATCTTGAGACATGTTTCTGATCAATTAAGTGAGAGGCTAAATGTAGTTTCCAACCAGGAACATGACATATGAAAAGGAGTGGAGTCAATCTTCTCATTGAACTCAAGCGTGTTTCTCAGAATATTAAACTGTTTCTTTAAAAATCCTCCAGTAGGCAGCTCCTGCGGTTATCAGCCTGTGCGTGTTTCTTAGTGGAAAACTTCCCATGGAAAGTGAAATTGTTTTTTTCTTTCTGTATGTGTTTGTGAAGGAGCGACCCAGCCACAGTGAACATCACTGACGAGATGTCCAAAGGATCTTTTGGGAATGTGTGGAAGAGTGTCAACCCCGCTGAGAGCACTAAGAAGGAACCAAGTGCTAAAAGGTTAGCCTCTTTACCCACGTTCCTCTCATATATCACAGAGCACATCAAAGGACGTGAACTTAGCGAGTTCCACGTGTGTTTTTGCAGCGTCAAAACATTAATTTCAAGGGGAAAATGGTGTCTTTGGGTGTCAAAGCAAGCAGTGGCAGGTGTTTATTATTGAAAAGTTATGGAACATTTACTTTATATTTTTCCAGGAAACTGAGGAGCTAGTATGTTTGGATAAAGGGGGTTTATCTAACAGCTGCCCTGCCCTCGCAGATTTCCCACAGCGTAGACTAACATAGTGTCTCCTGCCTGCCTCTCTCATTCCATTCCACCCCTAAGCTCCCCTTCCTAACCTCTCAGAAGCTGATATCCCAAAGGTAAGTTGTTCCCAGTCCCTGTCAGCATGGAGTCTTGTCCTGTGTTTACTGCTGATGGCTGTTGCATGACGAAAACATTCTGCACCGCAGGTTTTGATTGGATAAGATAAATCAGTGCTAAATGGGTGTTGGTGGAACACAGCATGGCTTGCGTGTGCATGTTATTTAAAGGGCCAATTTTATGATGTTTTTTGCATGTTGTGAAATTAGCCCACTTGTATATTTCAATGTCACAAGATGTTGAAGTATTCTGCCATAATGCTGATAAGCTTTAAGAGACATATTTGCATGCTGCGTGGTCTGTTTGTCAGCCAGCTGGCAATGCATCTGCACCGTGCACTTTAATTTTGGAAAATGCATCTCTTTGCATCTCTCTCTCTTTTAAGATTTTACTTGGTTTAATTGATTCATTGTTTTTTTTCGTGCAGTAGTTCCAGTGGCGGCGAGAAGCGACACAAGCGCCGGAGGCATGAGAAGAGCTTGGACAGGGAGACAAGTTTGTGATGACACATACTGGCGGTGCCACTGTGCTGTCAATCAGTAGATCAAAAAACAAAAAAACTATACCGTGCCACACTCAGCCACCTTTGTACTGTGCTACACTGTGTTTTTGTCATGTAAGTCTGTGTGCAAGTTGTGTAAAACAAAGAAAAATTTGTTAGAAACAGTATTAACATGAGGAACCGAGACACATTTGTGTTCTTTTTCTATGTATATCAATGTTTGGTGATACCAGCAACAGAAGGAAGCCAGAATTATATGACACTTACAGTAACTGCTGTGTCAATGGGCCAATTAAAAATTTTAAACAATTTTTAAATCTACTTTATTTGTATTTTGTATGTTTTTATATTTTTCAAACAAGAACTTCAAGTTGTCCTTTTAAAAACCTGCCACAGCAAACCGCAAGTGTGTGGATTTCATGTGCAGTATTGAATGCCACTATTGACTTGATGCACCTCACAATAGAAAAGCTAAATAGTAGATATTTGCCAATACTAATCTATTTCACTGGTATCTTAAACAGTTGGCTCTATAGCGAATCTAGTAATTTTTTGGAAGTATTAAATATACATTTTATATATTCTGTATATCTAAATGTTTTTGTGACAGTGACAGCTCATATCACTCCAGAGTCTTCTCCATTGCAATTTTACAACTAAATGTCTCCTCCAGTTGCATTTTTATTGCTTTGACTAAGTGCCTGAGCCACAGGAGTCTCCACGCTTTCTGAGACAGTAACAGTGTGAGTTTCAGGGAACATATCCTGTTACAAAGATGACATCCTACCGTGGTGCAAGTCTGCAAAACCCCAAGGCGACAAAGGACTGAAGGGCGCAGCGCTCCCATCTTAGGCTAAAGCCGCAGGTAAGTACAGTTTCTGTCTTTCTTTTGTTTTTTGTTTGTGTATTTATTCAGATGAGACTGTAATGAGCATTCGGAGTCCTGTACTCCTAGACTTTCTAGTATGTCAAGGGTATTCTACCTGGTGTATGTATTTGTTACAAGTACACAGACAGCTTTTTCTAGCAGGTAATAAATGCAGAGGTTTGGACTGTTACCTTTTTTGTAAGGTGGTTTTAATTATGTTGCAGTTTTTGCTCAATAATATAATGACCAGATTATATTCAGTAATATTGTGACCATGAAAAGTATAGGCACATACAATCGAAAAACTGTTTATAACATAATGACATGAGTAGTTGCAGGTTGTGTGTGTTTATGTGTCATACCACTATATTACATGTACAGTATGAGTCCAATGATAATCGCTTCTCTTCAAGGTGGTCCTGCAAGAGCATGACGTCTAAACTTGATAATCCTCCACCCTATGAGGATGCACTGCACCATCCTAAGTATGGAAACTACCCCCACCAGCCACAACATGGCTCCCTTCTTCCACCACCTCCATCTTACAGCCCCAGTCCGCCTGGCTACTGGGGCCAGGAGGGTGTCTACCCGCCGGCTGGGATGTGGGCCGCCCCTGGCTTCTCTCCATCCGGGGTGCCCACCACAATACCAACTCTGTCTGCCGGAGTGCCTGCCTCCAGCCCAGGTTCTGAGGAAATGTTACGGGGCTTCAAATAATCATATTCTGCGTTCTATTTAGATCAGCTCTCAAGTGTAATAAGTATAAAATACCTCTTTTATTCCCACTTCTGCAGGAGACATGGAGGATTTTCTGAGCTCCCAGTGGGAAAGCACATCTGTTCGGCATGCCTTCATTAGAAAGGTAAAGATCTTCTCCATTCATTATGCCATGCAGAAACTTTTACTGTATGTTTTTCTGTGTCATCTATAGCCATTGAAATGT
>JAPZEA010000017.1:4669606-4685022 GCA_029783685.1 Heniochus monoceros | reverse complement strand
ACCAGTGCTCACTCTGGGCTCAGACCCCACCATGGCTAAAAACCTTTTCATATCATCTGCCTCAGCGGTGCTCGTCAGCCCGGGTTTGTTTCTGACCTGACTAAAGAGCATTCAGTATTCAGCGCCGGATTGGTACTGCTTTGTGTTGTTTTGTTTGCGTCGTCATGGCGATTTGACTACGAGCTCGTATGTAGGTCTGCTTGGCATCTCGTGTTTTCCAGCAGCCCGATTGATGTAGTAAGAGACTGGGGTCAAACCATGACAACCGCGGGGCTACCTCTGTTCAAGTGGCCTTAATTGCGATGTTTGGCTTGAGGTAAAAAAGAGAACTTGCTATTTAGTTCCCTCCCAACTGCTGTAGGGTATATTGCTGATCTCCTCATATCTCTGCCTCATTACTGTTTGAACAGTTTGAGCAAGGCATCGCAGGTGTGCAAGCGTAAAAAAAAAGAGAGACTTCTCTTGACGATAAACTGTACTAGTGCTGTGCTAGCCCAGCAGGTTGCTGTGCGCTGTCTTGTCTTATGTTCTCTTGACGTATTCATCCAGGAGATCCAGCGTGGTAAAGTATGACTTGATGAGCTTTGCAGGTTGAATGCGTGCAGGAACCACAGTCCTGCTTCCTGAAAGGGGAACAGGATACTGTGTGATGAGCTTCAAAATTCAGAGACGGCATTTTGAAGTCGTCACGTTCCAGATACATTGAATGCATTGGTTAAAAAAAAACCCCAAAAACTTGTCATATAGAGCTCACACTGTCACTAATAAATGTTAAGTATTAGACTAAAGAAGTGTGGTGACCGTCGTGTTGATGTATGAAAGCAAAGCATAACACCAGTTAGCTCATTGAGGCCTGTGCAGCTGGTTTGAAATGTGACAGGAGCTAATATTAGTAGCTAATTTATTACTTACCTGTCAGCATCCTTTAGAAAAGACAGACAAGTTGCTCCTGTTATTACAGCCTATTGCCGCACAAAGCTTGTGCATTTTTAACACTAATACATTATTGATGGACTATTGTTTGTCCTTGTTGAAACAAAACAGCATTAGCTATAGTACAAATTTAATGCTTGCCTTATTTCCCACTCATTTTAACCTGTTATCTTAATATGTTCTTTCCATATCTCACCAGAGTGTGTTGCAGGTCTCAAACAAAGTTAATCCTCTCCCGATTTGTTTGTCTGAAAAATGCCTTTTTAGTGTCAGAATATTCAGAAGATGTGGCTCGTAAAAAGTAGGTTCGATATTTACTTCTTTGACTTTGATGGGGCAAGAGAATCGGTCATAATCTGTGCTCACATTCGCTTCTCCCATTGAAGTGGATAGACTCAGGAACTGCTTCTAGTCTCCTAAAGGGGTGGGGAGGTGGCGAAACCCACGTGACACAGGCACAGGAAATGACTACAAGTGTGCCATCTGCTTTCTGAACCGTCTCTGGTTAAGAGTAAGTCAAACTGCTTTAGCTTTGTGTGTTTGTGATGGCATAATGTTAGGCCCAAGTCTTTTCCATATAAGGTCCTCTATCTTAGTCTACCCTACACAGACATGACATGCACCTCGCAGGCCTTCAGTCCTCACCACAAGGCGCTTCCTGTAACATGACTTCTGAAATTTGAAATGACCACAGCCTTCATCCTTACTCCATAATTTCACTGAAGGCGGGTAGTTACACCAGCATGGAAGACGATTAGTATCCCACAAGTGCTAAAGTGTTATCTTAAACGTGTTACCTTTCCTTGAATGTGGCTGATTTTAATGGAAGTACTGTAAGTAGAAGTTATATTCTCCCATAAAGAGGTTTGTGTGAAATTGAAAATGTTTGCCGTTATGCTGTAACTGTAAATCAGTTGTCTAAAAATACAGCATTGATCTGTTTAGTAAAGAATTCCAGTAAATGAAGAGTTTTGGCAGCAGGTTACTCTATTGAACAGAGACTTTTTCTGGAGAGGCAGCGCTTGTCATGAATTTAGCCGAATCAACTATTTAACAAAGCTGCTTTCACTTTAAACAGAATCTCTGTGTTGTTTTCACTAATAATGAATCTTATAGAATCCTTTATTTTTCATTTGTTAATTTATTGCCTTATTATGGATTAAGTTGAAGACTGAGTAAACAGCCAAATCTTTAGACTGAACCAGATTATTATTATTTTTTTTAATCATTTGCTTTTAAGGCTGTATTTGATTAAGTCTGAATAACAAATGGAAGACACATGGGAGCAATGGACTGTTAATTTTTCTAGGCTTCTGCTACACTTCTTGTGTTTTTATAGTTAGTCTGGTGCAAAATCCCTCTGAATTTCTTTTCATCTCTTCACAATAGGGCGAAGATGTAGTTGTTCCACAAAGGCATTTGTAGCAACAATAAATTAAGGGGCTTTTTAACTGGTAATGTCATAATCTCCAGTATGCCATAGGATTTAACTATAAACCCCAAGATGGCTCTGCCAAGTATTGTGCAGTATTCTGTATTCTGTAAGCTACATATGTGGGAGCAGAGACACTTACATGTGTAGTGTGGAACAACTAGCCATTACCAGTGACTGCACAGCAGTAAAATCAGCAGCGTGGAGAGGACCTCAGCAGCACAGCAGCCACACCATTATGTGGCTGGAATCCCATTCATGTAAACGCAGTTGGAAAGACACTTCATTCATTTGGAAACATCCTTCTAATCTGCCAAACTAACATAATGTCCCAGCTGGAGGCCTTTTTACTCTCTGAATTAAGCTTTAATTTATACTGTGTGAAACTGCCCCTGGATCACTGCTTTTTTTTTTTAAATTTGGCCTAGCAAGGTTTAAAATAGTAACGCATGTTTTGCAAATCTTGATTAAGTGCACAAATGGCACAGCGTGATGCAGCTGATATGTTGCCGAAACATCCTGCTCTCTTGAGAGAGAGTAGCACAGCCAAAGTTCCAGTTCATTACTTATCTGCTCTCTGTCACGAGTGCTTCAGACCTCTCTTGATTTATTTATTTATTTATTTATTTACAAGCATGAATTTTATTATTTCACCATTTATTTATTTACAGGCATGAACTTTATTGTTTTACCATTTATTTATTTACAAGCATGAAATTTATTGTTTTACCATTTGTTTATCTATTTATTTACAAGCATGAAATTTATTGTTTTACCATTTGTTTATTTATTTAATTATTTACAAGCATGAACTTCATTGTTTTACTATTTATTTATTTACAAGCATGAACTTTATTGTTTTACCATTTATTTATTTACAAGCATGAACTTTATTGTTTTACCATTTATTTATTTATTTCCAATCATGATCTTTATTGTTTTACCATTTCTTTATTCATTTATTTACAAGCATGAATTTTATTGTTTCACCATTTATTTATTTGCAAGCATGAACTTCATTGTTTTACCATTTATTTTTTTATTTATTCATTTACAAGCATGAACTTTATTGTTTTACCATTTATTTACTTATTTATTTATTTACAAGTATGGACTTTATTGTCTTGCCATTTATCTATTTATATATTTATCATCCCCATACACAATTAGCAAACCCTACTGCTAAGCTACATCCTGTAAACACCACCACTTACCCAGGCTATAGAAACACCTCCACCTTACCACACAAGCCTTGAGGTTATTTTCTTTAATTTTATACTTTTTAACAGAATCCTATATAAGATTACTATTTATTTATTATTTATCTTTTATTTATTTATTTATCTTTTATTTTTTATCTTTACACAAAAACTACCAGAGACTACCCATTCTGAGGAATCACACATTATTTAACCTTACCCCAACCCTAACCCTAACCCTACCCCTAATCTCTAACCCTAACTTCTACCCTAACCCTAGCCCTTACCCCTAACCCTGACCCTAACCCCCACCCTAACCCTAACCCTAATTAGGAGCTGCCCTAATTTTGGACATGGCTCATGATGTCATGATGTCAGAGAGGAGATGATGTCAGAGAGGAGACTGAGACGAGCGCAATGCTCTACCTATGGGCTCTCAGTGACCTTGCAAAAGTGGGTTTTTTCACTTTTTGGAATTTCTCCCTCTGGGATCAGTCGGTGGCTTTCAAAAATATATTTAAAAAATCAGCAATTTTTTGCTGATTCTTTTGATACCAATGTTGTCCAAATCAGACAAAATAGCTGCAATTACCAAAAAAAATGGACACCAGGTGGCACTGGACTGAAGTAGATTAAATTTTGGAATCATTCCACTTTTCTGTCTATTACCATTCCTTTCTCTACATATATTCTACCACTGAACTTTGCCATACTGTATGCTACAGGCATGGGAGCAAGACTGTTGTGTTCAGGACCCCCAATTTGGGGGGGGGGGGTACACATAGGACTGATGTACATTGGATGTTCTCTTGCCAAGTTACAAACAAACAGCATGGTAAAACCATGAGGTCAACTCTACATGACATCTCAAGCCTCTCTGTCACCTTCTGTGCACTTTATGTCCATTTTGAGGCCACTTTGGCCACTTTGAGGCTATTTGCTCAACTTCCAACTTCCAATCCCCATTCCTTTCTATGGGGACTGAATTTGGAAGCCCACTCTCTGAGGACAAACAGCATGGTAAAGCCATGAGGTCACCTCTACATTTGGCCACACACCTCTCTGTCACCTTCTGACCACTTTATGGCCACTTTGAGGTTATTTGCTCAACTTCCAATTTCCAATCCCCATTCATTCCTGTGGGGGACCAAATTTGGAGTCATGCTTTTAGAGGCCAAACAGCGTGGTAAAGTCTTTAGGTCAACTCTACATTAAGCCATACACCTCTCTGTCACCCTCTGACCACTTTATGGCCACTTTTGGGGCCAAGACAGTCGTGTCTTAGCAATTGTGCCTGTGTGTAACAAGTCAAAGACAGGCAGCAAGGTAATAGAGATTTATGCATTCATGGATAATGGAAGCCAAGCCACATTCTGAAACTCGTCAAAAACAAAGACTTTCGCAGAGAGTATCAAAGCTTCATGTCTGACCTGTTGAGTAAAGGCTATGCAGCTGAAATACCAAAAGAAAAGACTGTCTGAGAATGAGAGAGTTTGGTACATACCTCATCATGGGGTATATCACCCCAAAAAAGGGAAACTCTGCGTCGTTTTTGACTGTACAGTATCATATCAAGGCAAGTCACTGAATGGGGAACTTTTGCAGGGCCCAGATTTAACAAACGCACTAATAATAGTGTTAACAAGATTCAGACATGACCACATTGCCTTAATGTCAGACATAGAGGCTATGTATCATCAAGTTAAAGTGCCACCAGAAGACAGTGACCTTCTGCGATTCCTCTGGTGGCCAGATCAAAACTTGAATGAACCACTGCAAGAATACAAGATGGTTGTGCACTTGTTTGGGGCAACATCTTCCCCCAGCTGTGCCAATTTTGCATTGAAGAAGACAGCTGAGGATGCTAAAGACAAAATGGCACCTGCTGCAGTTGTCAGCTGACAAAGGGAGATGCACTGTCATTCTCAACACAGTAGATTACCATATCAAGATAACCTCACTCCTCAGTGACAGTGAGACGTATGAGACTCTCAAAAGGGACCCCACCAGCAACTACAAGAAGAAGATTATAGACTGCCTACAACAACTGGAAATATTTTCGGAGCTTCTGGTAAGACTGTGTTTGGTCTCATTAAGCAAGACTCCAATTTTGGTCCCCCATTGGAATGAATGGGGATGGGATTTTGAAAGTTGAGCAAATAGCCTCAAAGTGGCCATAAAGCACTCAGAAGGTAACAGAGAGGTGTGTGGATTAATGTAGAGTTGACCTAAAGACTTTACCATGCAGTTTGGCCTTTAAAGGCATGACTCCAATTTTGGTCCCCCATAGGAGTGAATGGGGATTGGAAGTTGGAAGTTTTGGGGCACTTCCTGCTGGTCCACATCAACAAAAAACCCGCTATTTCTGTTGCATATGTGCTAGAACTTAAAGCGAAATGTCCAATATCCAATCTTAATGAATGGGGGTTTTGTGTGTGAGTTTGACAAAGTGCGATGTGTATGTTTATGTCCACAGGAAGTCCTGGTAATACACAAAAGTTGGGCACCACAGGCCATTCCTGGGCAGAGATGGGTATTCCGCTAGGGCAGCTGCCAATTATGGCAGCAGAAACAATGGTTTTTAACAGCAAAATTCAAAGTCCCACACCTCTAGCACTGAGTAGTGGCACCCTTGTAACTTTTCAAGGCTACGTCTCGTTCATCTCAAACTGATGTCTACACCCATGTTTCGGGGGTGCTGAACATGCCAGTTATGGCCCCATATCTCTAGAAGTCACCGTTGTGGAGGTACACAAAAATGTATCTATCTATGGCCCTTGATCAGATGAGAATTTGGAATTACATGGAATGTAATTTGGAATCTTCTAAATTTTAATCTATTGCTCTCCTCTAAACAACTTCCTAGGTCAACAGGAAGTACTGCAGTAGTAGGAAGGTGAAGTTGGCCGGCTAGAGTTAGAGGGCAGTCCTGACGTGTGCAGCTGAATTTGCTGGTAAATTACCATTTCTTGCTTCTAAATGCTTGTTTTTCATCTTTCTACTAAACACATCATGCATTTATTTATTCGGGCTCACTTTTGCCTCTGTGTAAAATGTAGAAATTATAGTTTTAAAATGATGCTAATTTACAAGGTAATGCTCGTGCAATAGATGAGAATTTGGAATTGCATCGTCTACTTCCATATTCCAATCTACAATGTAGCAAATTTGATACATCAGAATTTGGAATTACATGATCTACTTCATTTACTCTATTTGTTCTTCAGGAAAACATCACCTTGGTATTTGGATGCGAGTTAGCGAGTTAGCACACAGTCCTGATGTGTGCAGCTGAAATTGCTGGTAAGTTACCATTTGTTGCCTCTAAATGCTTGTTTTTCATCTCTCTACTTCACACATCGTGCATTTCTTTATGCGGGCTCACTTTTGCCTCTGTTTAAAATGTAGGAATTATAGTTTTAAAATGATGCTAATTTACAAGGTAATGCTAGTGCAATAGATGAGAATTTGGAACCGTGTGGTCTACTTCCATATTCCAAATCTAGAATATAGCAAATTCAAAAGATCAGAATTTGGAATTACACGATCTACTTCATTTACTCCATTTGTTCTTCAGGGAAACATCACCTTAGTATTTGGATGCAAGATGGTAAGTAGATATGAATGCCAAGTTTATAGTACGTTAGTTTTAATGCAGCTCCTTGATGTTGCACCTATTTCCATCATATACAGTTGGCGAGATTGTGTGCATTGTGCTACAAGTCATTCATGAATTTGAAGCAGCACCTTAAAAATACTCACTGCATCCCAAACGGAGAAGAATTTTCACTCCTCGTCAAAATATGGGAATGCATGGTAAGACAGATGTTTACATTTGTTTTGCTTTTGTTCTATATTACTGAGGTTTCTGCCTGTCATTTGGAACGCTCCAAATCCTAGTTGTTGTCTAACGGCACGTGTTGGACTGATCTTTCTTTTTCTACAATAGAACCAGTGAGTCATTGGATTGCCCCATATGTGACAGGAAGTCATTGGTCTGCTTGGACAAACATCTCCAGGATATGCACTTCCTTGTTTCACAAGTGGTACGCGCATGTAATCAACCTATGCACATCACACAAAATCTGCAGGTTGAGAGCAAAATTCGGTCATACGGTCATCTAACTTTAACAGGAACAAGAACCCCACATGACACAGGCCAAGAGATTGGCCATCATTAAAGAGTTTGTTGAGCTGCGCAACTCAGATCCTATCCCACCGATGGTGTCTACTCTCGGGCTAAGCATTGAGACAGGTTCACATTAAAAATTAACTGCCTACTGTACAATACTTACATGGCTTTTGTGTACCAGACATCATGTCATGCACTGAATTTTGCAACCGTGGAAGGTTTGTCTACAATCAGTTATTCTTTACTCCAGACTACGAGGGCCCTTCAGACTTTTGTGTGGACAGTGGGACCCAAAGATGTTCCACGCCCATCCCTGAGGCAAGCGGAAGTGTGGCCCAGCAGTCCCCAAGCTCATGTTCTGCACCTCTTTCCATGTCTGTTTCTCTCATACCCAAGCCTGTATCACAGGAGACTGCTGAGTGTCAGCAGTTCTCTGTGTCTACATCCGGATTTGTGTCCTGTGACAGTAGGAATAATGTGTCTCAAGCTCCTCACGACTCTTCTTTTGAACCACTCCCCGATAGCTCCTCTCCTGGAACAGGTCCACCCAGCTCTGCTCCTGTAAGATCTCTGCTGAACACCAGCCCTGCAACAGTTGACCCTAGCTCCATTTGTGAAAATGGTAGTGTGGCTGAGAGTCAGCCAGACCCTTCCAATTTGGCATGTGATCATGCATACCTAGCAGGCCAACCCCGGCCATCTGTTGGCCAGTAGGGTGGAGGTGCTGGAGCCCTTGCTGCTGCAGCACGAGGTGAATAATCCGAATCATTCGGCGGGATCAGTGCTACGCACTCCACATTCCACACAGAAGGGGGAGTGCATGAAAAGGATGAGCGAGAGGGGAACTTTATACTGTAGGTTTTCTTTTCCTTTGACAACTCTGTCTAGAGCAGCAGAGGCACAATTAACATGTTTTACAGATTTTGTTCTCCCACAGAAAGCGTTGTCGAGGACTTCAAGAGTTTTCGGGTAGGATCGCGGACCGCTAGGAAGCATGTGGACAATGCCCAGCAGGCTGCCGGGCATTGCCTGCGGTTCTGTGAATACATGATGGGTGGCCTCCATGAGAGCTCAGTCTGGATCTCAGGTTTTTGGCACGATTGGACAAGCTGCGCAAGTAAGTGCCGTTGCCGTTTCGAGTAGTCCATTACCAATGTTGTAAAGTAAACAGTAGATCATAATTTAGAAGTTTGAATACATATTCCGTTGTGTGACTGTTGTGAAAGGGAGACCTGGTCAATCATATGCTCACCTCTTCCAACAGCTATCCGGTTTACCTGAAAAACAAGGACTACATGCCTTCAACAGTCAAGAACATGATGATATACATTACATTGTTCTACAAACACATCGAACATGCATTCCTGTCGGCGAGCAAGCTGAAGGATGCAGACATTAGGAGGGCTCTTTATGAAATGAAAAGATTGCCAGCAGAAATACACAAAGACGTGATTGTGCACCAACAACAGGTGAAATGTAAGAAGAGCGGTAAGTTTTACGTCCTTTTCTAGTAACAAATACCTTCATACATGTTTAGTAATTACACTGATTCAGAATGATATTTTATTTAAAAAGGTTGTTGGGCTCCTCCTCCTTTTTTTTTTATATCTTCATAGCCAATCAGCTGGATTCAGCTCAGGAATTGGCCTTCCTGAAAACTGCCAAGAGGAGAATCCCGCAACTCCTTGGTAACTGGACCTCCATGTTTATGCTGTTCTCTCTCCTTGTTCCATATCTTAAATTTTTAGTGTGTGTTATATGTGCTTGTGTATTATTCAGAAACCGTATTCCGTGATGTGAACCTTCAAAATGAACACTCTAAACTGATGGGGTACATCATAGGGTACTTGTGCATCATAAGTGGCCACAGGTCTGTCGTGATGACCAACATGCTAAAACAGCATGTGACCAGTGCCGACAGCTGGATGAATGGAAGTAGATACCAGATCCTGGTGAGTACACTCTTGACACTTTTAAGCAGTGAAGTCATTGACACATTGGCCCCACTCCCTTGCATTTGGTAAATGGTAAATGGACTTGCACTTATATAGTGCTTTTCTAGTCTCTAGGACCACTCAAAGCGCTTTACACTGCTTATCATATTGACCCATTCACTCATATTTATACACCCGATGGGCAAAATCAGGGGGCAAGTGTGGGTTCAGTGTCTTGCCCAAGGACACTTCGACATGCGGACAGGAGCAGCCAGGAATCGAACCACCGACCCTCTGGTTGGTGGACGACCCGCTCTACCTCTTGAGCCTCAGCCTTGTCCTGCTTTTGTCAGAAAAGAAAGTGGGATAATCCAAATTCTAATCTAAAGTCAGTGTAAATTTGTAGAAGGGAATTTGAATGTCCGTAGATTAAAATCTGGAATCATTTGAAATTGTTATTCATATTCTCCGAAAGACTTGAATAGGAGGTACTTGATTGGGTAATTTAACAAAGGACTCTTTTTCCATTCATTCCTCAGGTGGATGACCACAAGACGGTCTGAGCCTTTGGCCAGGCATCACTCATCCTCAACGGGACCGAGTTTTCTTGGATCAAAAAGTTGGCCACAGGGAACTGCTGCTTCCACGGAAAAGACAGCAGGTATGTCTTTCATACCATCCTCGGCGCGGAGATCGCCAAATCCTCCAACTTTCTGCATTTGGCCTGGGTGGATGCTGGGTGCAAGGGACCAGTCAGCTTCTCGATGATCCGGAGCAGTGTAGCGACTCAGGTAGGCAACTGTGCTGGGTTTGTTCTGTATATCAAGACTTGCACTTTGACCGTAGAACACAGATTAGAAAGTTGCATTTGAATGTTACATTTTGGAAATTATACCTCGTTGTATATTTTTTATTAGAGTGTTTTTTTCTTTTTACTGAGCCTTCCCCTGGGGGCCTGGCTGGGGTTCAGCAGGTCATGTGCACAGAGACTGAGTCATTTAAAGCCAGTGTTTCGAGGCTTCGGCCCGAGAGCTTACAAACACGCTGTCAGTCACCCACCACGGCATTTGCATTCAACATACGCCTCAGTCTCGTGGAGCACGCATGCAGCAAGCAGGCTTTGTGCGGTATACACGCAGGATCCGTGCTTAAGTTTAACAGCTCAAGATGCAACAGGCTGCTGTTTGTTACCTTTAATATTGCGGCCATTGTCTGATGGCAGCAACACAGCGTTGGAGAAGGAAGAAAAAACGGAGCGGAGGTGAGAGAAGACTTTCTGGTTTTCTATGATGACAAATGGCGTCTGGCATTAAACCCCCGCTAGTGCACCCATGAACAATTCATTACTGTGAAGTAGACATATTACTGTGTCAGCCACTGGGAGCTATTTGAATGAGGATTGCAGATAAGGGGATGGGGGTAGACTGATTGGCCTGGAGGAAACGGGGCCAGTCTGGGGCACTTCTACCCTCATCCAAATGAGGGCCAAAAGGCTAATGAGTGACTTAGACTTAAGGGAAGATCAATAACACACAGCATAGACGGTGACACCCTATAATGTTGATTAAGAGAATGGCACGCCAAATCTCACACCTCCTATTATGGGACCACAGGGAGTTTGGTAATTAATAAAGCCAAATTATGAAGCAATGTTTGTCAAGAGTAATAAATTCCTTCACAAGTCCCTTAATGTAAAACACAACATTTGGGAATTGACCACATCTGACTGTTTGTTATTGCAGGCATCGCTTGGCAAAGTGTGTTTGTTAGAGCATCAGTCACCAGCCACGCACTGTCAAGGGCCACAATTGTACTTTTTTTATTCAAGTATGTTTTAGAATATATAACAATTACCTGATTTAAATAATAATGTGTGCCTGATGCCACCCACACCCCCCAAAAATACACTGTTTTGTTCTTAAGTCTTAAGATTACATCAACTCCTTCTCCATCAGTGGAAAATCCAGAATCTATGAATATGCACATTTTTTTAGCTTAAAAAAATTAACTACTTCACTGAAAAGTCCATGCTCAGTGTACGGAAACTGGAGGCTTCAAGTTTCCACATCACACATGTAAGTTGCATGTTTGAAATTTAGAAAAGCTGCTTTCCAGGATACACTGAGGGCTGAGGAGAGCAGGAGATTCCTACCTTCACTGGCATGTCTGTCCCTGAACGGCATCTTGGAGTTGGACCCAAAGCCCTCCATGTCGTGCACGGAGGAGGCTCTGCGAATGCTGCACACGCTCTCTCTGGAGGCGGTTGGAGTGAGGCCCGGGATTGACGGAGCTGCGTTGAGTGTGTCCTCCTGGCTCTGGTGTTGGGTCTGGGCGACGGCCTGGTCCGGGTATATCCGGTCCCAGGGGCCCTTGGGCGACGAGTGGTCCAAAGGGCCGGACACAGGGGTTGAGCAATGGCTGGGGCCGATGAGGGCGCGGGTGTCGTTGGCGTAGGAGGGACTGCAGCTCTCGCGGGTGGTGGGAATTTGGTAGTCGCGCGTGGCCACTGAGCCGTCGCTGTGGCGAGGGGAATCCACCATGACGGCGTCGGGGTCTTCCTGGGGCAGGGACTGCTTGCTGATGCCCAGGAGAGGTAAGGCTGGGAAACGGAAGCGGAAGAATCTCCCTTTCCCTGACAGAGAAGAAGAGAAAGAGACACAGAGCCCATTACTGTCATATTATTCCATTCTAATACCAGTTTATGGTGACCAATAACACAAAGCATGGAGTGCCTCGGGGCAGCTGATATCACATACAAGCAGAAATTTAAAGGCAGTGGATACAGTAGCTCAAGTCACTCGATTATCACGGAGTCCGCAGTAAGTTGTTTGACTGCTTTGAGACCAAAAACAGCTACAAACAGGATGCACGGTGGGTTTTAATGAGCCAGTGGGATCCACATAACCCCCACTGACCTTGTGCTGTGTTTTCATGGTGTGTTTGCAGCCGAACTTGCTTGCAGTCTTCAACATCCCTGCTGCTATCTCGCACTTGTTTGCCAATAGTGCTGAAAAGCCTGCCAATGCAGCTATCTTTAAAAGACCCTGGCAGATCAAAACAAATGCCGTTCCACCTTGGGCACTAGTTCAATCTTCAATTTCTTTCAATTATTCATGGAGGAGGACATTTGTGGAAATATCATAATGGCAGTAGTGTGTTGAGGAGTCAGTCCTATAAAGGATTATGTGCAGGATTTTAATGAGTGACTGATAGCTCCCGGGGAGATGAAGGAGTGATATTTAGGATGCTGCTGTAATATAATAGTAGGTAGTGTTGAGGGAGCGCTGTGCAGGAAAAAGGTGAAGAAACAAGAATACAGATAAGTGTGGTGTGAAGACTGTTAAAATGAATGCGTGCAGGCTAGGCAGCATACACACCTACGCACACACCATTCACAAATAGGCACATTTAGTTGCATCTAACAATATGAAAACATGTCATGAGAGAGACAGAGATTTCACATATGGAGCGCAAACTGTGGCCTGCATGTTGTGAATCATTTAGTTGCCTGAACATATGTCACACATATCAGAACGCTGCCTCAGCCCTGGGAAACTTACTGCCATGTGGCGTAGAGGAAGTCCCTCCATAAGCATTCAGAAAAAAGATAAGCAAACCTGGAATGATGAAAAACCAGCTCACACCACATCGCTTTGTCCCCTTTGTATATTTGCTTGAGCAAACTACAGCACATTGTATTTGACATACTCCAATATCTGCAGCTATGGATGCATTCAGAGACACAATAGGTGGTAAAGCAGGAAATAGAATTAATGCTTGAGGCTCAGCAGGGAGCAGCATGCAGCTCTATCTTCCTCACTGCTCCTCCTATTGGGGTGAGACTGAGAGAAAGAAACTAATTTTAGACACAGTGCCCCAGTCTGCTTGGGTCAGTGTGGTGTGTGCAAATTAAGTCTCGAGCCAGATGCTGATGACGCTGGAAATGATCATTTGCATTTAATTGGTGAGTCAGAGCTGGATCTGAGGCCGGCGCTTAAACCTTCAGCGCAGTATGACTAAACAACTCATTCATTTTACTGACGGTGAAACGAAGTTGCACTTTCTTGTTTCTGCAAAAGAATCACCAGCAAAGTTTGGTCCATCTGCGCTCAGCGCTATGACGCCATCTGATTCGTCAAGTCTGCAGCTGATCCCAAACCAGCAAATCCAATTTATATGCCAAAGCACAATAAAGCAGAACCTTGCTTATCGGGGCTTTTCCCTCCAAAATAAAACGGTTCCCTTTTGCAATATTACAGCATCGTGCATCTCGTGCATCTCACGTTTCCGACAGTTTGATTTAAGCACCGGCTGACTGACGCCTTATCAAAATAATGAATGGTAGCTCATGAGCATTCACATGCTCAGAGCGCTGTTTCTAATTACCGTGCCTAGAGGATAAACATATACACCACAAGTCTTTTAATTAGCTCATAATTCAGTCACGCATCATGGTGTGTACTGAAAACACTGTATGTAGCCATATTTAATGGTGATATTGAAAGGGCTGAACCTTGCAGGAATATGCTGCCTTTTGAGTGCTATTACTGGGTGGTGTGTGTACTGTACACGTGCGTGTGTTCGCTCTCACTCGCTCTCCAACCCTCTCATTCTTTGCCTGCACAAACTCACCACCGGCTTTACACAACCAATGGACGCACAGTGGCCCTTGTTGCTATGATACCAGATAGCAATATTTGCATTGAATATTAATTGGGCCCTCAGATCCCCGTGTTGGAGAGTGGAATGTCTCTCTGTAATGTGAGCATGATTCAGATGTCAGAGGAGAAGCAGAAAGGGAACAGCAAACCTTCATCCTTTGGTAAAAGCGGGACAAAAACGCCTTTGTGTCCTTTTGTTTCAGTCTCTCGCTCTTGTGATTTTGCTGACGTTAAATGGAAGAAAGGACTGATTTGCATGCAGTGTTCTTTTACCTAAGGAGTGTTTACCTGGGCTCCCAGTCCTCCTCTTACTCACTAGGTCTAGAGAACAACATGGATAATTCTGCCGTGTCCCCACTTTGCCCCACACTGTTTATAGAGAGGGAAAATTAAAGTAGGATTGCAATGAGTTAATTTTTATTTTTTGGTATTATCCTAATTACACCGCAAACATGGGGAGAAAGGAATTAAAATGCATCCTAGGCTTCTCTTCACATGATTCTTGACATTTCAGACACTATGCTCCTCTTCGGGTGGTTGTCACTTATGCAGGTACTTTGTCCCATCTGTCCCATCAATTGGTACCCTGCAAAGAATTCATGTGAATGATGTGTGTCTCCTCTTGGATACCATACAGTGTTGCATTTATGCTCCTGGTCCATTTAGTGCTCACCCTGACTTAGTATAAACAGACTTTTATAATCAGTTTTATGAGGCTGTAACTGGACAGTTTCAGTGTCCAGCTGCATCATTGCTGCAGGGGAAAATTTATCTAAAAAAAAAAAAAAAAAAAAAGCTATTTATATGCTCCTGGTAAATGACAGCAAGTCATTACTCCCAAATACACTGGTGGTCACAAATAGGTCTTTTTTCATGACAGGAACTTGACAACTCTAGGTGACTTTATGTGTAGCCATTGTTGGGTTGTTGGCTTCAGGTTTGGGCTTGTTAAGTTCCTGTCGTTGAAAGGAGATAATAGAGGTCAGGAAGCAGATTGGAAAATGCAAAATCAGGTATATTTATTTTGTTAAGCTTTTAGATTTATGTTAAAGTTGCATGTCACAGATTTAATTTGAACTGCACTAAACAGGTAAGGTGTGAACACAGATCACTGTTTTGCAAATA
>JAPZEA010000017.1:3737937-3752539 GCA_029783685.1 Heniochus monoceros | reverse complement strand
TAAAAATACACGCAAACAGCGCAGCTCGAAAGTTTGTGAACCCTTTAGAATTTTTTATATGTCCTCATAAATGTGATTAGAACTTCATCTAAGTCCAAAAAATACACAAAGAGATCCCAGTTAAACAAATTACATTAAAAACCTACTTTTTTCTTTTTTTATTGAGCAAAATTATCTTCCATTAATTATCTTTGTCGAACAAAGTATGGGAAGCTTTGCTGTGAGTACCTGGTGTGACCTCCTTGAGCAGCTTCATCTCAGTGATGCTGGTTGGCTTCAGTTCACGAGCTGCTCTCTTCAGATGTTTTCACAACATTTCTGTTGGACTAAGGTGTGGACCTGGACTTTGTTATTCCAAAATGTTAACTTGCTGTTTGTTGCGTCAATGACTGCAAGTCGCTGTGGTCCCGAGGCAGCAAAGCAGCCCCAAACCATGATGCTGCCACCACTGAGCTTCACATTTGGGATGTGGTTCTTCGGCTGGAAGGCAGTGTTTGGTTTCCACAAAACACGACGCTTCTCATTTAAACAATTCTCATGGTTCTCATCCGTCCACAGAACATTCCTACAAAAGCCTTCTGGTTCATCCATGTGGCCGTTAGCGAACTTTAGACCGGCAGTTATCCTGCCATACACACCATTATTGTTCAGTGTTAGTTTGCTGGTGCAGCCTGCAGATCCTTAGATATTACCCTGCGGGTCGTTGAGTATTACACACCTTGCTCTTGGCGTGATTTTTGTTGGACGACCACTCCTGGGGAGAGTAACAGTGGTGTTGACTTTCCTCCGTTTGCGGAGTATCTGTGTGACAGCAGATTGGTGAAGGCCTAATCTCTGTGAACAGACGTCTGCATACGAGTGCAGAATCTGTTGGCAAGGTTCAAGATTTTGGTATCAGAAGTGTTCTGGTTTGGTTGCATGTTGGTAAACGCTCCGTGTGGAGAGCAAAAGAGTTGCAACACATTGGCCGAAATGCAGTCTCTAAACCCATTGGCTATCATCTCTTGCCAATTTAGCTTTTTATTAGCCTTGTTAAAGATGTATTTGCATCCATTTGTATATAGAGATTAGCCAAAATCTTTGTTTCACAAGCCACTAAATCGGAGTGTAAACGATTACCGACACAGAACAGGAAATCTTGGCCGACACTGGAAGCATCAAAATATTGTCTGTTGCCCCCAGAGGCTAAATCAGACGGTAGCTGATGGGTTCTGGGATTGGTGAAAGACAAACTCTTTGGAAATAGTTTTATGACCTTTTCCAGCCCGGTGACCCCCAACAACTTTTTGTCTGAGCTCTGCAGAAATGTCCTTTGATCGAGGCGTTGCACGCCTCCACAAACCTGTGTGGTAATGACCAGACTTTGATTGCAAACATCCAGGTTTAGACAACATATTCTTTCACCAAGGCAGTTATTTTAGGTCACATTTATGCAGAAATACAGAAAATTCTGAAGGGTAGTGGCGCTGTATCTAGAGAATGTGTGTGTCAGTAGTCACAGATTGGTGTGCGGTTGCGATGCATGTCAATTCAGTCTTCGCTCTCCTCCCTTTTTGCGCTGTGTATTTGTTTTTCCTCCATCGCCTCCTCCTCCATGCCTCCCTCTCCTCTCTCCACTCCTTACCTCTGTGTTCCCCCTCTCCCGCGATGCTTCCTCCTCCTCCTCCCCCTCCTTCACCACCCCATCTCTGTCGCTCTGCTTTTTATAGCCATGTCTTCCCAGGGCTCGGCAGCTACAAAAGCCTTTTCATGTTGCCACTATAATTACAGCCTACACACTTGCACACACACACACCCACAGACACGCATGCATACACGCACCAACGCAGGAGAGCAGCGCAGCAGCAGCACCGTGTCTTTGTGTCTGCATGTGTGTGCGATGTGTGTGCGTGCTCCGCATGTGCTGTTATACACAAAAGGGTGAGCTATTTTTACCTCTCTCCCTCCCTCTCCTCCTCTCCATCCCCCCCTCCCCCCAACCCTTCATCCCTCTCTGCTGCTGCTGCCAGCCACATTTGCTATGCTGAGCACAGGCAGTATCAGTCGAGCCCCAACATCCCTCCTCTCGCACACTGAACTCGCACACACAAGCCGCTGAAGGCTGCTCCCTCGGCATCCCTCAGATTTCGAGCTTATTTTAGAGCACCTCTGCAGCCGAGCATCTCTGCAAATAAACAGCTTGCGCGCTTTCGCCGGTCATGGATCAGGCGGTCGCTCAGGTGGCGGTAGCGGCGCCGCGGCATGTGCTCGCAGCTTTGCAGATGACCTGAAGCCCGCCCGCCTGGACTGTGGTCTTAACTGCCTGATTAGCAGGTTTGTTGCTGGAAGCTCGTCTCAATGTTGCGGACCATATTTGAAGCGGAATGTGCTCTCTCTCCCACAGAGGGGATCCTGGGAAAGGAGCAGCCGCTGGAGGTTCTGAAGACATCGGCACTCAACCACATCCCAACAGGTTGGACACTGTGTGTGTGAGTTTGTTGTGTGTGTGTGTGTGTGTGCATGAGCTTGTGTAAACCAAAGCCTGTGTGTGTGCACCTACGTGATTTCACTATTAACCGCATCCTGTGCGACTTTGCATGCATAGTGTTGCGAGGATGTGTCTGATTGTCATGATTGTTTCAGTCCAATTATTGAAGTGTCCTCACCTTAAAGACACCTGCTCTCATGTAGCAGCACTGTGACAACTGTCACTCACAGATATGGTTTATCTAATTGATAGTTGATGGGCTTCTGTAAGTCTTAAAGAGAGTCCATGCTTACTCTCCTCTACGTTATATTGATGCAGTTATCTCACAGTGCCATTTTGTTGAATGGAAATACAGCCGCCTCGAATGTAGGCGCTCTGTTTGTGAGCTTATGTGAAATTGTCGGATATCTCAAGAGGAACAGCTGCCAGAAACATACAGCAAAACAAGCAATTGTGCACCTTGGTGATGTGTTTACTGCAAGTTCCTGAGACAGGCTGCCCCAGAACAAATCACACTACCTTTCTGACCGAAAATATAGGAGAAATAGGTTTCCATATCTGAATCTCTGCTGCAAGTATTCCGTGTGCTTTGCAGGGACCATTAAGTGTTGTACTGTATTTACAATAGCAAGAGTATTTACAATAGCTGAAGGAGGAGGGAGCAGAGATGAAGCGGTGTAGAGGGAGATGAGAGTACAGAAGTGAAAGGGGCACAGATGGAGATGAGGTAATCTGAAGGAGAAATGAGTCTGAGGTAATATATGCATAATGCATTATCTAATTCCATAATGAGGAAGCTTAAACTGTTCTGTGCATTTCACATCTCACTGCAGAGTACAATTTGGATTTTCCCCTCAAAAGATAATGCAGCTAGTAAGAGTGCGATTCATAATTTACTCCCCGTGCTGCTCTTTCGCTTTCTGTTGATTCCACAGAGCGGCAGTAAGCAGGCAGGTGAGCTCAGCCAGCCTGTTGCTCTGGAAAGAACAAATAAGCAACAACTTCCTCCCCACTTTGACCCCAGGTATCTTCCTCTCATCCCCGACCTCGCTGAAGCCTCACATGTGCTCTCGTGTTGTTGTTTGCGTTATTTTCTCAGTGCCTCCGGCTACGCTGATAAAATATTGAAATTCGCTGGAGTGACTTCATCAGATATTCTCTAAATCTGTTGTCTTGGAGCTGCCCGGGCCTCGGCGCTGGTAGCATGTGTGACCTGGACTGTTTGGATGGGCTGCTCACAGGACGAGGAGAGCGCACCTATCTAAGAGCATTTACACTGCACTCTGTGGCATCCCTCCGCTACAGCCCGCAGTAGTTTCCTCATAGAAAATGCAATTGTTGCATCGTTAAAGTCCTGAATGCTTTGTCATCTAATCTTTATGTAATCCTTTGTGTAATCAGATCCTGGTGGATGCATTTAACGCACAACATGCGGCTTTCTTTGGGATGCAAAGCAGTGGCCGCTGCACCTGCAGGGAGCTTCATGACTCAGAGCAAACACCTGAGCTCTGCTGGTTGTTTTAACTGACTCTGTGAACTTTCGTGAAGATTTATTCGGCAGTTCACTTGACCTCATGGCAAGGAAGCTTTAACAGGCTCTTTTTGAGCTTGTGCTGAAATGTCAATCAAAAGAAAATTTCGATTTTGGTGAACTTTTCGTTGAATCATTGAACTCATCAGGTGTTCTTACCTCACAGACATGAAGATTTACTCTTTTCTCTCTCTTATAAATGAAATATCTTTGGGTTTGAGCTGTTGGTCGGACAAAATAGTCAATCTGAAGGTGTCACCTGGGTGAATTTCTGACATTTGATAAACTCAAAAATTTAGGACTACAGCAGATTAAATGATCTGCTGGTAATGTTCCTAATTGATTGATTAGTTGTTAGGGTATAAAATGTGTTTGTGTGTATATAAAACATGTGAAAACTGTGAAAAAGGTTTCTTCAGTCCAAAACCAAAAGACATTAAATTTACAATCATGTAAGACAGAGAAAAGCAAATCGTCACAAGTTGTTGGAACAAGCGAATGTTTGGAACTTGAATCAACAGATAAATTGATATTGAAAATAAGCATTAGTTTGAGCCATGAACTGGATGCAGTATTAGGATGGGACGAGGTTTGATCTGAATTCTTCATCTGTCAGCACAGATTCAAGATTGGAAACGGTGCAGCCAGCGCTTGGCTCCAGGGCTCATGTACATGTGTATCCTCATGGAAGTGAACGCGTTCCTGCACGTAGGGCCCCTCAACCTTCACACGTCGGCCCCTCTGTGCCTCACGTGTTATGTCTCTGCCTCGCGTTCACCCATCTCCTTCCTCTTAAGCTGCGCCGCTGCAGACCGTTGTATGATGTCACTGAGGCCGCGACAAGTCAGAGCTCGCTCCTCAGCAGAACGAGACTCGCTGCACCTCCTGACGTCCCTCTGTCACGCCCTCGCTGTTCCCTACCCGGAGTTCTGTCTCCTTTTTCAAGAGGTCACAAAGGTCATTTTGGCAAACAGACAGTCAGTTGTCGCTGCAGGTTTATAACCAGGAAAAGCGCTTATCATCCAGAGGCTAATTCAGAGAGTCAGCGGAAGAAAGTAACGTAGGCTGACGCTCACCCAACTCACCCTCAGAGACCAATCAGTGAGCGGACAGCAGCTATGTCCCCCATCAACAGATGTGCTACTTGTTGCCCCTGCTGCTAAATTCACCGTGAAACCCTGTGCAGAACATCTCCTCTTCTTTGTCATCTCTGTGCGTAGTTAAAAAAAAACAAAACAACAAAAAGATCATTTTGCAGAGGCCGCTCTCGACGGCTCTGCTCGGCTCAGCGTGACATCTATTAAGCCTAACGAGTGTTGAGCTCAGGCAGTCAGACTGTGGGATATACACTCGGCGAACTGAGTCTCAAATCAGAGACGCCAACCCTCTGCATTGTCTGGTATAAATAGATCTGCAATTGGAGCCAGAAGAGTTGTGGAGTGCGCCCGAGGGGTTGTAAACAGATTGTGATTTGTTGCGGGGAGATCGAGGGAAGAAAGGTGGGAGGGAGCGACTGAGTGGAGAAGGACGCAGAGCGGGGCCGGAGGACAGGGCAAGAAGAGGGAGCATGGAGGGGAGTGAGGCGAGGACCCTGCTGAAAGATGGAGGAGTGAAGGGTCAGAGCTGAAATGACCGGCAGTCATTATTGCACAGTGGTGGAGAGACACTTCTACGTCAAGATGTTCAAATCACGCAGTGGAGATTCCCTGTCATGCTTCAAAAATGTTCCACCCCAAACTTGAGACAACTTTTAAATGCTCAAAGGAAAGAAGAGAGCAGAAATGAGAGGTTTCCCTTCAGGCTTCAGATTCTAAAGGAAACTTTAGAGAAAATGGGTTTGACAAACCGGAATTGAACTGAAGTCTTTGCTCTTGTCAGACTCACGTTGTTCAAGGAAAGGTTGTCAGTTGTGTAAGACTCCTGGAAGCTCCTCCGATGTCCCGCGAGACAGCACGTTTGTCTTTGTTTTGGTGTTCTCTGAGCGCCACCATATTGTCTTGTATCTGGCACACATCAGTAAACTGAGGTACGTGTTTGACGTCACAGCTTGTATACAAAGATGTGCTGATATCACAGTTTATCTTCATCAAGTGGCAGCCAAGTTAGTCTGATCGACTTCTAAACGTTTTTTTACACACCATCATGTTTCTGGGAGTTTAAGTGTGTGTTTGTGTGTGTGTTTGACCTTTCACAGAGCAGGTTTCTCAGTACTTTTTAAGGTTTTTAATTAACTATATTTATTGCGCATTTTATTGAGTTTGACCTGTTACAGGGCCGCAACTAATTATGTTTTCAATTATTGATTAATCTCCTAATTACTTGATCAATTGTTTGTCACAAAATTGTTGAAAGTGCATCTTCACATAGCTTAAATGTGTCCTGCCAACAGTCCAAAACACAAAGACGCTAAGTTTGTTATCAGTCAAGATAAGAAATTCTGCAATTTGTTTGTGTGAAAACACACATGAATGGTTAATTGATTATCAAAATACTTCTGTTTCAGCTATAACCTGATATATATTGAAAATGCACACACTGATAGGCTGCACATTTTGTCTCACAGTTATTCTCCTTTCAGCAGAACCTGCTGTTCTCTGCAGAAAGATGATGTGCAATTGTAAACTTTTGCATGAAGGACTTTTCTTTAGCAGTTTAGTTTACTTGCTCAAATATACGACAGCACAAAAGCCGATAATATAAATAAAAAAGATGACAAGCAAGGTCAAAAAATGCTGAAAAGGTAACAAAACGCGATTTAGCAAAAGACACAAATAAATGACAAAATGAAGTGCACGAAATCTGCAGACAAAAGTAGAAACCTTGAACCCTGACATGTGCACACAATGTCAAAATAAGAGACCTGTACAATATTGGGATAAAGCACTGCAGTATCAGAGTCTGAGATGGCAGAAAACAAACAATAACAAACAGTTGTCTAATACTAATCCCTAATTTTATTATGATCCTCCAGTATTTAAATATCGGGGGAGCCTCCCTGCAGGGAAAGTCCTTACTCGGCTTCACCTGAAACCATTTTGTGGTTTTATTTGTTTGGGAAATGCAGGCAAATTCCAGGCCAGGAATCTGAGCACACAGTATTAAAACCACACGAGAAAGAGGGAAAGAGAGAGAGAGAGATGGTTATTATAAGTATGGAGGGGGGGGCTGAATGGGACGCCTGCAAGTGTGGGAGATATTTGATGCACTGCAACCGGCGTGGAGGGTTTTCCTTGGCCTTAGAAGCAAGGAAAGCAGGTCGAGTGGGGAGAGAGCGTAGAGGGTGAGGAGAGAGAGAGTGTGTGTGTGTGTGTGTGTGTGTGTGTGTGTGTGACGTTGGTTCCTGGAAAAGCAGAGGGCTGCAGAATAAACAGGCTGCATGCCTGAGACTGCCCTGTGATGTCACCACTGGGCAAACGAGGGACGAGGGGAGGAGAGAGAGAGGGAGAGAGAGAGAGAGAGAGAGAGAGAGACGCCCATCAGGTTAAACAGGAGGGGATGAACGGAGAGCAAAAAGTGACGGAGGTAGAGAGCAAGAGGAGAAGTCAGATGAGCAGGAACGGGAGCGTGCTGTCATTCTCTGTAAGACACTGAAGGAGGAAGGCAGGAGGAGGAGGTGCAGTGATAAGGAGGACAGAGAGAGAAGGCTGCTGAGAAGAAGAGGAGGAGGAGGAGAGCACTGATGGGTACGTTTAGCGACACCGCTGATTCCCACCTCTCTGTCTCTCTTTGTGCATCTCCCTCTTTTGTGTGGCGAGCAATTAGTGCTGCCGGTGTGACAGCGATGCCATATGAGGTGTGTTTGTGCCTCTGTGTGCGTCACCATCAATAAGTGCAGGAGTCTGTTTGTGTAGCGCGGGGGGACTCGATATCCGTAGAGGAACATTTTGTACGGGGGGGAGTGTGTGTGCACACACTTGTGCGTATGAGTTATGGATTTGTGTTGGCCAAGATTGCAGCTGCAACGCTTTGACAAGTGCAGTTTTCAGTCATAATCACTGACTCCCCTGTGCTGCCTTTCTTTCCTTCCCTAACGTGCCTGACTCGCCTGCTCTGATACTTGCTGAAAGTCATATTAGATAAAGAAAATTAACTTTTTCCGCCCAGACGTCACCGGTCACAGTGCGTGTTGATGTTTGACGTCAGCTTGAAACCGACCTTGAGGACTTAATATGAAGTCCGTGCTGCCTTCAGCCTTGAGCCTGATGAATAGTCAGGAAGACATTGACTCAGGATCTCTAACTGCAAAGTGACTCATACAGATCCAGGTACAATAATGACTTTTTAAATAAAAAAAAGAAGACGTGTTCAGATCCAACGTTTTGTCCTCAAAAGTGTTTTGTTCCAAACTTGCTCTGCAGAGTGATTCAGGGTTGTAGGAGTGAGTCTTGACTAACAAGCCCCCTCTCTCCTTCATTTCTGCTCTCATCAACTGCCAAACTGTGACCGCCAAGCAAGGGCCAAAAGAGACAAAACTGAGGGCGTTACTGCATTTAATTACATATTAGGCACCTTGTTAGTCAGATTCACAAACGGCAGAAAGCTTGTAGCTCCTTTTCTTGAATGAGAATTAACAGTGGAAGAGCGCAAGAAGGGATCTTATGATGGGAAAATGTCAAACCTCATGGCTCAAAACAGATTTTCACTTTGGACGCTTTGTAAGCAGACTGTGCCGACTACTGATTCATATGTTGTCGCCACCCCCTCATGACGGCAGTCCTCCAGGAGCCGCTGCATGTTGTTGCCGTGTTCTCCGAGCAGCCATGTGGGTACATTTCACCTGCTGCACGAAAACACAAAGGAGGAAGTTTTTAAAGGCGTCACGTGGCTTTAATGGCAAGTGAAGCTCGTTTGGATGATGAAGATGGTGTTCAGGAGAGGAAAAAGACTCTTTTAAAAGATCTTGTATGAATGCTTTACAACTTTATTTTTCAAACGTTGCACGTCTCCCGAGAATGATGTATGAAGAGAGTGCGTCTGTTGAGGCCCAACAGATGCAGGTCTCAGAAATTGGAGTGGAAATGAAAAGAGAGCAGCAATTTTTGCGATGAAGATGCTGGTAGCGAGAGTGTATTTTGTGTCAGACATCCCTCAGATCAGCTTGTCAGAGCGGGCCTGAGTGGCTATTTGACAAGAAAAGTGTATTTATGATCATTCTTAAAGGTATTTTCACACTTGGATTGAGTGTGACATCCTAAAATAATGCAGAAAAATCTCAGGTTTTAGGCGTATTTGCTGCAAACTGGTGCAGCCGGAGTGTAAATTTGCTGCCGGATGAAGCTCGCCGTGTATTTTGTCATGTTAAGTGTGTCTGTTTGGACGTGCGTGTGCCTCTGTAACCCTGCTATTAAGAGTGCCACTGATGGCGTGTTTGCTTCTTTATTAACACAAAGTTCCAGGCAAGTATCTCTGGCTCTCGCCGCTCTCTCTGTCAACATGTAGGTAAATAATCGGCCAATCGTCTCCTATTTATTCGGATTTAATGGGGAGGAAGCCGCGTGATTGGAAGGCTTCCTGTGCAGTGATTTGTGGGTGGCTGGCCCGGCTCAAGGTCTGCACCTTGCCAGGTCAATGCAATCTTTGTCAGATGTCGCCGGGCGTCATGTGTGACTGCAGCATCAGCCATAGGTCGTGTGTGTTGGCGTATAAAGGAGATGTGGAAAAAAGTCATCAGTGTCGCTTTTATTGCTACAGATTTCTTAAATGCAACATGAAGCTTTTTTTAACCCCGTGACAAGATTCTGTTCTGAGGTCAGAGGTCAGGGTGAGCAATTGAAAAACGCTCCTTTCACTGGCTTTAAACAGAAGATGGTCACCAGTGTGGATTCAGATTGATTACTTCTGACAGATATTCAAGATTTAGAGCTTTTGCTGGTCAAATAACAATCAATGCTTCTCGATTACAGGCATCTATCATGTTTCTAGTGGTTATTAAGATGTTTTATTGTCAGGTGAAACTCTAATAATTTGATTTATCACTCGCATCATATATAATGTGAAAGCAAATCTTAAAATAAGACTAATAAATCCACATCAAAGTGTTTTTAAATATATGCAGGTGTGCATTTCCTTCGCTAACTTTGCAGAAAAGCTGGTGATAATGGGAGAACCTGTTCATTATAATCACAAAGCTCTGAATCTCTTTGAAAACCCTTTGATGCTGATACTGAAGCCAGATATCTGTGCCGTTTGCTGCCAACAGGTATCTTTTCATAATGCTTAATTCTGCATCCCCGAGCAGGCAGACACATGAAATAACATTTTGAGGATCTTTGGTTTAATTCCATTCAGCTACACAGTGTCTCTCCTCGCTGTTGTACTAACTGTGCAAACAGCAAAGTGTCTTGTCGGATCAGTGTGACACACAGAAACATGTTACAGTCATTTTTGGACCAAACTATTTAAACTAATAGTGTAAAAAGGAGACAGACAGCGTCCTCTAAGTGTTCTGTATGACTGTAACATTTCTCTGTTTTCGTCCCCGCAGTGGACATCAACTCGGCGCTGCCCCTGCGTCTCCCTCCGGCTGCCATCCCCATGGATCTACGCATGGACCATCACCAGCAACAGCAGCAGCAGGTGTCCTCGCTGTCCCCGCCCGGTCAGCAGTCGTCCGGCCCGGGGTCGCTGGGAGGGACGGGCCAGGCCGGCGGGGGCGGCGTGGTGGTGGCCTCGGTGCGCGAACAGCAGCTGCAGCAGGAGCTGCTGACCCTGAAACAGAAGCAGCAGATCCAACGACAGATCCTCATCGCCGAGTTCCAGCGGCAGCACGAGCAGCTGTCCCGCCAGCACGAGGCCCAGCTGCAGGAACACATTAAGGTATGTCATTTCCATCTCTGAGGGGTAACGAGAGAGAGTTCCCGTTAATGCCACTTTCTGCAAGAAGCTTTTTACTTCACTTTTATTTGACAGCTTTAGTTTCAAATTACTTTGCAGATTCAGATTATTAATAAAAAAAAAATCAGATAGTAAATTATGATGCATTATTGTAGCTTTAGCTTCCCGATCAACTGTACGCAAAATATTGCAGAAATCGCCAAAATGTGGCTGCAGTTTGTAAAAGCCTGGCACAATTTTCACAGAGAATTTGGGAAAATTAAAACTGATTCATGGGGCCTTACAATTCTGCGTAATTACTGGTTGAACTTTTGTCACTTTAAGTATATTTTTAATGCTAATACTCTCATACAATTTTGAATGTATAACTTTTACTTGTGCATTTGTAACAGAGTCTTTCTACACTGCGTTTTTGCTGCCTTTGTCTAAGTAATGGATCTGAATACGTCTTCCACCACTGGGAATGACTTAGTGAAGTTTTTATTATTGTGCCATGCATGCAACTAAATAGCTATTAAAACAATATAGAAAACCAACTAAAATTGTTTTCAACATCAGATTTTCAGACCTGCATTGACCTTCAAATGACTGATAAATACATTTACTATAGAATAAATACTTCAGAATTCAGATTAAAGACTAATAAGATAATCCAGTCTGCCTTCTTTTCCAGGCTTTTGAGACAAAATGAGAAATCTTAAACACATCTAACTTATACAATCATTCCCATGTTTGATTGTTAGTACACCAGAATCTTTCATGTTTTTTTAAGAATATCACTTTTCAGCTGTGTGTCTGATATTTTGGCTAGATTTTCTGGATAAGTGAGGCAGAAGATATGATTTTTCTTCAACCTTTTCTCAATTATTCCTGTGGATATAGAGCACATCAGCCTCCTCAAAGATTGAGTATATGGAGCAAATTTGGCCTTTATTTTCAAGAAAAGATAGCATCATCAATCATTAAAGCTGTCGACCAATAGCAGGCAGCAATGTGCATAAAGAAATACAATTAAAGCTGCACAAGAACTCCTCCAAGAGGCTGCAGTCCAGGAGCCCAAACCTATTTAAAACTTTCTGAAACAAAGCAGAGGCAGCTCTTAATTTAGTCTGCCACCGGATTCTTCATTAGTGGACTGAACTCACCGGCAGAGAGCAGCTCCGTCAGCTTTAAATCTCCGAGTAAAGAGCGAGCCGAGAACAAGGAGGCACTTTGGCTTCATTAATTCAACTTCGGGGATGGATAACAGCAATATAAGGATGTGCTTATATTCAGGGGAAGTGTGAAAGATGGACTTTTGTAGTGCCGGCGGTGGCTTACGTAACTGAACCCTCATGCACCAGTCCTGTTGTAGCATCCAGTAATAAAAAGTGTGTGTTTTAATATGAAGACAGTGTGGAGCAGCACATGACATGCAGCAGGATCACACGCCCGTATCGTAGTGACCTGGAAATACAAAGCGAATCTAGATCAGCACGCCCACACTCTGAAGCTCTAATACATGGGGGCCCCTGAGAGCACCGGAGAGCTCCTGTGGGGCTGAAATGTCATGTGAAAATATTCTCGTGTTTGTTCTGTTTCACAGTGTTACTGCTGTGATGTGAATTGTAAAACAGCTGAACTACTTTTTTTCTTTAAATAAAAGGTCTAAAAATGGATTGTGGGGGCAGGAGATTAGATTGGATTACATTAGTTTGAATGTAATGATTTTAATTCCTCGTGTGCAACTTGATTCACACTGGAGGTCTTTCTTTCCTCACTTCCTCTCTGTCTTTCTTCCTTCCTCTCTTTCTTGTCTTCTTCTTTTCTCTTCATTTCTTCTCTTCCTTCTTCTTGTTTTCTTCAATTTTGTCTTCCTTCATTACTTCCCGTGTTCCCCATCCCTTCCTCTCTTCCTTTGTTCCTGTCTTCTTCCTTCTCTCCTCTCTTCCTTAGTGTCTCTCTTTTTTTTCTTCTTCCTTCCTTCCTGCCTTTGTTCCTTCCTCTCCTACTTTATTACTTCTTTCCACTCTTCTTGTCTTCTTCTCCTCCCCACTTCTTTTTTTCTCTTCCTTATTTCCGGTCTGTCTTAATTCTGTTCTCCCTTCATCTTTTCTGTCTTCTTTCTTTCTTTCTTTCTTTTTTGTCTTCCATCTCACTTATTGATGTTCTTTCCCGTTTCTTCCTTCCTTCCTTCATTCCTTCCTCCCTCTGTTTCAACCTTCCTCACCTCCTGTATTACTTCTCTCCCCTCTTCCTGTCTTCTTCTCTTCCCCCCTTCTTTTTTCTTAACTTTTCTCTTCCTTATTGCCTGTTTGTCATCCTCCTCTCCCCTCTTTCCTCTTGTCCTATCTTCTTTCTATCTTTCCTCTCTTCCATCTCCTCTTCCTTAATTTCTTCCTTCTTTCATCTCCTCCTCTCTTAGCCCTTGCTCTCTGTTTTTCTTCCTTCCTTCCTTCCTTCCTCTGTTTCTTGCTTCCTCACCTCTTTCCCCTCTTCTTGTCTTCATTCTCTCCTCCCTTCCTCTCCACTCTTTACTCTTTTCCTATCTTCCATCCTTCTTCTCTTCATCTCCTCTTCTTTAATTTCTTCCATCTTGTCTTTCTCGCTATCATCTTTCTTCTTTCATCGCTTCCTCTCTTCGCCCTTGCTTCTGTTCCTTCCTTCCCTTCATCCTGACCTCCTTCTCGCCTCTCTTCCTTCCCTCTTGTCCTCTTGTCCTGCTTTTCCCCACACTTTCCCCCCATACCCTCCTTTGAAACAAAACAGGACCTGATATCTTAACTAGGGGCCTGGTATCTTAACTACATTGACTGCATCCACACACCAACAGAAATGAGTGGAAAGAAGAGTAACCTCCAAGATAATTGGCAAACACTTACAAAAACACACTTTTAATGTTAAGTATGAGGTCCTCACGAGTCCAGTGAGCTCTGCTTTAACACTCCATAAGAAAAAATCTTACATTTACAGCAGTTGTTGTTCCTTGAAGCTGCGCACTGTGCATGTTTTCACACTAAAATGAGAACAGGCGGATTTGCTGCTTTAACTGAACTTGCGAAAGCGTGAGAATCACACCCACAGACAGGGCTGTAGGGCAGTAGTTATATATGATGATAAGCCATATATCGTGATGTATGGCACCAGCATCTTCAATAAATTTAAACATTTGATTCATTGCCTTTCTGCATTCTGGAGAAGCACAGCTCAGCGCATTCAATATGAGACAATCACTCGTTTGCTCTACTTTTAATCATTGTCAACAGATGTTTCAATCCGTCTTCAGTGTATCAGGAAATAATGCTGCACAGGCAGAAGCCAGCCGAGATGGTGCACTTATATTAAACAAAACTACACTAAATTGCCAATTTTTTCGGCTCATTCTTTCATTAAAAGAAATACAAATCTAACCATATCTTTGGTTCTTATCTGTCATATCCTCTTCCTCATCTCCTGACTGTCAAATGAAGGACAAACACCCAGAAAGTGTTTAAAAGTGAATCTCAATCGAAGATCTCAGCTCAAATTTAGTCTAATCACGAATCAATTGTCTCCATTACAGTCTTCTTGTTCATAATTGAACATATCTTGAGACACACCTATCAGATAAAAGTGATCGCAAATTGATCAAGCAGAATTTAGAAGCTCCTTCCCTCTTAAGCGAGAACAAAAAAAAAAAAAGACTGAAGACGAGATTGTTCCTCCGAGGTACACTCAGGTAAGTACGAGTTCTTGACTAGATTTGTATTTGTGGATTTTGTCTTTAAAGGTGCCATGTGAGGTTTTCTTGT
>JAPZEA010000017.1:3716582-3730949 GCA_029783685.1 Heniochus monoceros | reverse complement strand
TGTGTGTGTGTGTGTGTGTGTGTGTGTGTGTGTGTGTGTGTGTGTGTGTGTGTGTGTGTGTGTGTGTGTGTGTAGGAGGTGTTTTGGCAGCCTCTGGTAGTAGAGTATAATATCAAAAACTGTCCGGTTGGCATTCACTCATATCCCAGTCCGCCCTTCGTCCTTCGCCCTGTCCCCCCCTCCTCCTCTTCCTCCGCGCTCTTGTTTTCTCTTTTGCCATTCCTTTTCTCTCTGCCATCTTTTCGCAGCACAGATGAAACTCTCTCCTTCACACCAACTCCTACGCTCTCTTACGCCCCTCTCAAAGTCGTTTTGTTTTTTATCGTTTGCCTATCTAATTCTCTGAAATACATTTTCTCTGGCTCTCCGTGTGCATTGAGATGCTCGGGCAGCGCTTGCACTTTCATTTTGTCCAAATCACATTTGTGACTCTCGCTCTGCATGTGGACTCTGAGAATGTGTGTGATTTTATAATTCTATCCAGCGAGCACCAAATGTCCTAACAAGATTAGAAAGATGAGAGGAATCGTCTAAAGTGTGGACATTTTGGCTCATGCTCATGAGCTGGTTCACAACGAGGGATGACCTGATTTGAGTCCTTTGATTTTGAGTATCTGCTGATGCCATTGCTTAAGTTTATTTCTGTTAAATACAGCTTCACCGTGGACCTTAGCATGAAGTAGGACTACATATTGATAAGTAAAGTTATTTAAATATCTGATGTATAAGCTTTCCTTTAATGGTTTCTTATAATTGATTGCCAGCATTGATCTGTTGATGCAGACACTTTGAACAGGATTTGGACAATATGTCTTCATCATGTTTAAATGCACTTTTGGATGCAGTTTACATGCAAAATGTCACTGCAGTTTGCTGAACTCCTCCCTCAAACAATGATCGTCCAATCATAGAGCCATGCCAGCTCCTGTTTTTCCTTTTGCACCTTCTCCAACACCAGCTCAGCCAGTGTCACCAGAGATAAGGTTACATGATCAAACACAGTGTTTAGTCCTCATCCTGAAAGCCTTTTACTGCTGAAATTGAAAACATAAAGTCTGAAAATATGAACAAGCATCTAGTGAAGCAGCCAATCATGGTTTCTTACAGTGGACATCAGCTTTAGTCTCAGTCTGTTTGCACAATGTCATGCACATATCAATCAAGATGCCTTTAACAAGATTCTGTGTGCTGGAAACACTAAAAGCTGATGCAGCTAATGTTAGCTTAATTTGCTTGCTAGCTGCAGCTGATGAAATCTTCCAACAGCATTAAAGTTTTAGTTGGCAAAGTCCATGGTTGTGGGCTAGAAATGAGAAGCTGGCTTCTGTCTACCACTGTCTGAAATCAAGGACTCATTGTTTTAAAACATACCTAATTTTTAGCGCTAAATATGCCGCTATCAAACTCTTCGGCTATCGTGCTAACAGCGATGTGCAGTTCCAGTGTTTTAACAGAGTGATGTAATGTACTTGAAGCTAACTAACTAGCTTCACAGAACAGCCCGGATCCTGAGCACAGTTATTCATGACATAGTGCATTAATGAGATTATCTTTTGGATGAAACACAGCAAGAAACAGCAAGTTTTGAGAAGTGGTCAACCAGTCTTACATTATCAGTCCAAATCACTGCTAATACCTGGTCCTTAAAAAGGTGTTGTTGTATCACATGACAACAATCTAATTCATGATTTGCACGAGCGAGCTTTGCCATGAAGGCTTGCAATATTCCAGTATTTGCAGGATCAATGTCATGATGCAGTCTTCATTCCCGTCTCCTCTCTCACTCAGACTCAAATGTAAGGTAGCAGGACAGATTATGTTTGACAGAAAATTACTAATAGGAAACCAGTGAGCTATGCCCTAAATGTGTTTTTCTGTGCAGCCTTGTAGATAGATATCCAAGTACTGCCATCACAATCGACGAGGCAGCCACAGTACGCCGTGCAGCTATTTTCAAGGCCTTAAAAAAACTCCACATTTAATCTGAACAAACGAGTAGTGCTGGCATTTCTATTTTAACAGCAGCCACTTAGAAATAACTAAAACTAACACAAATTGTAGTTAAAAGAATAAATCTAAGAGCAGCCTGAAAGCAGATTTGTTTGGAGCCACAGGTGCTGTTTTGTCTGACTTTCAGCCGCTGAAATTGTCAATCTGCTTACATTTGCTTCTCTGCTGGAGAGTGATCCCACTCTGGATAAAACACTCAGCAGTAGCTGTTCATGTAACTAGTAGCTGGACTGAGTCAAATAAATCAACACCAGGGAAGGTAATATAGTGAAATTTATTAAAGTGAAAAGCACTCCAAGACCTCCACCAAGGCTGCGCAATCATGAACAGGTTTTCAATCATAGAAATGTCAAGTCTGCATCAAAATACAAGAAATCTGCACCAGGTCTGCACCATAATAACCAGTTTCTCAATCCATGGCTGCTATTTCAACCACATTTTGTAACCAAATGAGTAAATGCAGGGATTATCTTGTGATAGCATTGTTTTTAATCTAATTATGCATGCACCAGGAAAATCTATGATTCACCTTCAGACATTCAGAAGGCTGTTCTGCTTCGTTTTGATGGCAGATCAGAGTGTCCACCCTGCCATCGCTTCTCCTCCTCGACTCTCGCACCATCACACCGAGAGACACCTGACTGAATCACAGCCGGGTTAGAAAAATTGGACATTCCCTCAAAGTAATGTTCGATGTGTGAAATGAGTCATATGTTCCACGGAGGACGGCTCCATACTTGAAGATCTGAGAATCAAAGGGATAGATGTGTCTTTGGCATTAAAATCAGGATAATCAACTTGATAGACATACTTGATACTAGATATAATACCTGATTTACATGATGAAGAGATTGATTATCACGGAGCTTTATTCATTAGGAACTAAAATATGCAGCCGCACTTTCAAGGAATCAGAAGGTGTTTTCAGCTAAATTCTTTTTAAGATGAGTCCCGTCTTGTTGCCTTTTGCTTCCAGCAGAGCTTGTCTTTCCCCTGAAGACCTCATCCTGCCTCTGACGCTGTGTGCTTTTCCTTAACGAACCAAAGTCCACCTCTCACCCTTTTTGACGATGAAATGGTGATCTGGAGCCTTTTAGAACATCTGTGCTTTGATCATGCACATGCACACATACTCACACATGCAAGCGTACACACATACACACTCACAAACATAAACACACGCTGCAGCACAGTTCACACCAGTGACTACCTTTTACCACTGAACATGAATTAAGCCACCATGCTAATGTTAATAGATAAGTAATGAAAAAGTGAGATTAGTTATAAAAATAATCATTGGACCAATAAATCCTACTCCTCTAGAGGGAAAAATAAAGAAGTGGCACCGGCGCCAGAAAAGACTGGCTTGCTCTGCACTGAAAGGGAGACAGAGGAGGTGAAGAATGTGGAGGAGGAGGAAGATTAAGAGTTGAGAATGAGAATGAAGGAGGGAAAAACTAAGAACAAAAAAGATAGAGAGATCAGGAGTGAGAAAGAGGACTCTTGGCAGCTTTGGTTGAGGTTCTGTTTGCACAAACTGCATGCCAGTTGCTTATTGGGTACAAAAAGAAAGTCATTTTCAAGCGAGTCCAAACATTGTCTGGAATTAAAACTAGTTTAATTGTCCAATAAAATTGTTGAGAGCAAAAAGTAACTACTAGGGACTGCACTGTCCCTCACTAAAACAACTTTGTACCGCCATCAGTGTATTCGAAACATGTGGATGCTTGTCACTGAGCAGAGCCCAGGTGCCACAGGAAGCAGTGGAGGAAATGTGATTGAGGGGATGTCACAAGCTAAGTGCTGGGTAATTTAACATCCAATAAACACAGAGACACACACAAATAAACTCACAATCACAAGACCAACAACTTTCCTTAATTCTGCTCTGGATGTAAGTAAGACTTTGCTATTATGTGCACATGCAGGCAGAAACACACACACACACACACACACACACACACACACACACACACACACACTTGCAACTGTAACATGCAGTAGCTGCTAGCATAATTTAGATGGCATCAGAGCTGTGCACCATTAATCACATCCACATTTGGCTGTCAGGGTCTCCCAGCATCCCCCACATGAGAGTGTTAGAGAGAGTATAAGCGTAGGTGGTTCAACAGTTCAATAGAGTGAGAGTTCAGTTGAGCGAAAGTGGTTTTTACCGTTTTAGCACCTGACGGTTTATTAGTTTTTAACATTTCCTTATCTTCGGGGGTTGTTTTCAATCTGCTGTTGTTCAGCAGGGTCTTAAGAAACTTGATCTTGACACTGACAGTGTTAATAATTGCTCTGTTTAGAGAGGGGATTATATATTTAAGCTCAGGTCAGATTTGGGTGTTTTTTGGTTTCTTCAGTGACATTCAGCAGAACTCTGAAGCTCGCTGTTGTAGTATGTTGTGTTGCCGGACCTTTTCTGCTGCCTTTAATTTGTTTGATAATTGCATATTAAAGCTAACTGGCCCTGACAGATTCTATTTGAGGACTGTGTCAGTTGGGAACATCTCTTCTAGCAGCGCAGCAATTACTTTTGGGGGTTCCCCAGGGCTCTATTCTTGGCCCTTTATTGTTTCAATCTGCATGATACCTGTGGGTGAAGTAATTCACAACTGCAATATTTCTTTTCACTGTTATGCTGATAAAACACTCACAGTGAACCCATCAGACCTCTCCTCTGTTTACTCACTCATAACCTGTCTTATAGATCAAATCTTGGAAATCCAATCATTTTTTGATGTAAATTGCTTATAAAACCTGTGGGCCTAAAACAAATCGATCTGCTTATATATACTGCAAAAGATCTTTTGGTGTTTTCTATGACACACAGACTTAATGTCTGTTGCTGTTTAACTTATTTGTTGTCGTTTCTAAGAAATTAACGTGTGGTCTAGTGTGAGGCCGTAAATGTTTGGGTGGTTTTTTAGTTTGACAGCATTTCAGTCATCACTAAGAAAAAATCACTCTCTTAAATTTCAACTTCTGTTAGTGTAACTTAGAATTATTTGATGCATTAATTGACCACCTTCAGCTTGGACAAAACACAGCAGGGTAATTAACAGTCACACTTCAACCTGTGCCATTTAATTCCTTTTACTCTCACTTTTACTGTTATCTTATTGTCCTTTATCTGTTAAGTACTTTGTAATCTTGTGTTTGGAAAAGTGGTGTATATAAATAAAGGTTATCAACAGAGTGCACTTGAATCTAGAGACACTGCTGCTTGAAGTAGTAACCACCACTGCTCAGAGCGGCATGTTTTCTTTTAAATGGGTGACAAATCTTGTCAGAAGTCATTAGAGCTACTAAAAGGCTGCAGAATGCACCGCTGGAAAAACGTTTTTTGTGGCCTACAGTCTAACGTCCTCTGGGTTTACTGCTCAAAGTAAAGAAGCCTTTACAGAGTAAAACCAGCTGTTTGCAGTGTGTTTTTGTCAGGTGTGTGTATGTGTACAGCTCTGTGTGTGTGTGTGTGTGTGTGTGTGTGTGTGTGTGTGTATAAAGTGTGAGTGGTGTGTGCGGTGGTGTAGCCGTGAAGCAGCGGTCGTCTTACAGTGCAATTATTCACTTAGTGCAGCGGCAGGCGGCTACAGCCCAGCCCTGTTGACTCTGAGCCTTCAGGCTGCTGGCTACGACAGCAGATAGACCACAGTTGACACTGGCCCACACAGCCACATTCCACCCTGGGAGAGGAGAAGAAGAAGAAGAGAGGAAGAAAAGAGAAATAAAAGATTGAAAAGGGGGTAGGAGGGCTGATGAGGAGGGAACAGTGAGAAGCAGGAGGATGGAGAGAGGAAGGTGAGAAGCTTCTGATGGCTTCACTGACCATTTAGAAGACCTCAAGACTTTTTTTCTTGTCAAGAAAAACACTTGAGGCGGAGGATGGAGGGAGTGCTGGTTTCTTTTTAAAAGCAGAGCAATAGAAGATGAGAGTACTGAAGATGGGCCTGGTGAGCAGGATTTAAACTAAATCCAGCAAGTGGCACGATGATGCCACGCTCCCCAAAAGCAGAGAAAGAAAAAAAAGGCAGGAGGGTGGCGGAGTGAAAAGATCGTCCCTGGATTGTCAGCTCGTCCCTTGATTTCTATAAGGCTGAGGTTTGTACTCGGCTGCAGAGGGGAGAGAACCTGTGCCACCCTGATATTTGCCCACAGCGATGACGTGCTTTGCGGGGTTTACTTATGGTAATGCCAGCTCGCGAGAGGTTAGAGGCTCTTTTATATCACCGCCTGGCTATAAAGTATAGGACTGGCACCCAGGGCTCCCAGCAACGGTCAAAAGAAGCAACAGCACTCTTTTGTGCATCTCCTTTTACATTTTAGACATTTAGCGCAGCTGATACTCTTATCCACAGCATGGTTGGAGGTGTGCAGCCTGCAGCCTGTAACTCTTCATCACTCCTGACTTTTTACCCTCCTCTGCAGCAAATGCATTTCCTGTGACTGTTTTGCTAGTTCAAAGTTTTTAACGTGAACTAGCGGCTGCAGGAGATCTTGAGTTAGCATTAGCAGCAATTTAATACAGCTCTGATACTTTGTTAGCCGAGTTAGCTCTGAACAGAGAGGCTGATATCAGTGAGAATTACAAACAGTAACGCTGAATTACTTGCTACATCATTTCCTTTAAATGTTCTTCGGTAGGCAATTTGAATCCTGAAATCCTGAATTTGAAAAGGCAAGAGCGGTAACAGTCAACTCTCATGTATACAGAAAGAATGGAAGTTAGGTTTGAGTTCATGTGTGTCGTTAGGATTCTAACTTTAATGCTCTTATGGTACCCGTAATCATCTAAACCTGTAGTGCAAAAAGAGTTGCGTGACAAGGCCTGAACGTCAGCCGAACGGAAGCCTTTAAAATCATTAACTCTTCTGCAGGACATATTTCAGGATGAGAGAGCATCATATGAACATACAGTATGCCTTGTCTGGAACATGTTCACATGCTCGTGAATCAATTGAATGAAATGAAAGATGTGGATGGGGTGGGAAAGTTTGAGGCCCTGTGACGCACTGTGCTCTTTGATCGAGGCAGGGGAAGGCACACTGTCTCTGTCTTTTCACTGAACATGTTTTTTGTAGCCTAACTGGGACAGCCCGTCCTTCACATGGATACAATAGCACATAGGCAGACGGGTACTGTACAGTACATGGCATCGGCTGAAAACCAGACTGAACAGCTCGCTCATGAATAAAGAGCCGAATGCGGCTGTCTGAATACATGTCACTCACGGAATACACAACCTTTCACCTCCATTGTGAGGCCCATTTTAACAGGGCGACAATGCACCATCTGTGCATTGATATCATGTATGATCATATGTGCTAATGCTTCCCTAATGCCGATAACAAAGCCTTCCATTTTTTATGGAGCAGCCACTATGTAGCACTCGGTGTACTGTCCGATAATAAACTGCAGTGATATTCACACGTCATGTGGTATTACTTTCCTCAAAGTTTGTTAATTACCAAAATGGAAATAATGATTTTCACACAGCCTTTTCAAATGTAACCGGCACCTCTTCCCTTGTTTATCTGTGTTACTTTCCATTCTGATTAAATTTGGCTGCTTCTTTATTAATGTGCTATATTAAACAGAATCAAAATAGTCCTTACAATCACAGGAAATGGGTCTGAAAATGCTGATAATTAGCACTTTACCTCGTTTTTTCTAGTTGTATTTAACATGTTGAAAAACAGATGTCATAAAGTCAGATTCAGGTCATTTTTTAGGCAGAATACTTTCACCTTCATTGAAATCCTGATTTGTAGTGAAGCGTCTCTTTTCCCACCAGCGTTAATTGGTTTGACACTAACTGAGCTTCCCCTCCCTCTTTGTGCTACTGTACCTTCACACGTCATCGCTCACACTTCGCTCTTTGCCACCTTTATTTTTATCTGACGCTGTGAATGGGAGCGAGTTTGTTCCTCTCGCCGTGTGCATCTGTGCGCTCACTTTAAAGTAAGAATATAGGAGCAGATTAATCTGGTTATGTCATAATCAGGGTTAGCGGTGAACCACATTGGATTTAGCCGTCCTTTGATGATTAAAAATTGGATAATGAATAGTGAAATTATCCGAGGTCGCTGACTGGCAGGGCAGAGTAAACAGAGCATTAGCCTCCGTGGCAGGAGCCAAGGTGACATGCCGTTCCCTCCTCCCTGTCTCCATTCACAAGTCTGTGACAGTGTACACAAAAGACCAGAAGGCCTTTAGGCAATCAGACATGGCTCCCAAATTGGAGCTAATTGCTTTTTAGCCGCAATGTCGTTGGGAAAATGGATCAGACTTTGGTATATGCAGAAAGCGTTGTAAAAGGAGGGAGGAATCGAGCGGTAAACGAACAGCAGCGTGTACCAAACAGGTTTCGTAACAGAGCGGCTCTGTGGAAGGCGCTCCGTGACAGATCGATGTGTAGAGCTCCCAGTTTAAGATGAAAGCCTGTGAGACTGTAGCTCAGGTAACTCTCCCACCCTTTTGATTGATTTGTCCAAAGCTGCACCGCCGCCAGTTATCTGTGTAACATCAAGGAGACTCAACTAGGGTGTTGGCGGCTGAGTTGGCAAGAAACAAAAATCACCAAGTTACTAGTGGATAGAAGTAGAGGGCAGTGTTGTAGTTTAATGGTTGTAATGGCACAATACAGTTCAAGGTGCTGTGCAGGAGAGTAAACCAGGGCCTAGGTTAATTTTTTAACCGTTTAGTTTATAAAATGTCAGAAAAATGTGAAAAATGCTAACTATAATTGCTTCTTCTGTCCAACCGACAGTCCAAAACCCAAAGACTCTTCATTTATTGTCATAAATGACAAAGAAAACCATCAAATCCTGACATTTAAGAAGCTGGAACCAGCGAATTTTGCTCAGAAATGACTAAAACTATAAATCAACGATCAAAATACTTGACGATTAATTTTCTTTTCCAATCGACTCATCGATTAATTGATTAATCATTTAATCTCGAGATCAAACTCCTGAGTTCTGAGTCATTTATTCTCATGAATAACACAGCAGCTTTTGACCTTTCTCAGGCTGCAAAAAGAAGCAGCGACACACCTTGTTAAAAGCAGGTCATCAGACACAGGCGCGGCCCCTAATTAATGCTCATTACGTTTGATGACATTAATCTGATCATATTTAAATCCCAGAACTGAGAAGACATGCTCCTGATTTGGCTTTGCTGATGTGGAAAAGTTGGTTTGTTGTGCCACAGCTTGTATTTTTTTCTTCTTCCCCTTTTCTGTTGTCTCCACCACGTACTCCAGTGCTTCATTCAGACCATGTGTGAGTGAATGAATGACTCATGATGTTTGGTTCGTCTCTCTCCACCCTCCTTCCAGCCTCGGAGCCCAACCTGAAGCTGCGCTCCAGGCTGAAGCAGAAGGTGAGCGAGCGGAGGAGCAGTCCTCTGCTGCGGCGTCGAGACAGCCCCATCGCCACCGCCAAGAAACGCTCGCTCGACATGGCAGGTGAGGGACCTGCAGACAGCTGTCCGCCGTTCGCAGCGTTTTATTTGTGGGCTGCTGTTTTTTTTCTTCTTCCATGTGTTTGATTTGTGTTTGTGTTTCAGACTCTGCGTGTAGCAGCGCCCCCGGCTCGGGCCCAAGCTCCCCGAATAACAGCTCCAACAACATCCCCAATGAGAACGGCATCACTGTGTCAGTCTCCAACAACACAGAGGTAACACACACACACACACACACACACACACACACACACACACACAGAGCTGTTATTAACTCACAGACACACATTTTTTACACAATTCATTCTTTAGTTTTAGTTTAATTCTTTATTTAAAGGCACTTCTAAAACCCTTAAACCCAAAACCTCTTTATGCTGCTCGTAAAGATTTGCATTGTTTTGTCTTTTATGGTGAAAAAAGCTTCAGCTCAATCAATCCTTCTCTGTGGGGGGGGGGAAAGTGTTGAATATTTGTCATTTGTAAGCATCAAATGTCCACTATATTTAAAGGTTATGTATCATGGCATGAGCTATAGACTGTCTCAGTGCAAAAGTCTTTGCACTTAATCTACATAAACCTAAATTATAAACAACCAATTTGCTGTTTAGTGGCTGAGCTACAGGTGCTAGTTATTAGCTTTCACACTTAGCAGCTTATAGCATGCACTGAGGCTGGGAGTGAGGGATGTGTCTGCAGAGGAGGAGCTGGCAACATGCTATTGTGGCAGCCATTAGTGGCACTCAGGCAGTGTGGAGGAGGCTTGTGGCTGTGACGATTTTAAATCGCCAGTAGGGCGAAAAAGTTGCTCATTCCCCATGTGTGGACATCTACTGCTGCAGTGTTTTTTTTCATGATGCAAACACAGATAAATCATTTAAATGTGCTTCCCAGGCGTCTCTGGCCCAGAGGCTGTGCAGCGGTGCTGAGCGGGGCTCCGTTAACCAGCTGTCCCTCTACACTTCACCATCCTTACCCAACATCACCCTGGGGCTGCCCGCCACTGCCACGGCCACTGCTGCTTCCAATGTGAGGAGGAAACCGCCGCCAAGCAAAGTGCTAGCAGACTGATTGTGCATCTATTTATCTGTGAATTTGTTTATCTGGTGTTTACTGTCTGTCACCACGCCCCCGCTCTTTTCCAGGTGACGTCGGCCCAGCAGGATGGAGGTCTGCAGCCGGCCCTCTCCCTCAGCCCTCCCTTCCTCTCCGGTGGCCACTTGACCCCCTACCTGGCCGAGGCCGGAGCGGGAACGGGCGGGCACGGCGCGCACAGTCCACTGCTTCAACACATGGTGCTCATGGAGCAGAGCCCGGCGCAGAGCCCCCTAGTGACAGGTAGGAGTACTGATGCAGGTTGTACGAAAGCTTGATAGAAGTAGCGATGCTAGCTCTGTTAGTGGTTGCAGCTTTGGTGAAATTGATGGTAATGAGAGGAAAAATCTCCAAATACAACTCTGAAGAAAAGTATTATTTGGTTTTCAGTCTGTGGCGACAGACAAAAAAGACAGAGCGTCGCCACACTCTCAGAGATGTGTGTCCGGGTGCACTGTGTGCCCCCTCACACTGACAGACGTCCATTCATTTGCTCAAACTAATGAGCTCCTTTCATATGTCAGCGTATGCTATGAGAGTGTGACATGGTCTCATTGTGTGCTCTTTCCCATCAGCTCATTCATTGACAACCATTTTGGTGCTATTTTGAGTGGGGCATTAGCACTGAATGGGCAATGACGCACATACAGACGCATGTGTGTGTGTATCCACGCACAAAAAATGTACAGACAAGGATGTGCACGCCCACACACAGGCCAGGAGAGCGAGCGAGCGGCAGGCCAGATGCAGTAATTTACTCCTCAGCTCAGACGAGAGAAAGTCATGTTTTTAGCCGTGAAAAAAGTCACATCTAAGAACCGCGTGACAGCCACGCATTAGCAAGCTTTTTGAGAAACAATTTGAAAACACTCTGCGAGTCATTTTCTCTGACATTTTCACAGTAATCAAGCTTCTCAGATCGTTTGCTCCGTCGAGTCTGTTTTTCTTACTTTCCTCACCCGGATGATACACTGTAAATGCACTAAGCTGTTCACTTTTCCCGCCTCCTATCAGCACAATAGAAGAACTGCAGTATGGCAGCACAGATGGTCGTTTTTATTTGGTTCGCAAATACATCTGCTGACTAATCTTAGGTCCAACACCAGTAATAGTGAAATTAGGGATTCATTTTTTGATGTGAGCATGTTTATCTTGTGTTACAGGAATTTTTCAATGCAGCTTACGGTAAAAGGTCAGGTTCTTCGTCAGTGAACGCTCATTGAGGTCTGACGAGGCTCGATTTCCAGATTTTCAGTCTGGAAAAACATGGCGGCTGTTCTGGTGCCAAACCCATGCATAATTATGACACCTAGTCTAAATACGTCACGAGGTTTGGGTTTTTGGAGTGACAGCTAGTCAAGTCATCATCAAAACACTCACTATTGAGCACTGTAGCTTTCCTAAGCATGCACCACCATGATGCTCTGCCAGATTTGAATCAGTCAGATCAACCGAACCCAAACTGAAAGCTTTTGTGCATCAAGCTTAAACAGTGGTATCCCTGTACGGTTCAGACAAAGTGCAGAAAACGAAGCCTTTATGTCTTAATCAAACACACAGCATCAAACGCACGGCCTGCCTTGGACTGAGACAGCCTTTGAACAAATCTCTGCTGGTGGATGTGAGTTTACACTCTGAGCTCCTGGGCTCTCACCTCCTCCTCTAACTAAACTCTTCCATGCTTGTGTCCAAGGCGTAAGCGGCCTCTCCATGTCGCCGGCAGCATCCATGGCCAAGCTGCAGCGGCAGCACCGGCCCCTGGGGCGGACCCAGTCGGCCCCCCTGCCCCAGGGCAGCGCGGCGCAGGCTCACGCCCAGGCCCTGGCCCTGCAGCAGCTGGTGGTCCAGCAGCAGCACCAGCAGTTCCTGGAGAAACACAAGCAGCAGTTCCAGCAGCAGCAGCTCCACCTCAACAAGGTGAGGAGTGGTTATTTTTTTCCTTCCATGAGCCGACGATGTAGTTTTCTGTCCTCCCGTGGTTGTTTTTCCTGATTGTCGCACATGTCATCATCATTATTGTTATGTAACATGTTTTAAGCACTGTGCTGATGAAGGCAGGTGATGGAAGGGGCCACACATCTGACATCACATTCAAATAAACTGATAATTAATTAGGGCTATAAGCCAGCGTGGGCCAGCACAGGAGCTGTAGTGTATTTGTTTGTGTAGGCAGCAGCCAGTAACGTGTCCGCTGTGGCCGTGTGTGAAGGCCTCGATTTCATTCCGCCGTTTTCTTTCTCTCTCTGTAGTATTTTTGTTTGCGAGTAGGCGGAGGCAGGTGTGGGTTAACATGTATAGCAGAGTGTGCGTGTGTGTGTGTGTGTGTGTGTGAATGTTTGCATCCACGTCTCTGTGACTGTGGCCGAGACAGTTGCCACGGACTACGAGGTAACTGTGCGCTGCCATGGCAACAGAGCGGAAGCCTCAGCCTTATATGGTCAGGGAGGAAGCGAGCAGCCGCTGCTCTGGATGGCTTTACCTATTCGAGCAGAGTACTCGCTGGAGGAGAGGTGGGTGGATGAAACAAGGGATTTCCTCTCCTCCTCCGCCTCCCCCTGCTCTACTCTGCTCTCTCATTCCCTCCGTATGTTTCAGAGCTCTCCAGTGGCGGCTCTTCACACAAACATCTCTATAACAGCCTCTGGCACGCCAAGGAGTTTTGCCAGGACAGAAAGAAAACGTCCACTTTAGACATTGTTTTATTCTGTTAAATTGATCAGAATACAAGTGGACGAATAGCAGTTTTTATTCTGAATTCTAAAACGTAAGTAGTGGCAGTACTGATAATTACTTAATGGTCATTTAAAAAGAAAAACAATCTCTGAGGTTTTGCTGTTTTGTATGTTCATATCTATCAAACTGGGGATGCACTGCTCTGACTTTTGCTCTCGCCATACAAAAACTCAAATTATATAATTATAATTCAACATTTTGCAAAATATGTTTATTTGCTTTCTTGTCGAGAGTTAGATGAGAAGATTGATACCACTCTCATGTCTGTGCAATAAATATGAAGCTATGGCTAGCAGCTTAGCTTAGCATAAAGACTGTAAACAGGGCAAAACAGCTAGCCTGGCTGTGTCTGCCTGCATCTTGTTTATTTAACCTGCACAAAGACGAGAAGTTCTGGTGTCATAAACCAACTGTAGCACATAACTTCTAATCCATGTGTGGAGACATTTGTTTATGAGTCTATGAGACTGTGTTGCTATAATGCAGTTGTATTTTTATTATATCCTGATATGAGGACAGACATCATGTTCAGCTTGTCTAGCACATGTAAGATGTGGTTTGTGCTGTAGGAGCTCACCTCAGCAAATGACCTGAACCAGAAAACTTTATTTAAATGGGATCAGTAACATCTCATTTAGGCTCTGAACTGTGGGTGTGATGCATTTTTGTTTGCTTTTTTGCTTTTTATAGACTAAAACATGAATTCACTAGTCTGGAAAAGTTAGTCGTAGCCAGTTAACTTATCTCTTCAGTCATTTTGACACAAAAAAATGCCAAAAATGTGCTTGTTCCAGCCGTTTTTCTTTGTCATATGTGATAGTAAGCCGAATATCTTTGTGTTTTGGACTATTGGTCAGAAAGGAGTTTGTCATTATTGAGCGTTTTATCCGTATCTCTGATTTAAGCTCAATAAAGAGGAGGTTTCTGGGAAAGTAGAGCAGAGAGGAGCGGGTGGCAGGGGTCGAGGGAGGAGGTGAGAAATGGGGGGGGGGTTGTTTGGACGCAAAGGAGACGAGAACAGTAAAGGAGAGGAGGAGGGGAGGCGGGGGGGGGGGGGTTGTACGA
>JAPZEA010000017.1:3482186-3494421 GCA_029783685.1 Heniochus monoceros | reverse complement strand
TGAGGAACTCGTGGGCATCTTGTTGTCTGTTGGAGGAAAATTCTGGGTGTCCTCTGCTGACCAGGGCCTTCAACATCCGGGGAGAGATGCCCTTCTGCTGGTGCTGGAACGAGAACATTTGGGCGTCACGCACACTGACTGAGCATTACCACTCACTTGTCTCAAAGGGAAGTATCAGATAAGACAGCAGGCCAATGGTGAATATTAGATACACGCTGAAAGCAGCTTCAGGGTGGACTGCCAGTACCAGGCTTTGTACAGGAGAACTGCCAGTGAATCCATTATGAAGCACTGTGTCACATAGAGTTCTTTAGAGCTCCAGTAAAGAGACTTGATTTTAAGCCCTGAGAAGATATTAAATCATTTTACTGTGTGCCCCCAAAACAATGGTCAAACATGATGTTTCTAAGCAAGCAGCAGTGCTGGCTGTAACTCAAAGTTTACAAAAAGAACAGGCACAGAATCAGCAACGAATAACTCACGGCAATGCCGCTATTATTTAAGATACAAATGTCTTTTAAGAGACAGAGCCTGCTAAATAAAAAATAAAATTGTCTCTGTTCTATCTCTCTGCAGCTGGAATTATCCATAAATCTTAGTTAATATGTCACCAAGCACAAGAAATGAAATCCTGCTCTCTAACCGAATGAAAGGTGCGCAACACCCAATACTGGACAAATAACAGTATGAGAGGAGTTGCAAATTATAGCCAGATTATAGCTAGATACGCTTAAATGGTTTTCCTGTTATACTTTCCTGGTTGCAGACTTTTTATAACGAAAAGGTTTTAGAACTAAAAGGTCTGTGTCAAGGTATACACTACTCTCAGTACAATACACTTTAATTCAAGACATTAAAGCAATCTTAATGCTAGTCCTGATACTGGCAGCCTGGAAGTAAAAAGAGCTTCTGTAGCATAAAACAGTATATTAAAGCAAAAGTCTGACAGTTTTTGACAAAGTTATTTGCTTTCTGGTGGACTGTTAGCTAATGCTAAATCAATGCTGCTCTCCATCAGCTAACGCTAAGTTTGATAGTTAGCTAGCAATTTCAGTTCAACAGCTACACCTGGCAGTTAGATTAGTGGCTATAGATATTTAACACTAGCTACTATCTGTTAATATTACTAACTTCTACAAACTAACAACTGGTTAGTATGGTGGAACCAGTTTTAATTTGATATTTATTTTGATTTGACGTCTTATTCCACTTAGTAAAAAGTTATCTTATAGCGAGGCTAAGTTTGAAGAGCACTGAATTTGGATCTTTAAGCTGTGAAATATTTGAATTGTATTCAGTCACTTAGTTTTTCAAGGTAGATCATAAAAAAAGATTATATGGACAGACAACCAAGGACATCTAGCTCATATTGAGTCTCAGTTTGAGTACAGATCTTATTTATTTCAGCCCTCTTAGGCTGAGAAAGTTTAAGAAACTCTGCCATCAAAGGTCACTTGTGTGTGTGTGTGTGTGTGTGTGTGTGTGTGTACATCCATGAACTTTCCCACATGTGTAAAGCCATGATTAGGAATCACTCGTATCAAAGCTCATGTCTGCTCGCAGTATGTGTTTTTCCTTGCGCCTGTCACTCCATCTGTCCCTGGGCCTGCCTGCCTGTCTGATGGCTGCTCTGCTCACTGTCATCACGTTCACCCTGTCTGTCTCTGTGTCTGTCTCTCTGTCTGTCTCTGTGTCTGTCTCTCTGTCTGTCTCTCTGCAGGCCTGTCTCTCTGTCTGTCTGTCTGTCTGCCTGTCTCTCTGTCTGTCTCTCTGCAGGTCTGTCTCTCTGCCTGTCTCTCTGTCTGTCTCTCTGCCTGTCTCTTTGTCTGTCTCTCTGTCTGTCTCTCTGCAGGCCTGCCACTCTGTCTGTCTGTCTGCCTGTCTCTCTGCCTGTCTCTCTGTCTGTCTCTCTGCAGGCCTGTCTCTCTGCCTGTCTCTCTGCCTGTCTCTCTGTCTGTCTCTCTGCAGGCCTGTCTCTCTGCAGGCCTGTCTCTCTGTCTGTCTCTCTGCAGGCCTGTCTCTCTGCAGGCCTCTCGGGTCAGAGGAAGGTTGATCTCTTGCATGCTGGCTGTGGGAACCACGACATGCATGCAAAGCACGCACACACAGCTGAGACCATGGTCGAATGTTTAGGACGCCCTGTGTCCATAAAAGGTCATATGGAAACATGTGAACGAAGGAAAACGGAGAAAGAAGGTTTTTTTTTTTTTGGAGTTTGGAATGTATGACATGTCCATTGAGAGTTTGCTTGCTTTCTCCCCCTCTGACTGCCTTTCTCACTCTTTCCTCACCCCTTCCTGCTGCTACGCTCCCAGAGCGAGGAGTAGTGATGGCACCCAAGGGCCTACTGGGCTGAGCCTAGTACCTAAAGCACAGCAGACAGGACCACTTCTCCCAGTTTCAGCCACTGGTTCAGGTAACCCATGATGAACTGACACACATAAATGCTGCATTAGACTTGGGGGGAATTTAAATCTTTGAAGCTGATTCACTTCATTATGTGCTTCAACACGTTGGTGATTGAGAGGTTAGAGTGAAGAGTTACAGTTTGGAAAGAATTGCTTCCAAATTGAAGTTACTGTAATTCGAATTGTGTTGTCCTTCACTACAGTTCCAAAACACCGTCTTAGAGCCTTAAAGAATGAGCTCTTAGTGGGGTTTTTTCTCCATCGTATTGAACATTTTACATTTTTTTCTGTGAAGCACTTGGTGCATGTGATTTCTTTGTTGTAAGCCACTTGGAGCTGCATTCATGCTCTCTTAAAATTCTTTGCACAGAGTTTAAGTGATTTCTGGACCAAATACGGCAGTCAGTGCCTTTGTGCAACGTGTTTATAAAACGAAATGCAGTGCAGCTGTAAAGTTTCCAGAACTTCGGGTTTGACTCAAGTTGTGGATTTTTATTTTACGCAACTGTGGAAGTAGGAAAAGAGGAACAAATAAGTGAAATTAATTGTTTTGACGCAGCCTGGAAACCAGATACTCGTTCTTAGAATTTACTGCAAGTGAGTGAATAAACACATTATTTTCAGCCAGCGTATGTCTGATGTAATGCACAACTTTGATTCAAAAAAGGTAGGCGGGCGTTCTCTGTAACTTAGCGATGGTGCCGGCACTGATTGAGAAATATTTGGATGCTGACAGAGGGGAAACATCATCTTTGACGTCACTGAGTGTGGTGTTGTTGCAAGGGCAAACACTTCCACAACAGATACCAGCTGCTAGAAATGCAAAAGATTGATTAATAAAGATTACAATAAAGTACAGGATTAATGTTGCAGATAAAAATGGGCACGGGGGGTTCTATGAGTTCAGCTTGCCCCTTTCTACAGGGAGATTAGAGTGCAGAGCTCAAGGACCCTTCAGCAGGATCCTGGTCTTCTTCTTACCTGCAGGTGTTGGGGTTGAACCTCTTGCCCTGCCGCAGACACGACTGTGGACTCTCTCTGCACTGACACAGGCAGGTGTCGGGGTTCAGAGGCTGGTTCCCGGGACACTCTGCAGCGCACACGCAGCCACACAACTACTCATCCCACCGCTGGCCGGTGGGACACAGCTTCCCCTCACATTGACCTTCACACTGGCATTCACCTGAAAGGAGAAAGAGTGTCACATGTGAAAGTAAGACTTAATCGGATATTGCATTGTGCACTTGTGTCAAGTGTTGTTGGACTAAATATTTCGGGGTCGGGTTCTGACTTGCTACTGCAGACACAGTATTTTCATGAAGCCCTACTTCCCCAAACATCCCCTTATCTGTGTTTATCCTTTCTGGCTCGATCTTGCCTCGTTGCTCTCAGAATGACAGCCCCTTTCTTAGCAGTTTGGTATACTTACAATAAGTGGGCTCTTGTGAAAACAAGGCCAGAGATAACCAAAGAAGAAAAGGTATTTCTTTTACCACTTTTCCACACAAAAGTAGAGCACTGTTTGCATCTCTTTGCAGGCAGACTGTGGTCCAGACTCTGGGATTTTAATTATCTTTCAAGCAACAGTAGAATGTGAAATATTTTCAATAATTGCAGCCCCCCTTACAGGTGTTGTGGTCCAGTTTCCAGCCTGGATCGCAGCTGTCCTCGGTGAGTCCATTTCGACAGACGCACTCGCAGGTGAACTCATCCAGAACCCTGTTGGGCCCACAGAGAGCCAGCAGACCTGAGTCCTGCACCTCTGGAAGCCACATGGACAGGAAGTACAAAAATGGTATTTAGTTATTTTTGCAGCCTTGTTTTGTCTTTCTGTTGTTGATAGCAGTGTCAGTATGTAGGTCAGTCCGTCTCTTTGCTACAGACATTCATGATCCCGAGAAGGTGAATCCTACTCACTTTGGTGATCCCCTAATTCTTCCTCTTGCGTGAGGCTGTTTTTAGTGAAACATCTTGTCAACCACTTGTTGGATGTTCAAGGTTTTTAGGTGAATTGTAATTACATTGGTGATCCAGACTCCTTTATTAGGTCAAAATTGACTTTGTGAAATACTTTGCCCTGCAAAACTGACATTCTCATCACCCTCAACTGTGCTTTGTTTGGTGCTAATTAGCAAATGTTAGCATGCTAATTAGGCTAAAGTAAGATAGTGAACATGGTAAATGTTATACCTGCTAGCATTTAGCTCAAAGCACTGATGTGCCTAAGTACAGCCTCATAGAGCTGCTAGCATGGCTGTAGACTCATGTGTCATGGATGCCAGTAGGGCAAGCAGCTACAGCACCGGTGATTAAAGCTGCAGAGAAGCTGGCATTTTCTTTTTTTAGGTACTGAGCTTTGAAGGTGTCACATACCTAGAAGAGAATATTTATAATGTTTGCATTTATTGCCTGTGGAAACATTACCTTTAAGTAATTCCAAGGGAAGGTAAATTTGACTTGAACATTTTGGACTTTGTCTAATCATGCAGACTCATTCCCATTCATAGCAATTTTCAGCCTGTTCTCTGACACAATGTGGCAAGTAACGTTTCCCGGTTTATTAGAAAAGAAAAAAGTGGATGGAGATGGAAGGCGATGTGGTTCACTGCATGATCGTACAAGTAAAATGCCACAAAGACACTTTCACTTCTCATGTTACAGTTGAATAAACATTCCCTCAGGGGGGAGTCATTTCAGATCTTTACATTTGCCGCCAAGACATCATCATCATCATCATCATCTGACTGTGGAGTTTTTGACAAAAAAACCAAACATTTTTTTGAAGCAGAAATGAAATCTGTCTCGCATACCAAAACCTGCACAGTTAAGTTAGTTCGCAGAGCATCAGAGAACAATATCCAGTTTTAAAAGCACGTTCGTTTTTCAGCGTGTGCTCCACACTGCAGGGAGTTTACACTGTACGAGGATGAGCTTGTGCAGGTTTTTCCTCCTGTCAAACTGCAGCAGGTGGTTTCTACTTACATCAGTGAAATCACCTGGTGCTGTGGTTAACTCCAGGTTTAAAATCAGATGCTAAACCTGCTGCTGCAGCATCACACTCATGAAACGCTGGCATGACTGCAGTATATTACCCTTGAGGTGTGTTTTCTAATGCAATATACTACTGAATTCACATTTGCATGTTGCTTTTTTTACATCCTGGTCTTTACCCTTTATTGAGGATGTAACAATTTGTTGCTTAATTTTCATTTGCCAAAATTCTCACTGCTCTCCAGCATGTGATGAAAGCTTGCACAACCTTCCGGGCCCCTTAAAATGAAGCGGTGTCCCCTCGTGATTCATTTGATAGATTTTAAAGGCCATCAGAGCTGAAAGTATGCAGCATTTCTCAAGAAAACCAGCACAAATTTGCGAAAGGTCAGGAAAAAAGATGGTATGACAGAAATGTCTTATCTTAAAACCCCTTAAGGACAATCTAAACTTAATGTTCAGCAGCCACAGCAGAAACTGAATAATTTGACCAACGTGACTCACGCACACTTACCAGTCTCAGAGTAGTTTATGGCATCTGTAGAGACACACACACAGTTCATTGGATCCCATAATGAGCCCGAGGCGCAGGGAACTTCAGGTGGGGAACATCTACACACACAGACATATTATGAATGCATGGATACAGGAAAAATGACTCAGAAATATTTGTAGACGCAGACACACACACACACGTCACTCCTCACTCTCACTCACAGGTGATCTGTTGCGGCTCGTCTTATGATGGAGTGGAGCGGCCGCTTGGAGAGGCATTCGCACGAAGTGTGGTTGACGAAGGTTACCATGACGACAGAGCGGTCCATCCTGGGCGGGGACAGCTCCATCAGCTGGAAGGAAGAAAGATTAAAAGGTTAGAGGTGTGTTTGTGTGTGTTGGTGCATGTGTGTGTGTGTACAAAGCTGTAGATGATGGAAGAAAGCAGTACTCCTTGGTTACTTATTTTTCTTCATCTTCTGCTACAGTATTGCTGCGTATGTTGTGTTTCGGCTGATGTGTTGGTGTAATGGTTGCAGGATTGTGCAACTGTGTGTGGCTGTGTATTGTATTGATTCATGTCCAGTTGCAGCCAAAGGCCATCCCACTGCAGCAGGGTGAGTCTCCAGAGATCGCTGTGAAGGCATTGGAGTGTTGTGTCTGCAGCTTGGCTCTTTCCTTGTTTGCATTGCTTTTTTATTTTATTCTATCTTTGCTGTATATATTGCATTGTTAGATTTATCATGTTGTATATTAAATCACATTTTTTGTTTTGCATTGTTGATATTTTCAACTATGTTGAGCACAGTGTCATAGGAGGCAACAAGGTGTTTCACTGCACATGGAAAGTTACGTTGGGTATGTGATAAACTTGAAACTTCCCTATATCTTCACACTCCAGCTTCCAGTAAATTTGATTTCAATCTTCAAATGTTATGACTGGATCATGGGCCACAAGAAAGAATGGAGACACACGCCGAAATTATCAATGACAACCTGAAATTTATGAAAGTAAGTTAATAATAATAACAATAACAATTACAATGAGGTGTGAAAGGCATGGTCAGTGATGTATGAGTGCACAAATATAGTGGATAATGGGAGGTGTGTGCTGTCAATGTAAAACAGAAAATGGCAACGTGAAAAAGAAATGATCAGAGCTCGGTGTGGGGTGAAGGAACCAACACACAACTTATGGGCAGGTGTGCTTATAAATAACTGGGGAACACTGACCATGTGTTCCCAGTCATCACAATGATCCCTTAGCTCCACAGGACACAGGACCAAGGCAAAGGGTGGCATTCAGAGTCTGCCATTTTATTTTTGTCAAATTTCTGTAACATACAGTGCCCTCAAAAATTCCCACAATAGATTTAAAACAATAACATCCATAGCATATACACTACTTTCTACTAACAATTCCACAATTTTATAGATGTGAAAATCACAGGCAGTTGACACTTCACTTGTCAGTGGTGATGCAAAATGTTTGACGATTCATAAGTTTACAAAATCTCAATCTACTGCTGACTGGAGCGTAAAGTATTGAGTGTTTATTACAGGAATTCTAGAATATAATCTAAAAATATAAAAGAGACAGAACTGAGATAGTTTATACTGTCTTCTTGGGACAATCCTGAGCCAGGCAAAGACTACGTGGACATTTCTCAAAATGGCTCAAGACATCAAAGTTCAAGAATTCCTGATGCACTACGTGACAATGTAAGGCTACAGGCCCTTTGCAGACCTTATCAGAGGATCGTGATGTAAGGCTGAGCTGCATCTCGGATCAGTAAAACTGACACCAGTGATTCATGGAAAGCAAGAATCAGTGTGTTGTGTTTTCCAGACGTGTTGCTGGAAACGATAGCTAACTGGCTTCTACCTACCTAACACTTTGGCAAGTTCAAACCTAGAACTGCTGGCTCATACAGTGCTGCTCACTCACTGGAAGATATACTGGGTGAGGAGAAAATGATAATTCCAGTAGTCAAAAATGTGTGTGTATTAAAGAGAGCGGAAATGAGGGATAGATGATTGTAATACGGAAAATGTGTGTCTTTGTGTGAAAGTACACACCATGTGTGTTGTATGTGATGTATTTGGGTCTGCGTCCCCCTTGGGCAATGGGGCCTGCTGCCTGTCAGGGTGAGTGGCCTTATCTTCCCCAAACATTTACTTAACCCTTTGTCTTACAGAGCCCAGGACAATGAGACAGGCATGAGGAACCCCAGCGTGCATGCACACACACACACACACACACACACACACACACACACAAAGGAGAAAAACGTAATGGTATCAAAAAGCCACAAATAAACCCACAGTCACCTTGTCGGATGTTGCGGAAGAGGTGACCAAGACTTTTCTCTTGCAGGCTGACATCTCACATTATTAAAACAAAAAGTTTTTGCAAATGCATGACAGAAATCATCTTTAGAAAAGATTACCACAGCTGAGCCACGCTCTACCAGGTGAGCTACCGGGGCACCTGGGAAGTGTAATTCATTTATATAAATGGAAACAGGTCAAAATGGTTGACCAAAATGAATCTTACATTGGACCCTTTAAATTGTATTAACTTGTGTCTGACGTAACTTGTGGATTCTGGGCTAATGCAGACTTCCACATTGGCCATCTGCCTCGACCAGTTGGGTGAGAGAGAGAGAGAGAGAGAGAGAGAGAGAGAGAGAGAGAGAGAGAGAGAGAGAGAGAGAGAGAGAGAGCAAGAGAGAGAGAGGACTACAGTGTCACTGGAGGCTATAAACAAGACAAGCATTCAGGTCACTCCAAGTTCAGCAACATAAGGAGGAGAAGAGGAGATCAATACAACATTTGCTGTCCAATTTATAAAAGGACATTGTGCTTGGGTGAGTGGGGGAGTGACTGATGTAGAGTTTAATGACAGTTTGTTTGCTATTGTCGTTCCACTCTACTTTGATAGAAAAAAAAAGTGTCAGAAGCGGGAAATACAATGTAGCCTGAGCAAACATGGCTGAAATGTTTCCTCCTCTTGCCCATTTTGAAATAACCAATCAAAATCATCCTGTAGGCCAATGAAATTCCTCTATTCTACTCACTCAAATAATAACAATAATAATTGCAGTTCTGATTTAGTTAGAGCACATGTGAATGTATCTCCTCAACAATGAAGAACACAGCATTAGATCTGTAAAATCCCGACAGATGGAGGAGGGTAAGCATGCACTGTGTACTATGGTGCAATGAGAAATGTACATTTGCAAAATGTTCATGTCCTGAAAATTCCCTATTTCTACATACAAAATAGAAAATATAAAAAACATTTTAGGAAAGAAAAACTTTCCAAAATGGCCAGAATTTACAAAGCCAAGTGAATAATTCTCTAATTGATTACTTCCGCAGCCCATGCAGGCTACAGGCTAATGGTGCCTGTCAATAAGCCTGTTTGTGTGGACAGATGCCTGTTTGCACTGTGGCTGATATGATCAGTGTTCGGCTACGAAAACCAATTTTGTACAGACAGAAAGAGGCAGGCATCACAACCTACACGCAAGCATACATGCACACAACATACATGCACCTGCCCCAACCTCAATTGATTAGATAACATGGTGAGAGTAGGGAGGTAAAGAGAATGAGAGGAGATGGATGAAGGGATGGAGGCGAAGGGAGAGAACAGCTCTATTAGTTCACTGTGTTACAGCAGAAACCTGAGAGGCTGCTGGCTTAATTGTCTTCCTGACACACTAGCCACCGTGTGTGTGTGTGTGTGTGTGTGTGTGTGTGTGTGTGTGTTGTAAATATACCATGTAAACTTACATACCTAAATAAGTGTATGAAAAAATACACATAAACATTCACTGCTGGTGTGTGAAAACTTTGTACCAACATTATTTTGATGATTTTCATGATTTAATGAATGCCCACAAGCTCCTGTGTAGGTTAATTCTGCAATATCTGACTTAACAAATAAGCAGTTAAATTATCTTAAAACCATCAAGCTAAAAACAGCACTGCTTCCCTTAATTCCTGGAAACAGTTTGGAGATATGAGGTGTAATATATTTAAATCTAAACGCAAGCAGGCACACACCCACCTTCAAACACACACACACACACACACACAAAGCATGTAAGCTGTGTCTGGAACAAGCTCCAACCCATCAAACTTCACCACACAGATAATCCACGTGCCGAATCTAAGATGAATCTATGTAATATTGATTCTGTTCGGGTGCCGCACTAGTCCGCTAACAACCCATGAATAACCGACCGTGGAGGACACTTACACTCTGAGCGCATCTGGTGGAGAATCCTCAGTGTGTGTTACGCATACATGTTTCCCCTCTATTAACTTCCTGCAGGATTTCTTTACACTCAGGTGAAGACTTGGTGAGTCTCTCAGCGCCTCATCCCAGCAGACTTCGACGGTCCGTGTCTGATTTAGAGACCTGATGCACAGATTTCGTTGTGGCGATGAGTCCGTGTTAAGTACCTGTAGTCAGATTCAGTACTTGCTGAGAAGCTTTCCTGTCTCATCTTACTAAAACAGGTGCCCACAGACTCACCTGGGCCACGCATACATGACTAATGCTACTCGTATTCACTGCGCCTGTAAGTATACTGCACATTTGATGAGAATGATGTTTAGAAAAGCAACATTTTTTAATGTAATGTACACCAAGTTCGCCCACAGCGCTGTAATTTCCATGTGTGTGAATCTCTTTGCAATCGTCCATATGCCAGCCACATGAAGTGAGATGATGTCTGAAAAAAAGTTGCAACTCACGCTGTAAGTTTTTGTTTTGTCAGCAAAGGGGCCGTTTCACCAAATTTGCAACACGCAAGCTGCAACGTGAGCTAATTTCCTTTCCCGTTAATTTTGACGTGTTTCACTTATTATAACAAACGGCGTATTTGCAGCGACCCGTGTGTGAGCATGTAAGACGTGCACCAGCTTAACTGCAAAGTACGAGAGACAAACATTGGTGAAGCGGGACGCTGCCGCCAATTGTGATCTATGTGTAAGATCGCTTTGGTGAATGAGAAGAGAAGAGAAGAGAAGAGAAGAGAAGAGAAGAGAAGAGAAGAGAAGAAGCTGAATAGGTGAACTCACTTCAATGCCAGTCAGACAACAGTTGACTGTCTTTGTCCAGTCTGCAGGTGAAGGTTTTCTCTTTTCTGACAGCCACATTCAGGAGTTTGCTGTGTTACAAGTATCACAACACAGGGGCTCTCGAACATCTGGCTCCAGTTATCACAGCTCTCAGTCAGCTTTGCCACCACAGTAAGATACAGACACACACACACACACACACACACACACACCACTCCGTCAGCGTCTGGCCATGGTGTGTTTTGCCACTCCACTCCTCCGGTTTCCCAACTCGTGTTTCTGGTAAAGGGCCATTTTAGTTCCAGCTCAGGCCTGGAGCGGAAAGCATCTCCCTGAGGAAAATAAGCATGACTCGCTCCAGTGAAGACATCTGCCCTTTGAAAGCGAGCATGGCTGTTTGAACAGCTGTCAGAGCACACCGTGCGTCTCAGACCTTCCCTGATAAAACAGAGGCAAGTCTGGGAGGGAAAAACCGACGGAAGAAAGACACTAAGTGGACAGAAGGAGACATCCACTGGCAGATGGGAAGAAAGGTCCTACCTGCATGTTGTGTAGACTGACAAAAAGCTACCTGAGGAACTACAGCACTTGGTCACCTGCGCTCAGGCCTGAACACGATGCAGCAGATCATCAAAGAGGCAAACGCAAGCTAAAAGGTTTTCAGAGGAAAGCCGATACAGGTGTGATCATTTCACTCCAGATTCAGAAATACTTAAGTTAAATTACAGTTTCTGAATCCTAAATATTTAGGCGCACTGGGCAGCCACAGTGCAGTGGGTCCAACTCCCTGGATCAGTGCCTTGCCTTAAGGCAGAGGCAGGAGTATTCCTAATGCCGAATAGCAGTAGACCAAAGCGCTCGGAGGAAACCTACACAGACGTGGAGAGAACATGCAAACCCAACGCTGAAGGTCATTTCAATAATAAAGAAAGCTTAAAAAGTATAAAAGTAGGTTTTTATGGTTTAGTTTGTACTTCAGTGAGTATTTGCATTGCCATCGCTGCAGACACACTCTCACAGCCCAAGAAGATTTCAAGCTTAACACTTAAGACGTTTGGTCCTGAAGTGACTGTCTGTTACCAAGTCAAGAGGAACAAGTGTATGTCAGACTTAGAAAAGTGCCGGGAGCTCAATTGCATTAAAGCTCTTAGTTTGCCTGAGCTCCAATCTAATTGGATAAAGCTGGAAAAGCAGCTTCCAATGTGCACGAATCCATTTTTTTTTTTTTTTTTTTTTTGTTGAAA
>JAPZEA010000017.1:3210913-3228422 GCA_029783685.1 Heniochus monoceros | reverse complement strand
GGACAAACAGGTGCGACTGCAGGTGGACAAACACACGTCCAATGTCCAACTCATCTGAACAGTCCCTAACTGAGACACGTCTGCCTGAGGCTGCTTCATGTGTTCATTCATATGGTGTGTGTGCGTGTGCGTGTCTGTGTGTGTGTGTGTGTCTGTGTCTGTGTGTGTGTGTGTGTGTGTGTGTATGTGTGTGTCTGTGTCTGTGTCTGAGTCTGTGTGTGTCTGTGTGTGTGTGTGTGTGTGTGTCTGTGTCTGAGTCTGTGTGTGTCTGTGTGTATGTGTGTGTGTGTGTGTGTGTGTCCTCTGCCTTTCACATGACAAAAGTTTTAAAAACGAGGACATAATTACAGGTCAAAGGTTGACAGAGGTCTCTCTGTCATCCCTCTTTCCTTCCTTCCATCCACTCTTTCCAGCTATCCTTGTCCCCTTCATTTGAAAGGTCACATTGCCCAGACACACATGTAAGCTAACTAATTTTAGTTCCCTGTCCTTCTGACCCCCAGATGACCCTCTCTTACTCTTTCATCCCAGTAACCGACCCTGTTTATTTTCTCTCTCAAACAGTTACAACAGCCTGACGGAGGTGGAGGGGTCAGAATTCAGGTCACTGCGGCAACTGGAAATGCTCATGTTGCATGGCAATGACATTAGCACAGTGCACCCTGGGGCGTTTTACAGCCTGAGATCACTCCAGGTAGAATTTGTGTGAGTGTGTGAGTGTGTGTGTTGTGTATCGGGTTCTTATAGTAAAAAGTACAATGTATAATACTAATACTTAACTACTCCATGTAAACATATCCTTAAAATCAGACGGGCTTCTCGTTCCTCACTGGTTTATATGTGTAACATCAGAGCCATTTCAAATATTCTGAATTTAATTGAATTCTTTCTCCTGACTGAGAACTCAGTTAATTGATGCATTTTGTGCACCACTGAATCATGGCTATATGCCCAAATGGACCTGGGAGCAAGCTGCACCTAGGACAGAAATATCAGAGTTAATTCTTAATTATGGTCCATCATTATTCTCCATTCTGTTCAGGACAAACAACAAATCCAAGTCAAGAGAAGTGCTTAAATACTTATGGTTGCTGATGCTGTTTCATACCTGAGTGTTTGTATGTGTTATTTTCTCCATTTCTGGCTCTAAATCATTGCTGGAGCAAGTCATAGTAAAAACAAACATGACTAGGCCATAGGCGGAAAGTAAATTTCATTCCCAAGTTCATTTCTGCATTGTGTAAGTTAAACCATGTTGCTATCTTTCAAGTCTGACATTTATTTAGTGTGTTTGTTTGCCCAGTGTATGTCTCTTTAGGAAGGGGAAAAAAAAATAATATGATATGTATAACTGATATGTGTAAAAGCAGGCTAACACCAGAAGAACACACAGCGTATATAAAACTTCAAGTCTCGCCCTACTTAAACCACATTTAAGCCAGTGATTAGTTGCTCTTTGTTTGCTTGACTACCAATGCAGCGAGTCTTGCTGGATCCAGATGGGTCCAATCAGAATAGAAATTTGTACTTTAACAGAGTGAAGATCCATACCAATACATCAGAATCAGTTACATCAAGACCCAAACTGAGTCGAGTTGAGTCCAGGACTCAACAGGTGTCCCAAAATCGCAAATATCAAAGATGGGATGCTCTTTTCTGTTGCAGCCTTAATTTGTAATGTCGACTCATAAAGGTCAAGAATAACTTTGAAAATTACACACAGTGCACTTTTTCAAAAGCAATTACAACCATTTGCTTGGTAACACAATATAAAATTAAATCCAGGCTGAATCAATCAGTGACTCTGTGTAATATAAAATGGTTGTTTATGCTGCCAAAGCCACTGAGAAAGTGCTGCCTTCTCTCCTGCTCTGCACATCTATAGCCACTATTAGCCACTTTTACCTCATTGTTTCCTGTTTACAAGTCGCTTAATAAAGTTTAAAGCATGTAGCAAGTGAAATTGAGAATATTTTTGTAAGGAGTTAATGGACTTAACCAGCGCTAAGAGGATGCTGAATGTGGACTGACATTAGTCAGGTTGCCAGGGACACATCTGTAACATGTCTTGTAACTCTTTAGTCATAGCAACTTCATAAACCAGATGTATATCACGGCTTTGTTTCTGACACTGACACTAAGTCTTTTTTCCAGATCTTGAAGTTGAGTTACAACAAGCTAACATCAGTGAGCGCCGGTCTGTTTGAAGGCCTTGTTGGTTTGATCCGTCTCCATCTGGACCACAACCTCATTGACTTTATAGAACCATACTCCTTCTCAGGCCTGACCTCCCTAAAACTTCTGCAGCTGGAGGGGAACCTCCTCAAAGAGATCCACCCTCATACCTTCATAACGGTGTCACTACTGGGAAGTTTTTGGACCTCTGGACTCAAGTAAGAAATTAAAAAACAGTGGATATTTCTCTTAGTTTTTTATTTTTTAAATTGGTTAGGTCAGTTTATGTTTAGTTCATAGAATCTGTACTTTTGAATCATATACTTATATTTGTTTAATAGGAGGTAAATATACAGCTTCTTGGGAAGAATGTGAAGGGTAGATTTGAAGCAGTAAAACTTGCTTTAGAGGAGGTGTTCTTGCTTACAGGAATGTCATCAAAATTGAAGCAATGGAGTTTTCATGGTCTTAACGAGAGTTTCCTCCAGTTAGAAGACACATAGATATCCCAGAATGCTGAGACTTCTAAAATGTCTACAGTATACCTGTACCTCATACTTTATAGGTACTACAGTATATTTGCTTCCCTTTCTTCTGCACAATGCATTAAGGATAGTCACCCTGCAAACCAATAAGTGATGGAAACAATACAATGTTTTTGTCTCAGACACTTACACCTGTCAGACAATCTGTTGGAGCAGCTCCCTGCTGCAGCACTGAAGACAGCTCCCAGGCTTGAGCTTCTCTCTCTGCATGGTAATCCCTGGACCTGTGACTGTCAGCTACATTGGTTGGTAGAATGGAGCTCCACACATGAAGGTATGGGCACATAAATGAATACTCCAGTCTTATTTCCTCATTAGAAATTCCTGAAATTTGACACTATTCCTTACTTCTTCACTTCCGTGGTGCCAAAATATTGTATCTAAACTGGACAACTTACGAGTAAATGACTATGAAAAGGTTTGTGGAGAGACTGTAAAATTTAAAGTTGCATTCATTGATTTGGGGGAAGGAGAATGAGAACACACTGAAAACGCAACATTGATGTATCATCAGCTTATGAAGTTTGCATGGCAAATGTATTTGCAAACGATTGCCTATTTACACTCCCAGCAGACACAAAGCAACGTTAGCACTGCTTTGTGGAATAGTCTAATATTCATTCTCCTTTTAGCCCATTCTCAGTCTCCACCATTTGATGATTACAATATCTGGGTTAAGCTTAAGCTGTTAAATGGTCCACTATATTCACTAGCCGGTTGCTGTTTTAGTGTGTCTGTTGTTTGGTCCAGGGCAAGTATGTTTATCAAAGGTTTGTCGATGATAACAGCTACTTGCTATGACTGGAAACAAAATCAATGAAGGTGGAATCAACCCAAATGGTAAAAGTCTGGTCCTCAAAACCAAAACAATGTTCTAAAAGCAACTAACACAATGTAGAGCTCTATTATTGATTAAGGTGTCAATCCTCGGCAGGTTCACCACAATGAGGACCTCCGTCACATTGTCTTCATGAGACATTTGATGCATTGTAAAAAACTAAAAAATATAAAACTATCAATTATAGCTGCTTCAAGAAATAATATCTGTCACAACAGAAGTGGAGATGGAGAGCAAGACACTGGGTAACATTGTCCTGCAGAGGCAATAATGGTGTCAAACAATTCAGTCCTTTCAGTTATACCATAAAGTATTATCCAAGGCCATATTAGATAACTGGTTATAACCTATGTCTATATTATGAATATATGAGCACAAAAGTCAAAATAGTGTATCTCTGGGCTTCACCGTTTGTGACATTTATGAGTGAAGCAGAAGCTAGTGCTGGCAGAAAATGTTGCATGTCTGCCATCCAGCTTCTGCGTGACATATGTAGGACACAGCTACTCTCAGTAAATTGACTGTATCCCATCCTTATGCAGTGTAGAAAATTGATTCAATTTTTTCTTTTTCATCATCCTTCTTTCTCATTCTATATTTCTCATGACACATGAGCTTTGTCTCTTTGTTAAGTTTTCACAAACACCCCTACCCACTCCCATATGCTAGCTGTTTGTATCAAGAGAGCAGTTGATAATACATCACTATGTGTATGGCCTGCTTCATCTTAAAATAATGGACTATGACTGCCTGAATTGTATTAGCGGATGCATGAACCTTCACTGAACTTAAACTCATGTAAAGATAAAATATTAATTTTCATTTTCCCCAACCTCTATGATGCTAGATTCATGTTTAACACCTGGTCCTATTTTGCACCTATTCCCCCTTCCTTTCCTGTCTCCCATCTTTTTCCTTTTCTGTTTTTCCCTTCTCTTTCTTTACCTACATCTCCCTCACTGCTCCTTTTCTCTTACTTTCTCCTCCTTCATCTTACCCCCAATTCCTCAGATTGCTTCCATTGTTCCTTGTCCTCTTCATTTTTTTTTTTAACTCTCCCTCTCTTCTTCTCTCCCTGTCTTTCTCCAAGGCATAATAAAGTGCAAGAAGGAACGTGGTGCCAGTGAAACTTGCCACCAGTGTTCCTCTACTCAACAACTGAATGGGACCCTTTTGCTTGGACTGACTCCCGACAAGCTCACCTGTGAACGGCCAGCTCTTCGCTCCCCCCTCAAACAGTGGGACAATCCTTTGTGGGCTGAATCTGAAGTAGAGCCTGACCTCCCGTACACCCGTGACTTTGAAAAGCCTTTAGGCCATCTCACGATCGTTCTCTCCGACAGCCATGGAAACAGTGCTCATGTGGCATGTGACGTGCGCCACCCTGGAGACAGTTCACCCATGACTTGGACAGTGAATCCACTTTCACCTGGGGAGGTGTCTATCAATATATCACTGGTGACTGTCCTTGAGTGTGAGATTGATCGAGAGACACTGCAAAATCTGTGGCAGTTGGTTGCATATTACTATGAAAGCCCAGCTATCTTGGAGAGAGGTCAACAGAAAGGGAATACAAGCAGGGTAACCTATCAATATGCCCAAGCAATAAGTGAAAATTCGCCATATTTCACTGAGTTAAAAGGGTATTTGGTAGCAGAACCCTCATGGCTGCTTCAACCCAGAGTCACTTTGAGGCTCAACAGACAGCAGACAACAACCAAGAAACTGGTAATGGATTTCACTACTGTAATTACCAAACATATCAACAGCCACAGAGGGCAGGAAGATGACAATGACCTCACCACGTCCTGGGCTCTAATTCGCAGAGGGACAACAGGGCGGGTTCAGACTGCTCTTGATGGTTCAAAGGTTCAAATGGAGTGCAGCGTTGTCACTTCAAATCCAGAGGTGAAAGTGGAGTGGATTCTTCCAGATTTATCCATTGTGGAAGATCCAAGTGATAAAATTGAAATTTCTGAAAAAGGAGAACTTGTGATTTTAAATGCCACACTGTCTGACTCAGGCCTTTATCACTGTATGGTCAGAACCAAAGCTGGTGTGGACTTGATGTCTTTGAGGCTCACCATAAAAGAACGCACACTTGGCCCAACTGCTTTCAATGGTCAGAAAATTGTAGTTGAAAAGGGGCGGTCTTTTTCTCTCCAATGTGAGGTGACGTCAGTCCAGCCAAGTCAAACTATGTGGTACCTACCCAAAAACCAAATTCTTCTCCCCACTCAACAGACTAGACGAGCACAAGTGATGGAAAATGGGACATTGGTGGTAAGAAAATTGACACAAGAAGATGCAGGGGAATACAGCTGCTTGACCTCAAATCTGTATGGAGTTGATATGTTGTCACACATGGTGGAAGTCACAGAAGAAAAGGCCTCTGATAGGTCCCAAGAACAGACAGAGATAGATCAGCAGATCTTGCCAATTGGCAAGGAGGATGAAGAGGGTTCAGGGGGAGATTACCAGGAAATTATACGTCCTTTTGCAACACAGTTCCCTAAGAAGATAGAAAAACAGCAAAGGAATCCTAATCGGTTTTCAAAAAGGATAAGAATTAAAGATTCAAAGAGAAAATCCAATAAATCTGTTAAGGAATTAGACCCAGATCGTTGGGCAGAGATATTGGCTAAAGCTAAGGCCAAACCAAGTGTTGCTCTGCCCACAGAGCCGTCACTGCCAGAGCCCAGCACTGTAACTGTCCAAACAAGTACGTCTAAACTTACTACAACAACTGCCAGTATAATTGCTACTACCCCTAACAATTTACCCCCTACTACTACCCTTCCTGACATAAAGACTGAGTGCTTTTCTACAGATAAGGAATCAAATAACAGAAAAGCTGAAACATCAGAAAGTCTGTCTCAGATTTTACAACCTCCTCCTGCCAAAAGTACAGATCCAACCCCACACCATGTTGGTGGAATTGTGGAAGAACCAAAAGCTGTTATAGACCCTCCTGCTGTTGGAAATCCTCAGCCAGTTGATCAACCAGAAAATAAGCACTTTGGAGAGGGGAGAAGGAACTACAGTCGTGTTCCTGGTCAGTCAAACAGGAGAAGGTTGCCGTATAGACATAGAAAACCCCCAAAGAGAAGAGTCCGTCCACAAGTACACCCCTTTGACCATTCATCAAAACAGCAGCAAACAACTGTTCCCCCAACAACAACAAACACCAGCACCAACTCGTTACTAATGAGTGTTCTCTCTCGTGGACGTCGGCCGGAGCAGTATAGCGGCGCTGTGTGCGCAACTCTCTACTTTAGCACATCACAACAAAACAAAAAGGCACCACTTTGTGGCTCTATTTGGCATTGCAGTAATACCACATTTACTACACTGTGTGTTTGACAATGTGTATGCAGGTTGTCTGTTCTTTATATTAAGTTCTTTCATAGTATTTGGTGCTATCCGGATATTGTTTATCACCACATTGAGATATTCACTGTGTATTTACTGCTGAATTAAATATTCTTCATCACTTTTGTAATATCCTCTCTGTAGGCTCATGCAGGATGTGAGAATCTTGCTGGATGTGCCGGCAAATTCTTTGTAGACTATCTACAATATATATTTCATCAGTGTCCTCCCATACGCTGTGAATTGTAAAATCTTGTTATTTTCAGCCAACTCTTTTATAAACCTCTCTACATTATTGTAATAAGTCTGCTCTGTACTCTAAAGGGTAACCTATAATCATGAATAATAATTTTATTCCTTAATTCACCTTCATCTTGTGCAGCCACATCATAAAATTAATCATGTATGTTAGAACAAATTGGATTATACCTACAGCATATCTATAACTCACTGCTAAACCAGCTATAGTTCTTTGAATTATTCCATATTTCTCTTTTAAGACCAGACTGAAAAATGTCACTTCTCTACTTTCATTACCAATCCTGGGAGGAACATATTGATCAGATATATAAAGACTGGAGTAGTCTAGTATTATACTGCAGTATTTTTTGTGAGATATTTTAAATTACATGATGATTCATGAATGAATCATCAGAATTCAGAAATCCTAAACAAACAATTATTGATAAAGTGGACGGTACAAATCAGGATAATCAGTTAAATAAGTAACAAAAATGCCCCAGATGCAAAATAGAAAACCTCTTTTCAAACACAAAAGCGCCATTTATATAACTGCAAACTATGATAAAACCTGTGAGATATAAAAAACATACAAGATACAAAAGCATAAGAAGAAAACGGGATTTTACTGCAACAAGGAATTAGGCTAATCTTTCACCACTGCAGCACAAACAACACTGGCACAAACAGACAGTTTTATTGAATGTACTTCAGATTCAGACTTAAATTCTCATAAACTTTGGGAATTACAAACGGAAAAATTTTATAGTCAACCATAGTGTGAACAGGGTGGCTAATTTTTGCTGATATTTGCTTGGATCACAATGAATTCGTCTTGGTTGGTAGCGCAGGTGGTAGCTAGCCTACATTTACTCCAGTACAATTTAAGGTATTGCTATGAGCATATGCTAACATTTTGGGAGATTTGTCCTCATAATGTAGTTTTTATTCCATTACAGTTCCAAAGTTACTTCGCACATGCGGCTTGACATGTACCCGAGTAACAGTCAACTTTTTATTAACTTAGCTGCTTTGGAGTGTTTGATCATATCACATGATCTTCATCCTCAGTTGGAGATGTTCAGTGGCAACTGGCAATGTTGATGAAGATCATCTGACATGATCAAACGCTCCAAAACAGCTACTAAACGGACCTCTTAATGAGATTGTTTTCTCAGCTGGAGATACAAGGTTTTCATCAGACAGATATACATCATTATAAGGTGACATAATAAAATAAGGACAACATAACGTGACTCCGCTCTCAACAGGACGGTATAGGCAACATGGCAACAGGACACAGGATAAATGTAATATAATAATAATATAAAAAAACACAAAATAACAACTTCACAGAAAAAGTAGGCAATAAAATAAAACTTCTTGTAATATACTTTCTGTATGAGCACATTTCTCATTGTTTATAATTTGAACAGATTCAAAGTACTTCCTAAATTCAATGTGGAAAGGTTCAAACAATTGGTGAGACCTCAAGAATTTGGCTTTATGGATGTGAAATTTCACGATTAAAATTAATCGGGTGACAGTCCGCTGAAATTTCTGTTTTTTTTGTTTTCATAGTATAGCTTTGGGCTGCATCTTTGGCCTCCTGCTTCACTGAATGTTTGGTTTGAGAGTCAGCATAGACCTGGGGGGTTTTTTGTGTTTTTTTTTCAGAATCATGGTACTTATTGACATTCATAAAATAGATCTTAGTTGTTTCTTATTAATTTTTACAAATTCACACATGTTATCAATAGCCTCACCACAGATCTTGAGACATATCTATTGGTACAATAAAAATCATGCAGAATTTTATAATGTTGTTCTTTCAGTTTGTTGGGTATAATAAATCTATATTGGAGATATGGGAGAAGTGTATCAGGGAGTTCCATACACATTTCCCCGATGGACTAATTTTCCTTTAGCTATAGAAATAATTCCTTACATGTACAGTAGCCTACATTTGTGACTTTTAATATTCATTCTGTTAACAAAGAAGGCACCTTCCAGCTCCTATAACTCATCAGCTGAAGGATTCCACCAGGAGTTTGATTTTCTTTGAAACTGAATTTTAGATTTGAAGTTTGAGAAATTCCTCACAGGTTAGAAGTTAAGCTTCTATAAGAAAAATCATATTCCTGTCAATCCAAAGCTTCGAATATACTGATTTACTCTTTCTTTACTGTCTTTCCATATGAGGGGAGAGAAATTGTGCATAATGTTTTCTTCTAAGATTGCTGACAATTCTTCCCAAAATGCAGCATGTAAACACTGTAAACAGTGACGTATCCTGACGTCACGTCTCCATGGGCGAAATATGATGCTGCAGGTGGTGCACGTGGTCCGCTGTTTACTTCTTCCAGGAACGTTGGAAGCGGCTGCTGGAAGGGAGGAGGAGGGGGCGGTGAAATTGTGAAACAGCTTTCCTGGATAGAGTTACATTGCTCAGCGTTTGAAGAAACCCATAGACCGACGTTAACGCCGGGAAAATGTCGAGCTGAATCCCCTCATTTCTCCTCTTGAAAGGCTCTTTAAACGGCGCGAGACCTCATCAGTACGTATTGTTTTGTTTTGGAGCTCGTGCGAGTCGCGCGTGCGGCGCTGTCTTCGCTCTTTGTTCTCTCCACAGGGTCCCGAAGTTCAGGTTCAAGTGGCGTCAACAACGCTGTAAAGCCTCAGTGTAGCTGTTAGCATGCCTCCAGGATGCTTTTTACAGGACAGCAACAGGAAAGGAGTGGAAATAGTGTTTTCAGTTGGATTTGTTCAGCTACAAATTTGATTCAGATGAAAAAACATGTTGGATTGAGCTAAACCAGCACACAGACATGTTGGATTTGGCTAGAACAACATGTTTGGTATAGTTTGAACACCATGTTTGTGTCATTTTAACAGCAGTATGTAACTGAGGGAAGCCAAACATAGTTTCCAGGCAAATTATAACCTTCAGCTGCATTGTTTTACTGTATATGTTGTCTAGTAAACAAACTGTTTTTGTGTTTTTTCAGTTAAAGACTAGAATGCCTCAGCTTGGAAGCCTGTTCACCCAGTTTCACCTCAGCTCAAAAGCTTCAGAAAGTGCTCGAGGCCAGAGCCCACGTCCGACACCAGCACTGCCTGACTTTCTACAACATGTCAGGTAAGTGTCGGGAAAACTACACATTAACCAGCATTTTATATTTTATAACTATACCACCCAACTCTGCAATTCTCCATGGCTCTGTGTAGTTTTGAACTGATTTGAACTGAACATGACCCATATATAGGGTTTTTGGTCTGCTTTTTTTCTGTTGTTTTTTTTTTCTATCTTTGCTCAATGGACATTAGAAAAGGTCTGGGTTACAGAAGCAATAATAATTATTTAATGTACTGATCTAAACCCTCATTAACAGGGGAACTCAGGTGGAATCTTAAGTCTTGTCAGTGAGAGATGATTACTGTTGATGGCTTCCTGGCTTACATCATTGTTGCTTTGGGATGTACTTATATGGCAAGTGCTATTCTATATACCAAAAATATCTGCATGGCTCTATATCACTTAGCACACATGAGAAAATATGTTTTTATATGTGTATCTGTGGGATACATGTGAGTGATAACCAGCAAAATGAAATAATTAGGGCCACTGATGGGCACAGAATGCTGTTTTTAGCAAAAATGTAATGCATAGGATTAGTACACCAGATCAGCGCTGTGTGAGCCTGCCAATAGAGAGGAGTCTCTGGAAAACCAGTCCTCTCATCTCCTACACTGCTAGATATGATTAACACACACACACACACACACACACACACACACATATAAATCACCTATTAATGTCTACATTAGCACAAAAAAATCTGTCTGAATTATTTCCCCAGAGGAACTGAAACATTTTCATCACGTTGCCTCAAAGGCTGATGGAAGCACATTTTCACTTGCCAGTTTAATTTTTTTAGCTGCCAAAAATGCTGTTTGATTCGTGTTCCTCTCTCTCCCAGAGGGACGGAGCTGATCATGATTGTGGAAGGGCATGAAATTCATAGACGGCGGGAGTAAAATATCTCTATATTCTATCCAAGTGAATGGAGTCCATTGACTGTGCAAATGAAACAATGGTGGGCTGGAGCTTTTGAGAATTGAAATGCTTGTTGATCTTTTCTGTTTTATTGCTCTATTCAAGTACAATATACGGCTAAAAGTACATGCTTTTTACAGTTGTCCATATACTTTTGGCCATGTTGTGTACAATTATTCTTTTCCAACTTGTGCTCAGATCTGACAAGGAGAAGTTTTGCAGGGCAGGCTTTGCAAGGGTTTTTTTTCTAGTTCAGTTTTGGTGAACTAACCTAATGTGACCTAAAGAAGATGCAGCTAGAAACATGTGTCTGACCTGTTGCACCAGCTATATGTAAATTCTCTCTTAAGTCCATCCTAAACTATACATTGAAACCAGTCATTTTGTTCCTGAAGCTGTGTAGTTGTTTGTTCGGCCTACGACACAGTATCACACTATGTTGACGTTAGTTTGTGTACTGTTACAGGAGTAGTTTGTATATTATCACAAAGAACGCATTACCGCTGTTAAACAGCCAGTATAAGTTGCTCTTCCTCATCTTCCAAGTTATCCCACCTTTCAAAAGTATGTGCCATGCCAACCGCTATTTTACAGAGGACTTTCAGGGCTAGTGTAAGAGTTAAGATGTAACTTATGTCCACGTTGGAACCATTTCAGTTGGTGCAAACCTCATTAGTAATGCGTAAACTATGTCCAAAGTTGGAAATTACATTCAAACTAGGCTAGGTTTGAACAACTTACACATAGCCGTTACAGCCCAGTGCAGGTGAGTACTGCACACCTGCACTTTTAAGAGCTACAATTTTTACCAAGTGCTGCCCTACCAAATCAAATAAAGGCTGTAATCATTTGAATTTTATATGCAAGAAATGCCCCTGAACCTATAGCACTGAAATATTTTATTCTGAAAACCACCTGTGTGAATTTATTTGGCTTGAATCTCTTTAAAATGGTAATTTCAAGTTTTACAATTTCAGGTCAGCCACCTGGGCAACCCCGAACTTCTCTTTCTATGATCTCTGATCTGATATTCAGTTGCTTATAGGATTCGGACTAAAATGTTCATCAACATATAGTTTCCATCGCTCTTTCCTGTCTTTTGGCCTTGAGGTTGTGAGCTGTAAAAATTTATTTCTCCTGACTTCATTGTATTGGCATATTGGCAGCTGGCTGTTAGCTGAGTAAAATGGGAGACACTCTTCCGTTCCATTTAACTGGCAAAGACAAAACCCACAGTGTGTCCACTGAACAAAGTCATCAGAGTGACAGAGAGACAGAGAGGAGGGGATTGTGGGGAGGAAATGAAAAGACAATGAGATGCAAAAAAGTGAGAGACAAGCGTGCGGCTGAAGACAGACGTGGTGAGGGAGGCTCAGCAGGTTAATCTTAAGATGAATGGCCGGTAATTAATCAAGTGACAGTTCAGCAGCGGGGAGAAACCAGGGAAGGCACCTTCTGTTTGCCTTTTTACATTCCGCCACACAATGCTCTCTCTCATCTATTTATCTCACTAATCTTGTATGTGGTAATACACTGCACTGCTGGAATCAACAGAAGCACAACCTCTAGAAAGTCAAACATGAAGTTGCATTAGGTTTCTAACAATGTTAAGAGTGATTATGTTTTGCAAGCAGCACAAACAATGTGTGTTCTGCAATGTAACTGCTTAATATGATGTGCTGAATTCACGATGCTGCAGCATTAATACATTCCTTTCTTTTTTAGAAAAATTTCCAACTAAAGTTTGGGAGGAGAGATTCTCATTTTTGGCTAATCTGCTTTCAGTACAAAGCAGCTTACTTTTATCCAAAGCTCCACAAACCTTTTCTCCCCAAGGAAGAGTTTCAGTCACATCCAATTATCCAAATTTCTTCATTTCCTGTTTGTCTGCATCGCCAGCTCGGCCCAGATCTACCTCAGCTCCCTCGCTCACACGTTCCCCAAGGATATCAGATTGAGCTCTGAAAATAAAATCACCATGACTTCCTCTTTTTTCCTCGCATCAACTTCCTATTTTCCATCAAATCAGCTCTCCATCACAGTTCACATCATGTGCAGCTCAGCCCAGAAGCCTCAGCACAGCCTTCATCTGTAATCCAGGCTGCAGTCTGACATCGCTGTTAAAATATCTTCTATTTGGTGTTCTCCTTACACATGGAGGGATTATCATGATCATGGACCCTGAGGCCGGATACAGTTTTAATGTACATGTCAGGAAATGTAATGCCACCATAATCCACAATCCAATTTTATCCGAAGCAGATGGATAAACAGAAGAACAGAACAGAAGAGTCTTTTTTAGCTAATTGGCTGCTTTACAAAACACCTATACGAACATATAATTATATTATTGTTTTATTTACAAGTACAGCAGGCCTTCTCCAATGTAAATAGAGTCCACTTACACATGCTGTATTTCTACACTCTTCATGCTTAAGGCTAAGGGCCTCCACTGACTTCAGGGTCCTGGGCACAAGCCCACTTGGTAGTCTATGTCAGTCCAGTATCAGGGCAGTTTGTCAAATAGTAATAGATTAGATTCATGTACATGGACATGAATGTTCCATTTTTTCATGAAAGTCGGCATGCCTTTCAAACTAATAATGACAAATGTAGTATAAAGAGAGAGAGTGCACAGTGAGGTGGCCAGGGTGGATAAATGGTCAAACACAGGACTTTCACAGGAGACCAGGGTTTGATTTCTGGGTGAAATCAATAGTCATACTTGATTGTTTTAAGGAAGTCTTATTTTAACCCAAACCACAATGTTTTGCTAAACTGATCAAGTAGTTTTGGTGCCTAAACCGAACCAAAGCGTGACGGTAACGTGAAATGTTATTAACTTGAGCATGAAATGAGAGGGATGGTGGACATGGTGCAGGCATGAAAGACACCTCCAACTGAAACACATTACTTTGAAAGTTGTGCTGAGAAAAAAAAGGATTTTATTTCAGTCACCATTTTGAAATATTTGCAGCCACAAATTTTGCTTTGACACATCAATATGGAGTTAAAAGCATATAACAGATGTTGTTGCATGTTTATGCATGCAAAAATGATGTGGAAAAACAGCCATTGCTTTTTCATAGGTCAGTGGACTAATTTGCTTAATCTCAGCCGGTCTGTAGACCGTGATGGAAACACACACAACAACGGGATTAAGGAACCTTTTAGTTCTTTGAAAAGTAGTTCCTTGGACTCAAAGTTGCAGGTACAATGGGTGGAAGCGCGATTATAATGTGACGGTGCATGAACACAGGGCAGAATGCACAATTAAGGCGAGTGTATTAGACAGCAGTGGAAATCAGCGGCTGCAGTTTTAATAGATTTCAGCTTCATTCTTTGCGGTGTATGGGACTTAACAAGGAGAACTAAGGCTCATACATCAGAGGCTAAGACAAGCGTGGAGAATTAACCGCACAAACAGGCAGCAAAGTCTGGCTCCTGGCTGGAGTCTGTGTGATGATAACTTATAGAGTAAACAAAATCAGCAGAAAGCTACGAAACAGAAGCACATCTTGCTGGCAAGGTCTAATTACTGCACAACACCAAAGACAAAACTATCTCCCGTTCAATCTATTTTCCCAGAGAAACAACAACTGGAGTGTGCTCAGCCTGCTCTCACTGAGAGAGAACGAGTGAGGGAGTGAGAGGACCAGGGACCAGTGAGTACACAGAGAAAGAAGCTCCATAAATATTTTAAAGAAAGAGATGAAAATGAGCCCATTAGGGTCTTTGACTTCCTACGAAATTTCCCCAGCTCCCTGTGTGACCAGCAAAGTCTGTTCAACGTGAGCATGTTTAACACAAACTCTGTGTGTGCAGTATGTGTGTGTGTGTGTGTGTGTGTCCGTACCTGGAGTTTGCTCTCCAAGGCGGCGGTGGCACTGTCTCCACTGCTCTCGTCCACCACCACGACCATGTGGGTCAGAGAGTTCACCCTCACCTGCTCCATCTCCAGGTCCTCCTGCAGGAGCTGCAGCACAGGAACACACATGTGAATCCAGCACAACAGGCACACACAAATGCTGGCTTTAGTGATGCTGAGTTAATGACAGAATATGGCTGGAAGCAACAGAAGCTGAACCTTGTGTCTTTCCTGTAATACCACAGGAGTTTAGAACAGAGCAATGTTTCAACTATACTCCCTTAACGCTGGGTGGCAAACAGGATAGTTACACAACAGACAGAAAGTTTCTCTCTGTGGCTCTCACAAGTCGTTGCAACTGACGACTATTAGTGTCCTCGCCTCAACGATGCACACCCTTAAACTCTTATTCATAACTTTCTACTTCTGGACACTGTTTGATGGCCTCCAGTTTCTTTATTCTTTCTTCACACATCATTTAAACAGCAAACTGTTCAGCTTGTTCATGCTTTCACTGAGATACTGTGTTCAAACTTTAAAATGTCTCCACCCTTTGCCTTTTATTGTATTATTTATTGTATTTACATGTCTTTCATAGCTTTTCAGAAATAGTAGTTTAAGTTTTACGTTGTTTTTAGTTTTTGTGATTTTCACATTGTTGTGTATTGTGCAGAATTTTCACACCTACAATCGCTTCAGCTCTTCAGCTTCTCTGAGAAGAAATATTCTAAATGTTTTTCCCTCACATTTTCAGCATCGCACAGCGATCATGAAAATGAAAATGCATTCTTTTCTAGGTTTAAATTTTTTTGTGAAAATTGCCATCAAAAGTTCCCAGATTCCAAAGTGATTTTGTCATTTGGCATTTTTGCTTGAAAAATGACTAAAATTAGTTGTTGACTAATCATTTCAGCACTAATCTTAAATAAAAAAAATCAATATGATATACACTATATCATATTTCACGATGACAAAAAGGGAAGCAAGGAGAAATGTCACCTTCGAACTTTCAGTTCATGGCTATAGAGTCTATATGTTCATGTTCATGTTCATGACTGTGTACAACAACCAACACATGGACAAAACTGAATTTAAGATCCACCAGCTAGGAGCAATAAGCAAATAAACAAATGTAATTATAAAAACTGAATTAAAAGAAGAGAAGTTACAAACTTTTGTCTAAATAGCCTTAAACACAACTAACTGCCACATGTAATTAGATGTTTTCCAGTGAGAAACTCTCCAGTTTCTACTAATTTCCACTTTTCAGTCTGTGGAGGGACTAAACCAAAAACATCCAGCTGAAACTGCTAAATCGCTGGCACAAATGTAAAAGACTGACAGAGTGTAAAATCTGGTCATATTGTTTTTAAACCCCCTACTGCTGGTAACAGGATTCAATTTTCAAAGCTTCTCTGAAAGCTTCTACTTCCTTCAAATGATTTCTCCACTGGTTGCAATCCCAGACAAAATGAGATTACAGTGTACAGCAGGGAAAGAAACAGTGCTGCAGTCTACTGTGTCTGTGTCTTTGGTAAACCTATGATTTCTAAGTGAATGACAGCATGTTGTGTTTGGTGTAAAATTGAACAGTAGTATGATTGGTGGTAATTGGAGGACATTTTCCATTTCCCACCTTTCAAGTGGCAGAAAAGCCAAAACAAAAACACAACTGAACCTACTGTCAACACGTAGTCATCAGCGCTCCCAAACTGAGCCAGTTCCCTGCTTAAATGTTTACCAGTGAATTTAATTTTAGCAGCTTCTAAGTGGCGAGGTTGGCTAATTGTTGTCTCTCCTCTGCCGGAGCCTCTGCATGGTTGTTTTGTTGAATCTAGTCTGACAGAACCTCCTACTGTGAGAAGAAAGTGGAACCTTTTGACAAGCGTTTGTAAGCAGTCTGCTGATTTGATGCATTTTAGTTGTCAGAGATCTTTAAATCTGCCAAATGAACAGATGGAGTTAAAATGGGTGCAGAGTGGAGCCTCACAGTACTGAACACACTACAATCAATTATATCTCTGTTGAGACTGATAATTCATTCAAACATCCCGTGGCAAAACAGCTTGACCAAAAGGTCCATTTAGTGGCTGTTCTGGAGCTTTCAGACCCATCACAATGGAAATATAGATGTTCAAATTTTCCTATTTCTTCCCAGAGCATTTTAAGGACTGAGAAGAGCGGAGGAAGTTTTATACTATCTGTTCAAAGGTGAATATCCTGAAAGATTTTAAAATCCAAGAACTGGAATTATTTTTTTATTGTAGCTTTTTTTATTATTCCAAGGTACCTACCTTCAAATCATAAAAAAAACAATCAAATTAGCTATCTAACGTACTTGATAGAGCTTTAGAAAACTGCTATCTTAGAAAGTTTGGCTGTCGGGAAGTCAAAACAAATCTATCCTTATTCCC
>JAPZEA010000017.1:2805911-2823142 GCA_029783685.1 Heniochus monoceros | reverse complement strand
ATGCCAGGTCACAAGGCTTTATCCCTGAGCCAATCAGTCTGCAAACACTGGCTCAGCAGGATGTAGACACACACACACACACACACACACACACACACACACACACACACACACACATCTGTGTTTTACGGAGGAAAACTAAGTTGTCAGGCAAAGAGAATCAGTAATGAGCCTGAGGACGCCATGGTTAAGCTTCCCTCAAGGAATATGATAAACTGTCTCTGTTGGTGTCCGTTAACGCTTTCTGACAACTGCATTTTATTTAAGGTCTTAATTAATGTGCAACGATTACATGTATGTATGTGTTTTACTGCGTGGAATACCGTTCAGATTTGACATGAAGCATTTATCACCGCACTAAACTGCCTTACTGAGGCAGAGAGCAGAAACTACTGGAGCAGAGACGATGAGACAAAAAGCCAACTCATATATCTGTTACACAGTTTTAAATCCTTAATTTATACCGTTTGAGGCTGATTATTAATCAGTGCCACAGATCTTGTTTAAACTTACTGTACACTGTATTTACAGCAAAACAAATCCACAAACAAAACGTGTTGTTTCTTCTTCAGCTTTTTGGGCCATTTGAATTAATAAGGTAGTTCAGGTAACGTAGTTTAAATAAAGTTACCATCAAATGCATTAAAATGCGTGATTTTAAGGCAGGTTAAGCACAACGAATCATATGAAATCCACCACTTTGCTAAGCTAGGCTAGTTAGCATTTAGCAGGAGCGTTTTATCCTGCTACTTATGATAAAATGTTTACTGTTGCATTCATGTGCTACAACAAACACTCAGCTGTTAAGAAGTTAGAGCATTAAAATTGATTTTTTTTTTTTTTTTTTTTTTGCAGTATACAGGAAAAAGAGGGGAAATTAGCTTTAGCTACGGCTAACTCTCCAGCTAGCATGAACTAGCTGTAGTACAGTCATAGCAGTTCATTTATTACGTCAGTTTTCCAGTTCTCATGATGCAGTTTTTCCACCAAGAAACACTTTTGATGTTAATATAATGTACAATAATCTTATGGTGGCGTAACTCATATTTTACCAAATGCATCGTACCTGCGTTTGGCTTCATACAGCTGTACAGTTCTGACTAGACGTAGAAATGTTGAAACCTCTCTGATATGCATTTTGGTAAATCTTAATTTTTTGAAAACACTGATTGTCCTCGTCATCATCTGCTTTTTAAGCAACTAAAATCAATGTTAAGGTGGAAACAGAGCACGAGATTAGTGCAGTGGACAGAGACTAGACAGCAGATTAGAGTCGGTCGCTACAAAAGATGCTAAATCCCACGAGAACACAAAATCTATCTATCCATCATCAGTAACTGATGCTGCAATTAGCGCAGACAACACAAAGAAGGCACATTTCATCACAACTGCAAGTGACCTGATCACAAGACGAGCAACTAGCATCCCTCAACAGCACCTGACGATCGAAAGCAACTCGCCCAGACTGCAACAAAGTCAGTCCAACGTGGCCCGACAGTAATCCTGCACAGCATCCAGCCTTTTAGAGAGGAAACAAAAGCCTGACAAGCTCAACAGGAGACAACAATTAAAGGCATCCTCTCTCTACAGGAGACCTACATGGAGGCCTGAGGCAGCGAAGGTGTGTTTAAACCTGTTTCTCTGGAGCAGCTCACGGTCGGACACACCTGCAGATAAACCTGCCGTTTGTTGTCTTTGTGCTTCAGTTGATTCCCTGTTTATCCAGATCATCTTCTCACGTCTATCAGCCTGTAGCGTTTTCATCTGCACTCTTGAAATCTCTACAGTTACCATTATAATGTCTTAAAGCTTTACCACAGAATAAGAGAGAAAAGAACTAACCGCCAAAAACCAACGGACCAATGAAGTCGTTCCTCAATGCCTTCAAAACCTAAACAAACGTTGCGTTTTCTGTTTGATGCCTCGGCTGACAGCGTGGGTTTGGTTTGGTTTAGGCACAAAAAGCTACCTGATGAAGGCAACATCTGTGTGTCTGTAGGAAAAAGAAAATACCTTCTCGACCATCCATTCACCACAACCTGCACCACGTGGCTCCATCACAAAGTGGTGCTGTTTCAGCCTTTGTTGGAGGCGGACACGAGCCTTCCTTCACACAGCAGGCGGAGCTCCTCGCCAGGTAAATGTAGACGTAGCTCATCTAAAGCAACAAACAGCAACTGTCTCGTCTGTCAGCTCAGTTTGCACAACTTATGCTTCTAACAAACTGCCTCACATGCAGCCTGCTCCAAAGTGCAAATGTCAGATTAGTTTGTTACGAACTGGAGCTGCACACAGCAATCATATTCACAGGAAAATGGTGCATTAATTAAACAATGAATTCCCATTTAAAAATTCATAAATTTGTAAAGTACTCAGTCAGAAGCTAAAACGATGAGGCAACTACTGTGATTATTTGTTGAAGATATTTTTCAAGAAAAAATGCTACAAATTCATGACTTTGACCTTCACTAAACTGAGGCTTTGCTGCGTGTTTTTGTCTTACTTTGTAGCAAACTGAAGGCTTCAGGGCTCAGACTGTTGGTTGGACAGTTAAGTCATTTTAAGATTTCACTTCCAGCTCTAAGAAACTGTGATCACACGTTTTTCTCCATTTTCTGACATTTTACAAATCAAACAATCAATCGATTACTTAGAAATTAACTGAAAGATGAATCAATTATGATTTTTATTATTAGTTATATGTCTTAGTACTCATACTTATATTGTTGTATTGTCGCTGTCTTTGCCTTTATATTTTGGAGGACGAACATTATTTCAATCAGTCTGTATGTTCTGTACATATGTGTGATCGACAATAAAGTTTACTTTGACTAAAAATAATCAATAGTTGCAGCTCTAAGCTGCTGCTTGGACTACCTGTGAAAGTCATCTTTAAATGAAGAATAACACACTTTTATATTTGCTCAAATGTTATATAGTATAAAATGTTCCTTCTCTTCGAGTTGAAGATGTCTGTCTAAACCTGTATAATATATGTAGTGAAGACTTTGAAGGACTTTAATAAAAGGTGTACTTGTTGGTAAAATGGACATTCTCACTATATTGACATGTATGATCCCAGTGAATAATGTCGACAGAGAAACATGCTGTCTTCACGTAGAGACTATTTGTCCAGAGGAGTCCAGAGGACTGATAGAAAGCTTCATCACATGGTGCAACAACAATCACCTGAAGATCAATATCAACACAACCAATCAGCTTCTGGTGACTACGATGCTTCAAATATGGCTGCTGCAGCAGAGAAGATCTAAACAATCAACAAGGTGGACGCCCGAGATTAGAGTCACCAACTCAGCATCTGACCAAATGTGAAACATGGTCACAATCTGCCTTCTGGTCCTGAGTTATGCTGCTGAATAATGGCCAGAAAACTGATTCTGCAGCACATTACGATGTCACAGTGAAGTTGACCTTTGACCTTTTGAATATAAACAGTCATCACTTCATCATTTTATCCCGTGAGACATTTGTGTGAAATTCTGGCATAGTTAACATATGAATTCTTGAGTTATGGCCAAAAATGTGTTGTGTTTGACCTTTGACCAACAAATTCTATTCAGCCCAGTTCTAGAAAAAAAGCTCAACAATGAGCGAGAGCTGCTGCAACAAGCTGCCACTGCTGCGCCGCCATCTTTCTTTAAATGTTGGATTAATTTCTCTCTATTACTGCAGCTCTGATCACATCAGACTCCCACCGAACCTGATGCGTAACAGCTACTCTCCACTTAATGCAATTATGTTTGAAAATGCCAATTAAACACGTGAATAACAATCTGATTAACGTGAAAGGACTTGAGGAGGCTCAAGCACCGTGACAAAGCTGGAGGTTGATGGAGTCTCAGCACCAAACAATTTAGAAGAAGATCTCAGAAATGGACACACGGCCTGACTTTGATAGAGGACAGGCTGTGTGTTCTGTAATCCATCCTGTGTAAACAGTCATTACAGCCACACAGGAATCCACACAGAGTAAACAATTAGCCTGCTTACTTTTCGATCTGAGATCAGCTGTATAAAGAGGATGTAAGCAGTCTTTATCTGAGCATCCTGGACTGACACAACAGAAGATTAATAGCGTGTGCAGCGGAAGCTCAACACGAGGACGTCTTTTAGGTCCGTTCAATTATTTATTTATGGCGCTGCGATCACAAAAATGATTCATGCATCCAGATTTTTTATTTCCATGCTTTTCCTTTCAATACGACAAAATCCACATGACATGAACTCACCTCCATTAGCATTTATTAACATATCTGGCAGGTTGTGTGTGAAGAAGTCGGGATATCTTAGACACAGAGGAAACGTGTGCTGCTCTGAAACTTGCTCGAGGGCTTCCCGTTTGGCATCAACAACAACAACAGGCTGTTTTTCCTCCAGCCCCTCGTGGAAACATGTAATGTGATTTCCAGCTCATCTCCTTTTTCTTCTCGACTCTGCAGAATCCAAAATGTGGCAATTTGGACGGATGGAAAATCCACAACGACAGATCAGTCTCAGTCAGGAGAAAGAAAAGACATCAGCTCTGGACTCTGCTTTAATTTGCTTTAGGGCAGTGAGACGACAAGAATTTGAATTTTGCCATAAAGTTTAAACTACTGTAAATATGCCATTTTCATCTCTATTGATTTGACAATATTCCAAATCAATGACAAACTTATATCAGAAACTTCATGATAATTTTAATGATTTTTGCACCACTGAGATTAAATATTGTCATTTTAGGGTATTTAATTTGTTGGATTAACCCTAAACATTCCTGTATAGTTATTTAAAAGTACAATAAATGTTTTAATAATATACCATAACATCAAATTACATGTAGTGAAACAGAGGATTAAATCATTTAACCACATTTTGACATCAAATTAAGAGAGTTAATGACTGACGCTGACATTTAACATGTACAGTTACTTATCCTGGTAGAATCAGCAGAGGTAAGTAACATTTAAGGGGAAGTTCAACGCCTACATTACCCATAATGCAACTCAACTGCCTACTGTTCATTTGGTGATTGGCCTATGTTATGCTAGCAGCAGCTAACGTAGCCTGGAGCCTGCAGCAGAGATGAGGAGCAGCGACAGCCGCTTTCTAACTCCACACCAACACATCTGTTTCCCTTTGAAACCAATCGAGGCGTCAACTGACCCTGACTCAAGTGACATCACTCAAGGAAATTCATCGCACAACTTTTCCCAAAGATGCTGTAGAACTCTGCGAGTCCACCTTTAAATGAGGGCCCAGCGCCAGGAAGCGATTAGCTTAGCTCACCAAGAAATAGTTCCAGCTACTAACTCCCCATAAAACCTTTTGTATATTTGACTGAGTGGAGATACAACAAACATGATACTGACATGCTAATTATTGAGCTTTAGACGTGTTTGTAGTTTTATTTTTTGACTCTGACGTGAGCCAAGCTAGCTGCTTCCAGTCCCGATGCTAAGCTAATCGCCTCCTCGCTGCAGCTCCGTTGCTAACACACAGAAATTAACTGTTGGCAAGAAAATGAATGATCCTATTCTAGAAAATGAAGCTTAGTTAAACTGATCAATATGAAGCAGCAGCGTGCCTCAGATTGATCACAGTAGTGTTGACGATCAATCAATAACCCCCTCACATTAAATGTCCCTCTGATGCAGATTAAGATGTTTTGGACATTGATGCTGATTTGCTCAAGAAGAGAGAATCACAACATATCTGAGAATTGATCATAACTATCATTACACCACCCCTAATTATCAATGAGACTGCTCCATAGACTGCGCCATAATTCTGAATTATTATAATGATAAAATATTAGCAGTGAGTGGACTGCAGACACTTCAGGGTAAACCTCTTCGTCCTCATAACTGCAGAAAGTCCCTGTTTCACTGTCCTGTTTGAGAAAGCTTTCTTTTTTCTAATAATTCCATCTTTCAAGCAATGAATTGAAATATTTTTTTATTATAATCCAAAATCCTTTGAGTACAAACCAATTAAGCACATTTAATCCTTCCATTTAAAGTGCAAATTGAAATCCTGGAAACAAGGAAAACTTGTGGAAACCGCAGTATAGATAGCAGAAATCATTAAGCAACAGCTGTAGTTTCCTGGAAGGACAAAGAGAAGCTGGTTGTGTTGTAAAATACACATTAAAGGAGCTCGAAACGGCTGAAACATCGTGAAGGAGCAAATGAAGGACTGTGGATAAAAGCCTGTAAACGAAGGTGTTTTCTGGATGTTGCAGAGCCAAGAAGTGAGGCTGCCGGCTGCCGGGCCACCTGCTGCTACAGTTCTGAGTTTGAGAAATGGCCGTGATGTCTTCCATCGGCTATTTTCGCACCCTCCCTCCGTCCCCTCTCCCCCCCCGTCATCTCTTTTAGTGAGACAGACAGCGCCGCGGCTGGGGACACGTTTGACGCCCAGCCAAGGAGAGGAATATTTCACCGAGACTGATGTCGGCGTGGACACCTCCGGCTGGCGAAAACACAAATGGGTCGATACGCTGATTGGCACGTTGCTGCCGAGTCACAGGTCAGGTCCTCCTCTGATGGACGGAGACAAATCCATCAGGACGGACCACATGCTGATACTGTAGGTGCTGGCCGGCAGCCTCGTGCTCATTTACATTTGTACAGTGGCAGCCTCGCAGTCACTGGAATCTGAATGATTCAACAATCCCTCAAACAAATGAGCTACAGCAGTCACTTCTGTCAGGATCTGCACAAGATGGAAAAGCAGCGAATAAAACTATCTTTAACAGAAATAGTTGATTTTGAGCCAACTTCACGGCTTTATGAATGGACGTCAGCTGCTCAGTTTCTCAGTCTGACGATATTTGATGATGTGAAATTATTGGATGGTCTCGTGTTGGATATTTGCCCAAATTTATCAAATTATGAAACCCTCGCTCATCAAAGAATTGGCTAAATCGAATACAGTAAAACCAAAAATAGCTACGATGTCCAATAAAAAGTAAACATAGTGACGATCAACCAGCCAATTAATCAACAGTTCAACAACAACAGTTCTGGTGCGTCATACTGTAATTATATATGCATTAATTATTTTTTGGATTCATTAAGTCCAATAAGTGTCAGGTCACATGTTCCTGAAGCCCAGAGTGACGCCCTCAAATGTCCTGTTCATTTGATTTGAAGATATTCAGTTTACAATGACTGAAAACAGCTGTTGTTGATCGATGAATTAAAACTGATGAACTGTTTAAATAATGCAACAGCGAGAGCAAAGCTATAGCTAAAAGATATTCTCAGCTCAGTTATGAATAAAAAAATGATATGGGATGGGATATCAAAGAATTATGGTCTGTTTTTAAAATAGTCGACATGTTGCTGCTGAGGCAGCGATAACGCTGAGTCAGGAGGATGAATGTTTGCCAGTTGGTGAGTCTGTTGATCTGGACTACTCGGCCTGCTGGGTGGAGTAGTGCTACAATGCTGCAATTAGGTTGAGACAGCATCAAGTGTTGTCCAAATTTAGGATCAGTAACAGTAATTCGAAATTTACTCAGAATTATCCCATAAAATCCCCTAAAGGTGAACCGAGGGGATCTCCAACAGCGTCAGCCGACCAGGACCGGACGCTGTTCGCACATTTACAGCTACAAAATTTAAATTATCTGAAGGTTTCTGAATCAGCTGCAGAGGAAATTATCTCATGTCGTGGTGCAGCTTTGGCGAAAGGTTGAAATGTTCATAGTGTCATTAATTAAGACAAAAGCAGGAAGGAAATATCCTGCAGAAATGACTTAAAATGAAGCTGTCTGCAGGCGTTGTAGCTCATGCATAGACACACACAAAAGTTTTTGTGTCGTTATCTCCTTTGTTTACATGAGGTGATTTTGTGCAGTGGCAGACGCAGCTGGTGCTAACCTCGCTAACCTCGCTAACGGGACTTTTTGCATGTTTACATATGAACGCACATTTACTGTTCCACTTTCACTGAGGAACAGAGGCGTCAGAGTGCACTGCTACATAATCCAACTCTCCGCACATGTAGCCTACAGGTAATGACTTTTTTCAGGCTTCTGATTGGCCAATATAACTAGGTTTAGAGTTATATCGCCACCTGTTGGTTTGGCGTGCTGTTGACAGCTTCAGTTGTGTTTTTGTGTTTTCATACAGATGGAGACTTTTTTTAAAACAGTGCTTGGATAAATATCCATGTACGTGTGGACTCGGCCATATAGCTCTCAATTATATAAATCACAAATTTGCACACGTGATTGCCTGTTATCACATCATACATTTTCAGTTATCTGAATCTCTCTAGACTGTAGAGCATGCAGATAATAGCATTTATCTCTTTATGACTTTGAAATGTACAAACATCGTCATCGGACCAGTAGTTAAACCTGAGCAGAGGAAGCCGTCTTTTTGAGAATATTCCTGTTTAGACGGAGCATTTCAACATCATTAATAATTGAATGTGTTTTATTGGAGACGTACGCCTGATACAGATCCATCCAGTAACGCTCTGAGAAATATTGTCACAGATTGTATAAATGAGAAACTTTCTTGACAACACACACTTGTTAATGAATAAATCATAGCATTAATGACTGGAAGTTTGTTTTTCTTGTGTGTGTTTTTTTTCTTCTCGTGGCTGATGAACCCTGGAATGGGGCACCGGCCATCTGCGGTCTTGTGTGTGTGTGTGTCTCAGTGTGTGTGTGTGTGTGTGTGTTTGTGAGCTGTGGTCCAGCGTCCACTGGGGAGACTCGGCTGCTGCCCCACTTTTCTCGCTCTCATGTCGGACCGGGACCATCTGACGGGGCTAAAGACCAGTGTCACATGTCTATATTTGGCCGCCGTCGCCGCCGCTGCCAGAGCTCAGCACTGCAGTTGTTTTCCAAAATGCGCGGGGCAATCGATGATAATGAGGAAGGACATTTTAATTAGGGCTGTCGAAACCTGGGGACGACATGCGGGCTCGCTCAGCGGGGGGTGAGAGAGAGGACGGGAGGGGGTCTGGTCACCATCACACCTCCTTCTGGGAGTTTGACTGGTGAAAGTCTCGCTGCATTTTTAGGGGAAATTAAATTGAATGTGCAGAGAAAGCTCCACTCTGATGACAGTTCATGAAAAGACTCTGAAGATAAGAGAAACACTGGATGTCGTTGCAAATTAAACCGTTAAAACAAAGCTGTCGCTGCACTGAACTCCAAAGCACCTGCTCCAACCAAATGGAGACTTTTCCAGGACAATGGACAACAAGCTGACCTGATTGGACAGATGTGAGACCATCTTTAGTGAGAAGAGCCAATCAGGGCGAAGTCAAGCTGTGATATAATTCGTTACCGTCAATAATACCAACCACATCACAATCCAGGAAGGTTATGGAAGGTAAGCCATCAAAAGACCAACATTCAAGGAAATCAAACCTAAATTCATAAAATGAACGCTTGCACATTATTCCATCCTAATTTCATCTGATATGACATCAGACTTTGTCAACTTGCTTCAATCCTAAGTTTTTCAGCAAATATAAATATAGATATTCATGCAGATGGATATATAGTAAATTGCCTTTTTTGGAGAACGCCTAAATACACCATTAGAGAAAACATAAAAATATTAAATTTGTGTGTTATTGTTAGCAGTTTTTATTGAACTTGGACTAGTGTCATGATCATGCTGTGGTCCCATTGTGTTTTCCAGCTAATAAGGCCCAGATACAGTCATCTGCAAGCATCTAATTGCAACATAATATTCAGGAGGGAAAAAAAACTACTCCAGTGTGTTCAATGCCAGCAGCACCTACTGTGATTCTGACTGCCGGGGATAAAAGTTCAGAGCGTCACCTTTCAAAAGAGACCATGCATGTACATCCGGAACATTAAACCCAGCTTTAGCTAACACCATGACCCTTGATATTGTCTTGCTAATAATGAATATTTCATCTAATAAACACGAATCAGTTTATGTGACAGAAAACTGCATGAAGATAAAGTTTCAGATTAGTTGTTATAAAAGCTGCGTCTTATGTTCGACATCAGGCGAGCATTATATGTTAGAGTAGCTTTAAGTTGCAGAAGAAATCTCAACAATCCGTCGTTTGGCTGCAGATTGGCTGATCCAACTTCCTGTTGGAAGGAAAAATGTGTCCACATTCCATACAAGTATGAAAGAGACAGCTAATGCTAACATCTCTGAATAACAACCATGCACATTACTGACATGCAGCCTGGTCAAGCATGTTCCAGCCTTCAGAATTCCTGCCATGCCTGCAGGTTATTTCAAGCTATTTGTGCATTGTGAAATCAAGCGATAAAAAAAAATCAAAAGACAAAACTCATATCTTCTATTGCTCTAACACGACTTGAAATCTGCACAAAAGTGCCTGCAGAAAAGGACAGAGTTTTGAAAATGAAACTCATTAAACATCTAAAGTCATTTATGTATGTGTGAGAAAAGAAACAGCGGAAAATTCCTATGAATTTCAAAAATAGGGCTGTTTAAAATTAAAAATTGATTATGTCATCGGGGATTTAGATGATAATATGCATGTATGAGGAAACCCATCTTGCTCTACATTTACAGGTCTCTTAGTTCACACTCACAGCCAGAAAATGACTTCTAATGAGATCAAGAGAAGAATAAACTTTAACTTAAGATCACCGGGATCACAGGCAATCAGCAGCAAGGAAACAACAGCAACAAATACCCCTTTGTCTCGAAAATATTTATGTATATTAGAGACATGCAAGGGCAATGAATCTTTCATGAACGTGAAAAATTGTGCTTCATATGTACTGGCTATATGTGTGTACCAGATGAAAACAAAGCAATAAGCCCACTGCAACATTATTTAATATTCATCCTACATCCCCGAGCAAAAACTATACAAGGTGTGAGAGGAGAAGCCCGTGCAGAATCACACCAAAAAATGCAAAAGTTGGGAATAACTGCATAAATTATCATCCGTGCCAGTTATGAAAGTGGCTTGCCCCGACGCACGTGCACAAACAAAAGCAAAACAAGCCCAACAACAAGTCAGCGCAGCCCGATCTGAACACTTCTTCACCTTATGAAAAATGAAAATGGGCTGGAAACCTGGAAAAAGCCAATGGCTAGTCGCGCACAGCTCGCTAATCAACTAAAGGCAACATCAGAAAGAATAGGTAATTTGAGACACAAAAAGAATAAGTAATTTGGGAGGCACATACCCAAGTGGCCAAATTATTTATGCCTAATGGAACGGGGGTGTGTGCATTCATTTGCAATTAACCGATCTGCTTTATTACCTGTCACTGGAAACGCTTGCTAATGCGGCTGAAAGCTCTGTCTGCAACGCCTCTAATTACAGTCTGAGGTGTGGAGGCACTTCCTGCTGGAAGCAGAGTGTTTTCGTACCTTTCCTCCGGTGTCTGTCTTGCTGCAAAGTTAGAATTTCAACCAACTCTGGTTTCAAAGGTGAAAAAGGCAAAATATTTCCTCTGTGCTTTGAGTTTGTGCAGCATGAACCTGCAAAAGTCAGTTTTTAGTATCTCTGGCTTCTCAACAAAACTCCAATCACAGCTGAGCTCTTTCAAAGCTCTGACAGAAGTGTTAAAATCCTTTAGACGTCACAATTTACCGGACTGAACATTTGCGTATTTCTTAAAGATACGGTGAAATAAAAAATGCCTTTTCCAAGTGCTGATTGATTTGGATTTTTTTGTTTTCCCTCCTGTGAAACATTAAAATATCTTTAATAACTCATTTGGACCCGACTTGCTTAAACCCACCAAAGTGGGTTGAAACATTGTATCTGGATCTGTAAATGTTATTTTTTTATTTTGCAGAGATTTAAAATGCTCTAGTGGTTCTATCTCACACATATATGTGTTTAAATTTCTACGTTTTTTACCCCTTCACATGCTTACATCCCTGCCAGGCTTCCTATTGCCTGACTGATATTTCCTTCAGGGTTAGTTTTGGGTGGTTTTACGACCTTTTTAAGGTCATCAACGCCTCAAACTGATCACGTTTTCAGGACGTCTCCAACTCACACATGAATTTGTGCTGCCTTGAATGCCGAACACGGAAACCTTTCTCTGCTGAGACGTACATCTGCAAACGCTGCTCTTCAAATATATGTAATGAGCCCGAGTGTCGGGGCGGCGCCGGCGCAGCGTAGCGGCGCTGAGCTCGTGATTGGCTCGTTCCAGCCTGCGTACCCAGAGGAGGCTCCCTTAAGAGCAGATCTCCTGTTAAGTATGAGAGCCCTGAGAGGAGAAGTGTTTGAAGGTCTCTGGTTTCTTTAAATATACCGGGCCGTCTGGGGAATATAATGCCTTCCATATATAATTAAAAGAGTACAACGTTAGAGGGTTTATGTGTCTTTGTGCTGCACCTTAATGGCTGCAGCGGCTTGGCGTACACAGCGTGGCTTTATTTAGAAATGCTCACGTGGACAACATTTACATTTCAGATTGGATTCCCTCAGAGGATGCCCTCATACAGAGAGCGCAGCCTCGGAGGAAGCCACAGCTCCTGGATCGAAGAATCCAAAGGTCAGAGGTCATGGAGGAAACAGAGCGGTAGCAGACAGGAAGTAAGTCACCTGCAGGCAAAAATTTAAGAGTAAATGAAAAAGAAAATGAAGACTGAGGATGATGAAGAAGTGATGTAGGTTATTTAAGTTATATAAGGTTTGTTTTTTGTGTGATTTCGCAGTAATTTGCACTTTCCTGATATACATTTAATTCATGATCTAGTTGATTTTTGACAGAAACAAGATGCTGAAGCAGGAGTACAGTTCATGTAAGGGATTTTTACAGAAAATCCAAGAAAATAAAGATATAGTGCATTTGAGGGACTCTCACTGTGACACAGATCTATATAAAGACATGAAAATTAGCCGAGAAGGTGAAAATGTCAATTTTAAGAGTCACCTTCGACACACTGACACAATGAATCACCTCTGATTAAGTCTGATTAGATATTGTTCTGGCAAAGCCTGTTAATCCGGACACACAGAACTCCAAGACAAACATAAAAATCAGCCAAATTCACCGAAACCCACTGCTTCAAACAGCCATATTGTGCCTGCATCAAGTTCACGTCTTCGGCTTGTAAAAGCGGCCGCTCGTCACCACTCCGCGGCCGTGAGACCCGTCGTCCAAGAGCGTGTAGTCAAACTTTAGGAGAGCTCCAGGGGTCCATCGGCAGGAAACGAGCGCTAATTGTGCTAATGAGCTTGTTTGGATAAGCCCTGATATCTCCCTCCGTCCTCGCCCCCCCCGAGCGCCACGAGCGGCCATCTGACTTCCAGAGACGCCGGGTTAAGTGAGACACACTTGGGGATGGGCCGGCTCTGACGGCGACGGGCCCCGGTCGAGGTTTGGTGTGCGCTGCGCCCGGCGCATCCATCACCAGTAATAAAGCTCTTTGACACGGAGGCCTGCTCTCATCCATCATCGCTCATTTAAGATACAAGTTTGGCTTGGGTGTGACAGAAGTGAGGGATTATTGCCATTAGAGGCAGATCTTTTGTTTTGATGGCCCCTCTTAATGGGGTTGCATTAGGGGAAGTCCTAGGGGCCAGTTTTTGGGTGATTAAGCAAGCAACACATTTACAAGTCTCTAATTGAGAGAACAATGCCAGGAACCTACAGAGTGCAGAGCTGTAATGAACTGAGGCTCCCTGAACTAGCTTCATGATTAGCTAACGTTGCGGCTCGTGAATACGCGACAAAATGCTCTTCGTCCTGCCGCAGAGGACGAGGGACTCCTTCACACACAGATGTGCTCCATGCAGATGTGCAGGATTCTGTGGTTCCAGTTAACTGGATTGATTCAAGCTGCTGAAGGAGGATGTGTCAGTTCAGCTCTACTTTGGCAGAATGTGCCAAACAGCGTCATAATGGATGTTAAAGCTTTAACAGTTGAATTTATCTCATGCTTAGAAGACAAATAACGTATATTATTACATCTTCAATAGTTCTGTTTATCCATCAGAGAAGGGATCCAGGCTTCTTCAGGGTTACTAGTGGTTTTTAATAGTTTAATGTGGCTCATCTCTTCTATTTTGGTCAACTCACGAGATTTTGTTTTGATGTCAGGCAGTGAGCTCAGTGCTGCCACTGGTGGCAGGAAGCCATAGAACATTACTTGAATAAAAAGTCTCCTTTATATACAGTATTTGTACACAGTCTGTATTGACTTTACTATAAAACAAGACCTTTCTTGGTAATTTTTTTTACTGCTCTGCCCACAAAATCAAGTTTAAAAAGTGTGTTTTGCTTATTGTTGCGTCATTTGGATGTTGGACACTACAGGAAAGTTTAAGTTTAAGTCTGGAAGCCAATCATTGGCCAAATATGCAACTTACACAAGTGTGATGTGGAAACTTGAAGCCTCCAAAGCACAAACATTTCCTTCAAGAATGGACTTAAGTTAAAGTGGAAACAGACAACTTTTCAACGCCGCTCGTGTTTCCAAATGGTATTACTGTTGGCACCGCTGCCCCAAAGACAACCGGATTTCCATTTCCCTCAGAGCCCAGCAACGACCAACAACACAGGACACACTGCATTTGTTTCCAAATTCCCATGAAGGAACGATCGACAGCACTTTGGAAACAAGACAGAAGAAAGACGCATGTTCACTGAAGAGGTGAAGTGAGTTATAACTGGTGTCAGGGTGAAAACATGAGGAGAAAAGAGTGAGTTCATTCATTCATCTAATCTAGAACGGAGACATGGCGGCAGAGAGACACGCTGCGAGCCGGACTGGATCAGCAGTCAGCCTTCATTTTCCCGACAGATCGTATCTGATGGCCGACAGATCTGCAGAGTCAAAGTGAGGCTTACATGGAGCCGTGTCATCATTCTGTCGCCAATCAACATTTACGTCATGACTGAAGGTTAAACTTTGGAAAAGAAGAATATTTACTCATAGATTTTGGAGATAAACCATTAAAGAAGCAGATGGAACTTTAAGAATTTCACTTTTTTGTAGGAAAACTACATCAGATCTTTAATGAAGTTGTCTGTTGCCTGTTTTTTCTACTTTGCACCTGTTTCAGTGTTTTATAACTCATAAGCGCTCAGTCATGAAAATGTCCAAGGTAAGACAGCTGTAAAGAGTTCTTCAACTTTGACTTCAACAAGGCCATCGTCAGCCTCCGGTTGTTAAATAGGAAGCTGATCATCAGCTGGGTCATCATGAATGTTTCACAGTATGGTGGCCTGAGAAATGAAAGGATTGTTCAGCCTGTTAGATCGGCCTTTTGCTGCTCTACGTCTTCATCCAGAAGAGGACAAAGAGGACACTGTAGAAGTCGCTCTCTTTATCCTTTCTTAAGTCTCGATATTAAACCAGGTGGAGGGAAGGAATGCTGCTCTGCGAGATGTGTTAAAAATGAAGCATCTTGTTTATATTTGTCTGCCATTTTGCTGGCGATTAATGAAACATGCTGTGTTCCGTCTATCTGTCCTCGTCTTTGTTCCCTCTGAAGTGAAATCAGGTTAACTGGATGATGTCCCTGCACTGTGATGTCATATTTTACTGCAGCTCTGTATCTCAGGTTGTTGTGTGCCGTCTCGTGCCCTAATTAGGGAGTGTGGAAAAAAAAGAGGCAGCCAAATGAAGCAGTAGTCACCTGAGATGAAGGACACATCCTCTGTGCCAGGAGACGCTTCACATTTGATTTTATCAATGAAAGGACTAATGCTTCACTGCCACTACATGATCAGTTATTCTCGGAGCTGTCTGCGTAGATCTTCAGGAGTTCAATCATCTGAGCATACACTAGTCAGGATGATCACATGTTTCCAGGACTGGCTCGGGTGTTTCACACTTGATGTGTGTCCTCATGTGTCTTCATCTGTCTCCTCCTCCCCCTCCTCTTCTTTTCTTCAGGTCATGGGATGAGTTCCACGACTGCGCCAATGTGGCGATGGCCGGCTGTCCAGAGGAAGCAGCGGCTGTCTGGGAATCTCTCCGCCAGGAATCCAAGAAGATGCAGTTCTCCGGGAACCTGTACGACATGTGCTCCAACCGCAACAACCACCCGGCAGCCTCAGTTTCCCCGCACGGCTCGCCCAATCAGGAAGAAATCAACCAGGAGTCTCTACGAGGGAGCGCCGATCATCTGGCAGGCTGCCTCCGCCTTCTCATGCTACTGTCTCCTCTGCTTCTGTTGGTGTTTTGGATATAAATACCCCAAAGAAATGGGACTAGTGTGAATAGATATAAACTTTGTGTATTTTTTCTTCCACAAGTCCATAGACTTTCCACAGTTTTTTTTCCTCTGCTTTGCCAGGGGTTGAATATTTCTAAACTGCATGTTCAGAGGCCCGGCAGTCTTTTTGATAATGTATCTTTAAACTGCCTGCGCTGTTTCATGCATATTCTCTGCCTTTTAATTAGCCTCTTAGTTGGAAATACACACAAAATTCATACCGAGATACACAACCACGGTACAAACGGCCTGCAAACACATACATAGTTAAACAGATGCATACGACAGCCTGGTGTCAGCTGGCTTTATCCCCTATCCCTCTACATTTAGTTAGTCTGAGCTCATATGTGATGGTTCCAGGGGGAGTCTGTCCTCCTGAGTGTAAGAAGAGAGAAACAATAACATCCTACATGATACACCTAGAAACTAAGCGATGAAGAGGCCAGTTGCCACAACCTGCTAAACACATTCATTTGTCAGCTTTACAGTGTGAAGCATTTGATAATTATGTAAATCTAACATATCTGCATATCTCATACTATGCTGCGATAGGTTTCTATTGGATAAGCGTTCTCCTCTGGTCCCTCAATGCTGCCTCTGTCAAAGCCCCCACTCCTGTGACCAACAGCAATGACGAGCTATTAAAATCAAAGCAAGATGTTCCTCAAAAATGCACAGCAGGCTAACGCAATTAAAGGCTAAATGACATACAAATCAAAGTGCTTATTCCATTGTTCTGCATTAATTGTACAGTTATCTCTTGTAATCTGTCAAATATACAAAAATAAAAAAATCAGGCATTGGGATGGTAGCTAACCCCATCCATCATCACGTAGCATTAGCTCATGAGTCGTAGCCTAGTAGCTAGCAGGAGTGTGTGTTTGAATATCAGCTGGCAAAACATTTAAGTTTATATGTCCAAAAGTGTGTGGATGCACTTTATTGATGCCTCCCTTGTCCTCTTCCTGATCCAACAGCATGGATTAGTAAGTTGTTGGTCAAGGCTATCAGTACTCTGCAGCCCCAGATCACCGCGGTTCTCC
>JAPZEA010000017.1:2775463-2786577 GCA_029783685.1 Heniochus monoceros | reverse complement strand
TTTTCTGAGTAGAACTTGAAGAGTTTCATTACAAAATGTCATAAATCCACTCCGGGTGAAGCAGAGGAGCTTGTCTTTTCAAACGCGCAGTGATTATGCACTCAAAGCGGAGCTATTTTAATAGCTACCTAATAATGTCCATCATGGTCCAAAGTGAGTTTTACTTTAACCAGAGAAGGCGTCACATTATTCTAACTGCTGATAGCTGGTAGTCTTTGTCATCAGTTGTAGAACAGGTGAACAAATTTTGTCAATAATGTAAAACTGATTTTGTGGAGAATTACTTGGATTTTTTAATGAGGTATAAAAAGACTACCTGGTTCACACAGAGATGCCAAAGTTGTGTGTCGGAGGTGTCCCACGGCTCTGTGGCCTCATTTTGCCTGGCACCAATGCCACGGTGGTGACACATCATTATACAGCACAGGGGAGATCCTTCAGCCTGTCTCATTATTATCAAGAGGAAATCTGCTCCGACTCGCTCAGAACGGCTTGATGACGTCCAGCCGTTTGACGTGAGGACAGACTTCTGCTAATTAAGAGCGGAAGAGGAGGTGTGAGGTGGACATCGGGGTTTGTGGTGAAACAGGACGTGGAGAGACGGCAGGTTTCAGACGTGAGCTGCAGGGGAGGGTGCTCGACAGAATTACCTTAAAGACATTAACATGATTGCGGCTCTTCTGACCTCTCAGGCAATCACATGCACGTTTTTCAAATATTTGATGATAGGTTCAAGTCACATAGGAAACCATGCTGTCATTAAAATAGAGTAAAACTACAAGACATGATGTGAAATCATATTCTTAAAGAAACTATTAGTTGTCTTGAATCCTGGACTCAACAAAAGCAACACGTCTGAATAAATGTAAAAAAACAGTGTTACCATTAAAAATGAGATTAGTACAAGTGTTGTCTGATCCGCCAGCTCTTTGGTTAAGGTTGAGGTCGTGGTTGAGGTCACAGAAAGATGGCTGACGTAGATCAGAGACAGGACACAAACAGTGGTTTCTGGTGCCAAAGTCAGACACTTTATCCACCCAACGGTCCACCCAACATTCTCCCAAAGAGGTTTTGTGGCTCCAGAACAACGTCAAGCTACTTCTGCCTTTGCCTCTCAGAGACAACAGTCACTATTTATAAAACTGGTTGTTTGGAGTGTTTGAACAAGACACCCATGCTGCTGGTTTCCTGCAAAAAAGACTGCAAGCAAACATGACACGTGTGATTTGTCCTCTTATCTTGGGAATCTGTGTGGACCCAGGTGTTGATACGTGGCTTGTGCAACTGCGTCCAGATGTCTCTTAGTCCAGACAGACGTTAAACAAGCCAACCAAAGTTGTTTCTATCAGTTAAATTGTTCCTCCGGTAAATTGATGCATCAGAGGCCGAGATATCTGGACTATCTAATGCCAAAAACACTGGATCCTACACTTCCCACAATGCAACCAACAGCATCTTTTCATTAAATCCTCAAAATGTCTTTAAAACTCCTCAACCCAAGTTTGAATCAGGCTGATCAAGCTAAGGCAGGACACATTATACAACTACACAGGCTGAGGAATTCACTCAATGAATTGACCTCCATGTGTAAAATTGGCAGATTTCCCCTTTAAGCGTAATCATCAATGCAGAAATCTAACAGCAGTCGTCACATCAGAGACGCAGACTGAGGCTGTTAGCGCGTCCAGCGTACTTTTTAAAGGCTGTCACAGATTTAAAGATGTTTACGAGGACTCTGAGCTCTTGTGACTCTTCTTTATGGAACTGAACTCTTCTGTAAAACATCACGTAAACCTTTAGCTTCAGCAAATAACATTAAAATGATGGCCGACTGTTGTCACAAGCTATTTCTGCTCGACGCTGTAGCAAAACTGATGTGATGCTGCAGCCAACATCGTCAGAAAGCTGACGTCCTCAAGTATTATTTAATATCTGTGAAAAAATACTAATGCAGTTTGAAAACTCTAAATCATCTCATCAGTGGAGGATTTAATGGGCTGACTGTCCTTTAAAACGTAGCGTAATCTGTTTTAAATGCAGGCCATCAGTCGTTTCACGAGAGGAGGCGTCACACCACATGAGGGAAGTCAACTCCTCAGATGGAGCGGTGAGGTAATGTCCTCCTCCTTGGACAGGCTTTCACTCCTCAATCCAAGATCATAGGAGCTCAGAGCCAACAATACATTTTACTAGCAGCATGGTAGCATGTATGTGCTTTCCGCTGCTGCCAGAAACAAAGAGAGTAGCAAACGAGATAGCGGAGAGGCAGAGCGAGGGAGGGGGTGGCCATAAATGCAGAGAGGGAAGACAATCCCATTGGCTCTGCTTTCATCAGATAGGTGGCACCATGAGCTAATCCCCGGGCTTAGCTGCGTGTCGCCCAGCACGGCACCCAGCCGGGTGTCGAAGGGGCCACCCTGGCAGATCTAGCGGGCCATGTGGCTATCCCAGAATCCCCAGGGAGGTTCACAATCCCGCCATGTTGCATTTACCTTCTGTGCAGGTGGCCCCGCTGGCCCCTCGCTGGCTACCACCAGAGTTAAAGCGGAAACTTTTGCACACTTTGGCAGTGAGAGTTTGAAAACTGTTTGTACTTTAAAACCCACAGACAAAGCAGCTTGATGTTAGTAAACTGCACATCACATGCATTTTCCAGCATACTTTTAGACTCTTGGCATCCTCCGCAGAGCAAAAAACCCTGAATGTGATTCTTATCTTGAAGTGCAGACAGACAGGCGGCGGAACGCTTTGGCTTTCGGAGCTCCAGAGTTCAGGCTTTTCTGGGGTTACAGCCGGAGTGAAAGCTGCACTTTCTGCATGTTGGCAGCTCCAAATAACAATCTATCAACTGCTGCTCCATGTCTGCTGGTTCAGCTGTAAACTCATCGACTGATCTCGCCCTGACTTAAACATCCAGACTGTCACATCTTTGTGTTTTGAACCCGATTGTTTACTGACAGGGTGAGTCAGATCACTGCTTTATACCCGTTAACACAATAAACTGCAGAAAGTACCAAATGTTGCACTAAACTGATTCACTGTCACAATAACTGATTTCCTGTGTCATGTATGTTTCTGGATTTTTAATGTTTGTTTCACATTTACAAAAATAGGAATTAATGCACAATAGAGGAAACACGTGATAGTTTGTTTATATTTTATATTTACTTTCTAACTTATTTATGATCTTATTTACATAACCTCACACATAACCATTTGGGTATTTTCTTCATTTCAATTCATTATTCATTTGATTATTGAATTATTTACTTATTTATATTTTCCTGGCTTGCACACTTAGTTACCTACTTACTGACTTTTATTTTAAGATGTTCCATTATGGATGACAATGTCTACATTTTATTTTATCTTAGTTTCAATTTCTTCTTAGTTATTTACTTATTTATATGCTTTTGTCTTCACTTTCTTGTGTTTGTGTTGGCGGTGATGACTTTTTTAAAGAAGCAGAAACATATACGTTATCATTTTGGGATTTAATTTCATTCCTCTCCACGTGTTTTATTTTATTCATGTATTAATTCACTTATTTCTTGTCTTTGTGCAGCGACTTGAAGCCTCCTCCTGTCAGCTGACTGTAACACTGCTGATAGAAATTAAGTCTCATTCTACTGTTGCGCCTCATTGTGAGCTGTTTCACCCAAAATGTAAATGTAAACATTACACCTACACAATACCCGTAATATTTCAGTGTGGTAATCCTCAATCAACAGGCCCCACTGGGGGAAAACAGGCCTCTTCTGTGTGTGTGTGTGTGTGTGTGTGTGTGTGTGTGTGTGTGTGCTGGCAGCAGGCCAGTTCCTTCCTCTGTACCAAACACTGAGCCGAGTCGGTTGCTTAGTGGAAACAGACAAGCCAAATCGGCGCAGAGTGACCTATTTTGTTGCCGTGTGCCGCTGGGAGTGTGTTTTTCCCTAAACTAACCCCTGCCTGCTCGCTGCAGCTCGTGCTCTCTTTTCTCTCTCCCCGTTCCAAACGCAGAAAAGAAAGAAACCAAAAATTGCCCACCAGTGGATGCACAGCCTCAACGCCACACCTACTTATGTGGTCCGAGCTCTTCCCCTCTCCACCCCTCTTCAGAGGCACCTAATTATGAAAACCCTGACTCATTTACATGGCTATGTTTGATCTAAATTACACTCCAAACCACACCAAATTAGGATCATCTGTGAATGTAAAACACTTTTTTTCCCCTCTCGCTGCCCCTCCTCCCTCCCGCTCTGTGTTCTTGCAGCGAGCTCTGCAGGGCACATGTTCAAATGATGAGGGGGGAATTTACAGTTTTTTAACGTCCTCTGGAGACCTGAGCCCTGTCCCACCCCGCCGACTGAGAGGGACCGGAGTCACCCACAATTATCCCAGGATCTGATCTGCACCCCCACCCGTCCCACACCCAAATTAGACTGAGCCTCCTCTGACTGATTCGACGTACAGGCACACATTAATTACAATATGCCAATGGCTGGCCCGGGCTAATTGCAGGCGCTTATTATGCATTCATGTTCTCATAATGTACATCATCGTTCTGCGCTCTTCTGTCTCATTCCAGCCTCGGCTGTTTGTTTTATTCTATTATCAGCTCCCATATTGTTTCCTCAAATATCTTAAAGCTGCAACAGTGATTTGCTGACGTCTTTCTGGGTATTTAAGGCTGAAATATGCAACTTTGGAAAACAAATAATGAAATAATCAGAATTTGATTTATGGTATTACACTGTGTTCATGTTCCAAGCTCATTTTTGAGCATTTGCCATTTTCTGTGAATTCTATGAGCTGATGTCAGTGTGAAACTAGCCATAGACGGGCACCTGTCGTAGCAATAAAGCTTCTGATTTCTGGTCAAAATTAAGGTAAACGGTGTGCATCTTCAACAATCAATCTGAAATGTTTAACAGTCAAATCTTGCAGCAGATTACAGCCCTGCAGGGTGATGCAAGTTAGCATTAATGCTAGCAGGGTTAGGAGAAATAGCTGCAGTCCACGAAGCTGCAGCGTCAGCCCTGTTAGAAAAACTGTGGCACCTTAACAGGTGACTTCCTGCAGTGCTTTTGTGCAATTTTGTTTACAAACTACACAAGCTTTTTGTTTTGTTTTCATCTTTGTTTTAGGGGATCACAAAATGATTTTAGACGTACAAAACAATGAATCTGCTTAATTTGTAATCATTGTATTAATGCAGTTAATTAGAATTGAATAAATAGAAAGAACATGGCCTCTAAAAACAATCCTAACGGCTGAAGATTTGTTTCAGAGTCATTTTTAATGCACATTTTAGTCATATTGAAATAAACAGGGAAATGTTCACTGCTTCCTCTTCTCATTTCCTGCACCCAAAATTTAAAGCAGACAGCATCCAGGCTCTGTCAATCTGCTGACAGTCTGCAGAGGTGACTGACAGGTGTTAGGCCTGGGATTTAACCATAAGACAGGAGGAGAGCTAAAAATATGGCCAGAACTTTAAAGTTCAGGCAGTTGCCTCTCGCTGCCGTTTGGAGACACCAGAGTGCTAAGTCGCCTGGTGCAGCTTTTGACAAAAACGGCTGATTATTGAACTAAGATCAAACATCTCCCCACAAATCTTTGAACAGGCAGCCAAACTACGGAGAGGACTGCTATTCTGAGAAGTTTGTTTTCATGCCTTCTGTTGTGGTTTGACTGGGCGGGCGAGCCGTGCCTCGTTCCCCCAGATCAGCAGAGCCTGGATCCAATAAGCCACAGTATCAGACTGCGGTGGTGTGGTTGGCAGAGGCAGGACGCTTCAATCTACCTACTGTACACACTTCACTCATCAGGCTGCAGCCTAGGTGCTTTTTCTCTTTCAACCCTCTTCTCCTGAAGACTTAATTCACAACAAATGTTTTTAGCCTTTGTTCCTTCCTCTTGATCCCAGAAAGCTAGAACGTTCCTTCCACAGCAGTGACCTAAAAACTGAAAAGCCTACAGGTAAACAGCAGCTTGGCCTGAAATTTCTGCGATGCTTTTGTTGACACAAGTCTTCTTGATTTCAACCATCATATTGATTTCTGTAATTTGCAGACCTGGAAGCGTACAGAGCGAACTGCCCCTGATAAAGTTCGAACAGGTTTTGGCAGTGTTTTTGAGGTTCAAAATGAATGCAGTACCGCTGGATTCTGGCTAAGCCGCGCGCCCGTTTGGTCCAAACCAGAGCCATAATTTGATCAAACACATCAGTTCTGCTCTTTTGTCTTTTGTCATCTCTTCCCTCTCTCCACCTCTGAGCTTTGCTGCAGCTTTTAGTTTATTTGCACGTACACCGCTGAAAAAAAAAGAAAGGAGGAAAAAAGAGGGATACAAACAGAGTGCGGTTGAGGCAACGAAAACCCCGAGGGGTTTATAAAAACATCTTACCCCAAAAGAAGAAAAAAAAGAGGATTAGATTGCTGCTGTCATGGAAAATGCCTGTAACTGCAATTTGGGTGTTTTTCTTTTGCGTACCTGAATTCAAACTTTCCATGGTCATTTAGTGTGCTGTAATATGTTGAGAACTCTGTGACCCTTGAGGATTTTTAAGCTCAGTAACTTTAAAAATGCATGGAGGAATGAAGACAGAAAAGCAGCGCGATAACTCCTGGAAAACATTTTTTCTTCTGAGCACAGCACAGACTTTGCAGTTTGTTTAGTATCGATGTGATAAGTGAAACGTGTGGTCAAGTAAAACTGTTCAGTCTATATAAAAAACAAAAAAACATGGCCATGCTGCACATTTTAATCATGCAACTTAACCAAGACTGTGCCTGCAAATACTGAAATAAGATGATTTAAGTTTTGTTCACATTTTCAACAAATCTAATGAGCTTGAGGACTAATACGTGTTGTTAACGCTCCATGCCGGTGCCACATGAGCACAGGTGTTGTTCAGGTGGTGTGTTGGATGTAAGGGTGCTGAAGCTGCTGCAGCACCTCCAGATGTAGCCTGTATTGATGTTGTTGTATGCCATCCAGCATATAATCAGATGCGGTAAAGTGACTCTGCAACATCCCCGACAGTCTGTGTGCAAGCATCACGGCTAAGGTCTGCACTAAAAGCAATAAAGCATTGAAGTATGTTTAACAGCTTAATATATATCTCTGCATGAAGATAGCTTTCAGATTTAGCCTCTTTGTATCCCACATTGACAAAATACTACAGTCTCTAACTAACTCTACGTTTGCTGCATTGCACATGACTCCATGTTTCTCCTTCAGTGCACAACCTGTGTAAAGTTTGACCTGGTCTGTTTTTCTCTTTCGAAAGCATGAACTGATCCAAGCTCAGCCTGTAATTAACAGGTCACAGTGGGTGTGGACGTCCTCATTCCAAGCAAAGCTTTCTCCCCTGCCATGTAGAGACGCTTCGAAGGTTTTAAAGGCGAACGTCTCCTCTACATGTAGTTACAATGAGCTCAGGGTGCTGACTGAATATTGAATATTACTCCGGTGTACGTGCACCGTGAAGGAAAAAACACCTACTCTGACTTCCTGTGCCACCTCACAGAGCGCCACACAAAGACATATTTACACATATTTCTGTGTGCTGTGATCTCTGATGCTTGGCCTTCTTATTTCTGGGGATATTTGTGGGGTTTTTTTCGACTGTTTTTACAGTTTGTGAGACTGAACAAAACTACGTCCAACCAAACCGCCTCAAGGTAAAGAGGGAAAGAGCGTCCACAGGAAGAGAAAGGCAGAGCTGTGAAGTGGGGGTGGGGCTCGTGTTTTGGTGAAGGGGGTCGTTACTTTAAATTTTCAAAACGACTGCACTCCTCAGTTGTGTTTGACCTCTTTCCATCTCAATCAGACACATAGGCCAAATGTCAAAATGCCAATGAAACGTCTCTCAGCTAATAACTCCAACGAGACGCATTTTAAGTCCCCCTTCATCGCCTTTTGATCTCCTGAGCTGCGTTCAACGGCAGCGAAGCTGGGACCGTTTGTCATAGCCAGGGGCGCTGGGAACCAGCGAGACGGGGACACGCCATGAAAATCTGACTGTCAACGTGCCCTCCTCAATTTATTAAGCGGCCCTCAGAGAGCGGAGCTGGGATTTTGACCCTGATAATACAAAGCCTAGGGGGGTAATGGCATAGAGAAGCAAGCTCCACATCCTGTTGTGCCGCGGTCAAAATGAGATGCTAATTAATTACCATTGGCATCTTTAGCAATGCGTGTCAGCTCCTATTTGGTGTATCAATCTGTTATGGGATCAAATCGAGGCATGCGAGGCCGTCGCCGGTTCCTGCAGCCGCTGCGGTCGGCTGGATGCAGAAGTTTCACCCCGAGGTCACGAACGCTGACTGTGACCCCGTGCTTAATGAGAAGGAGTTTAACTGGCCCTCAGCAAAACAATAACCATAATGGATTTGATCACATTATGGATCAATAACAATGAATCAACCGACTGCCGCCGCTTCACGCTAACTCTGGTCTGTGCAGTGAAAACTAAACAGCGTCTCAGCACCGAGGTAACAGCCTTTAAATCTGCTTCTGAACTGCAAGACGCTTGAACACCTGCTCAGGAAGTGTATGGCTCTTGATGAAGAACTGCATTCTGGGTAATGTAGGAAAATCAGTGAATGATTCAACATACTTTATATAAAAGGCAATGAATGAATGAAGCCAAGTCTGACGCACTAAAAGGAGTTTGTGCAGCTTTTAGAATATTTAATTAAAAGTGTGCATATAAATTAATATTGCCTTTCCATTATTGAATCAGTGAGTGGTAAAAATTCTGCAGCACATGATGCCAATAATGGGACTTTGAAAATAGGCTGTTTTAAACATTTTCTACACAAGCGCTGTGTGACTGAACAACAGGTGTGATGCATCAAACATGGCTAAATCTTCGCTGTGATGGATGACGGCTGTTTCACATCTCCACAATTTAATTTTCACAGCTTAATAAAATTATTTTAAATTTTGTGGCTGACTTGAAATATAGAAAAAACCCTAACTAATGACTGTATCCTGTGGAAAAAGGCTGGCAGGACTGTAGTAACTGAGCTAAAACATACAAAAGAACTGGTGCTGATGCTTTAATTTGGTTGGTTTAAGTTTGAAAGAGGTTGTAAAGATATGAGGATCTTAAAATATTATGTTTACAATTTAATTAATATGAATTGGTCATTTAGTTGATGTGTGATGTGGCATTTTCATGAAAAACAAATTGTTTGATTTAGCAGACAATATAAATGATCCGAACCTTCGTCGTCATGTGGTTAACGTCGTGAAACGGTCGCAGCTTCTTTGAGTTTAGCCACCAAAACTTCTTGGTTAGGTTTAGAAAAGATCGTGGTTTGGGTTAAAAATATTATTATTATTAGATACGTGATGTAACTTAAGTACGTTACATGAGTTAAAATAGGTAACCGTTGACTTTCAGTGTTTTGTTTGAGCCATCAATCCACCCCACCTTCCTCTATATACAGATTTTCTTGCTCTTTATACTACGTCACCTGACTTCCTGCGCTGCTCCCGTCATAATTACTACAGCCACTCGAGGTCGCAGCCAAACAATAAACTGGGCTTGAGGGATGGGCTGAATATATCTGTCTGTGTGACATTGACAGACACAAAGAAATGTGGTGTCACTGGGGGAAAACAGGACTGAAAGCTCTATATAAACAAATTAGGCTAATGCCCCTGAGGACGGGACTTCTTTAATGGCTTCCACTGTATACAAAACCAACACAAGACAGAAGAAAATGTCGAAAATAAAGAAAATTAATCAAACAGGTTGACCAGGTTCCTGCTTCATCAGGAGGCCAACAGCAGCAGCAACAGTCATTAGCGGGAGATAATAAGCACAAGGTCAGGAGATTTCTGAATTATCTCCCCTTCTCCCCACTGTTCTGTCAGACTCCTATGAAGTTGTGTTCAAGAGCGGGCTCACGTTAATCAGCGGTTTAATTGCCACTTGCCTCAGAGTGTGTGGGGAATAAGGCCAATTTCTCCGAGTCTCTCCTTCAGGAGGATGCAGACAGGTTCTTGGAAAGAGAGAGGTCTGTCAGCGTGGATTACTGTCAGCGGCAGGAAGCTGGTTTCACCATTTTAGAATCAGTAAACTTCTCAAACGGTTAAGTCATGGGAGCAGAGTTTATTTACAGCGAGCAGTTGTGATTTTTTAATGATGTTTCTTAGTAATAGTGGACTATTTGTTCAATGCAGCTATTAGCAGCAGTTGTAGTATAGGTATTAATAGTACTAGTGATAGTAATAAAAGTAGTAGAAGGATAAGTAGCAGCAGTAACAGTAGTATTAGTAGCAGCACAGTAGGAGTATCAGTACTTTTACTGATGGCACTGACAGTAAACGCAGTTCTAGAAGTAGAAGCAGTATTATTAATAATCGCCATCATCGTGTACCTCCATGTATTTGAATGAATTTGGCTGTGTGTACATGTACACATTAAGATAACCTCTAGTTAATTTCACATCCTCTTCCTATTTATCTGAATTAAACAACGTTTAGGTCTCTTGTCTGCGTATAACAATCCTATTGGTTTAGCATCTCTTCCTAATATTATTGCATTATCCAGCGAGTGCAAACTGTGCATCCCTTTAATAACTCCATGTCAGCGTGATTAATGGACATTGCTTAATAAATTTCCTGTAATTAAGTGTCCACCTGCAGCTTGCTGGAATCAATTACCTTTTTGTTTATGCAATTTCCTCGAGGTATTTAGTTATGTGCTTCCATTATGGAGTTGTAAGATAATATCTGCTTATTCTGCTAATTCCTGTGTTACCGTATGTGACATAGAGGGCTGAAGGCCTGAAGCAAATAGCAGATGGACAGCAATGAAAGCATCACTCATACACTCATACTTTACGGCCTCAGTGACTGATGTTTGCTGTGTGGTAGAAGTTCATAAAAAATAATAATGCATGTTGTTCTTCCTGTATATAAGTACTGTGCTTTTCATAGTGCTAACAGACACCTTTATATTAAAAACAAATTGCACAATCAGAGAAGAACAAGAGTGCAAATTAAGAGAGCAAAGACGTATATATACGTTCAGAGAGGATATGATGACCTGAGAGTTGCCAGTTTCAGTTCCAGTTGCATTATGGGAAATATAGGCAGTGTTTTTGGAGTTT
>JAPZEA010000017.1:2666028-2685217 GCA_029783685.1 Heniochus monoceros | reverse complement strand
TTGCTTCAACAAATTTCCTTGTGTTTCAGCTACGATCATGTTGAGTTATGAAAATGTGTGGAGATCGTCCAGTGAAGCCAGGTTTCTGAACGGCCACATGGAAATTTGTTGAAGCAAGTCTGCTGGCAAATGCTGGTTCAGAGCATGCTTATTTGATCCTATTTTGCCTGTTGCATGTGAACATGGCACAGCAGGTTTTATTTAAGTTGTCACCGCACTGATGATGCTGAAGGCCAACCTTGAGACACTGATGGGCAGCATCTGAACCCTGTGACATCACTTCTCATCTTCGTTCCAGCAGCAGCTTCCTAGGAGTGCTGCATTTCCATGAAAGCCAGCTGAAGAACGTACAGTAGAAATGATGGCCCGTCCTTTGTGCTTCATCTCCCAGCTAGAAACACGAACCTTGAGCTTGTCATTATGATAATAGTGGAGAACAGCAAATCACAGCTACCAACAGGTGGCCTTCAGACGATGGCCCAAGACCTGCCTGTCTCTGCTGTGTTTAGGACCACTGCTATTATCAAGAAAGCTTGTTTCCACTGTTTTTTTTAAAGCAGTGTTATTCAAATAAGAGCAAGGCTACAGGGAAAAATTAGCTGCAAAACCATCTGGACAGTAGTAATGGCACATACTGTAAGCAGGGTTGGTAAACGAGCCTCAGTGAAATTGTAACCATATGAGTGTCTGATACTTCTTAAAATTTTATTAGGACGTGATGTTTTTTTTTACGTTCGGTAAATGTTGAGTATGATAAAATGATAATGGAAGGTCCCTAATTCTAAAGCAATAAAAGCATGCAAATAGCAGAATAAATCACTGCCTTAATGTGAATCTATAAAAAAAAATTAGGAAGAACGATAAACCATTTTAATGTTTGCTGATTATGCTAGAGAACATTGCAGGTAAGGGTTTCAGTTATTTGCATAGACTTTTTAATGTTACATGTGAGTCCATAATTTAGAAAGGACAAATACGCAATTAATAATTTTCCCTTTTTTCCTTTACTTTTTTCTACTCCTGAGCATTAGTGATAGCACCAAACATAAGCTTAGATTTGTAGATTTTAAGTTTCTGTTTTTTAAGCTTGTGTTGTTGTTGCAGAAAGAAATGGTCCCTGAAGACTCAGTAACAGACGCTCTGAAATGACAGAAATAATTGATAGAATGATGGTCTTTAGAGCAGCGATTTCAAACTTGGGATAGGGGCTATATGTAGAAACATTGTGGTGTCTCTCAGCTAATTTGAAAAACTAGAATTGCTGAATTGGTAAAAAGAAATGTAAAAAGCAGAAGCAAAATGTCTGAAGACTGAAATCCAAAGGTGGTAGGAGACGCATTCCAGCCAGATGTTGTAAAGGTGTAAATGCATCAGTCTCTCAAAGACGCATACGTAATCTTTACTCCTCTCTTAGTGTAACTATGCCAGTAAGCGGTCTGTGGAAATATCAACTCACAGTCTGTTTTTCTTAATACGTCCATGGTCTGTCTCCTCTGGCCTTGTGATAATGACAGCTGAAGTTAAACTAAATGACACTGAAATGAAGCATTGATCGCTGTCTGATTAAAGCAACAAGGAAACACAACGGCTCCAACAACTTCAACTCATACAATCAAATACAAGGTGGACCCAGCTGCTGTAGCATTTATCTGATCCAGGCATCAGATGAACAGTTCAACCACTGAATGAGCTGTGTGGGTGAGAGAGCAGCGGGAGTCAGAGCCCAAGGAGACGATAAAACTTTCATCTGGCCCGTAGTTCATAAATACGATTCATTCATGTCTGTGTTAGGTCATAGATTTATGTTAGCTAATGCTAGCTAAACTGTTATTGCTCTAACTAAATTGCTAAGTGGTGTTTTTGTCAGTTACCAAGCGGCTTCAGGTGCATTACTGCCTCCTCTGATTTGCATTTATTCAGGAGAAGACTGATTGCACTCAGATTTGTGACCTGACCATCAGAGATGCATATATGCAGTCTAAGTAAAGTGTAAATGAAAGAATGAAAGTGTCTTGAATCTCATTTGGATTTCATCCAGATACAAGACAGTTGAAATGACAAGTGTAAATGGGGTTGGAGGCCTCTGCTTAACAGGATAGATATACTCATCATATAACACACTGGCAAATAAAGTAGGACATTGTGTAATTTGTCACGCCAATGTAGCCATATTTTTTTTCTTACACCATGATGCAGTTACTGTTTAGATTTTTTTTTTTTTTTTTTTTTTAGAGCATAGCTACATTATTGCTCCAGTGTCTAAATATATCTAAGAGTGCAATATGTGTATTCACTTTGTGTAGAAATGTGTAATTTAAAGCTAATAAGAGACGGAGAGAATGGAAGAGAAAAAGTGCGTGTTCAGGATCTCATGACACCCATTGGTGTCTTAGCATCTAACAACTCTTCTCAAAGTTTGCTATTTACATGTCAAATGTTTGAAAATTCAGCAAATGACAATTCCACATAGAGAACATGATTAGTCTGTAGGACGCTGGAAATGTGCAGGAAAATGATTTTTTGAAAGGATGGGAACCCCTGCTGCCAGAGGATTGTTCCCAGGAAAAACAGACCAGACGCTGGATGTTTAGAACAGCAGATGTAAAACCTTTTCATGAACTGGCTGTGCATTCAATCAGTTTGTTCTATCAGTTGATGGGAGATCAATGCAACAAAAAGGCATTGTGAGCCTACATATCATGTTGATCTAGGTTGTGGGTTTTGCCCTTGCATCGGTGAGGCCAGGTTTGACACCCAGCGCGGTGCTGAGCAGACTCTGCCTTTATTTGAATCTGTGGTCTGGAGCAGGGCCAGTGGATGGGGTGGACGCCTGCTAGCGATTAACACACAGATGGGCCGGGCTCATGCCTGTGTTTCCCTTTCAGTTGAGGGGTCTCAGCCAGTATCTGCTCACTGGCCCACCACTACACTCCTAATATCTTTGGCCCACTGTCACACACACACACTGGAAACAATCAAAGTAGAAGAAATGGCACAGGAAGAAAGTGGCCAGAGGTTTGGGCCCCGCTCCCCACATTCTTATTATTGTAGCCCACGTCTGTAATTACAATGTTAACACTGCGCTCTGTGGACCGAACCAGCGGGACTTTGTGGAGAGAAAGAAAACGTAGGGCAAGAGAGAGCCGGATAAAGATTGGAATCGGGAGAGGGGGGATTTGGGGCGAGGTGGGATCATACGTGCCATTTGGCCGATGTGTGTGTCATAACTCTGTCTTGTGTGGCTGGTAGTGTTTTGGTGGTTATATCAGTGGAAAATTACTCATGGTTGTTTTGGGGTGATGGGTCCAGCTCCTCTTTCTCTCCCCTGGTGTTTGCTGGTGAAAAGTATGGCGAAATGCAACTCTGCGAAAAGGATAAATCCTTGACCAACACTTCAGTTTGCAGTTTGGGGTAATTTATCTGGATAAGAAGTGTAAATTGATGAAGGCCATTTGTGGTCTACCAAAAAATTTGAAGGTATAATAATCTCCCTTGTGTGTCTCCTTCAACCCGGCCCCCCCACCCCCCCACTGGACTGTCTGCTACTGACTTCTTTTCCATTCTTCCTCCTGGCAGGAGCTGCTGCTCACATTCCACAGCTAGGCACTGGAGATTTCTCAAATTCTTCGCAGTGTCACTCACTGGAGATATGTGGCTGAATCCACACTTGGACTCATTGAAGAATCAGACAGGCTCACAGTTCTGATAGACTCGGAGAAATAGGATGTTGTGAACATTAGCCACGGTTGTCCTGTTGTTTTTGAAAGAGACAGACTACGAGTGATTCCACAGATCAGCGCACAGTGCCTCCCATACAGATCAGACAGATGAAATTAATTACCAGAGTGTTGAGAATAGGCGAAAAACAAGGCACGGAAATCATACTTCTCTGTTCAATTTCTGTCATGCAGTGACTGTTGGCTAAACACCATTTTGGTACCATATGATAATAACAGTCATGGCGATGGCAGTGTCTATTTTGTTATGAAATGAGCCCTGTAAAAGCGAAAGGCACATTAGATTGGCTCGCTTGTCACGTTTTTGGGCCAGGTCGTTAGTTTTCCACAGGAGAGGGCGGTTTTGTTAAGGAGCTTTGGCCAGAGGTGTGGGCAGATTGAGATCATCGAGGTCAGCCCGAAGGCCGATAGCAGGAGTGAGTGGAAAAGGCTGAGTGTCTGAAGTCACAAGGGCACAGAGACGTCCAACAGAGGTCTGCTCAGATGCAGCACACACCACCAGATAGTCTGCTGCCCAGGGATTCTCCAGATCCTTTAAAAATCACTCATAAATGAACGAGTTATTGACATAAACTCAAACCAAACCAGAAACTAGTAAAAGATTTTCATCAATCTTGAACAGAGGTTATTATGTTTTTCTTTTCAAAACAGCTCTTAAGATCTAATAGAAAACACATTTACTAATGTGTTTTTTCTTGCAATATTTGAAATTCCCTTTCAAGCGTGATGGGGATGTGTTAACAATTATTTTAACTCTCAATTATTTTCATGTATTTCTTAGACTTTCTATTTGTTGTTTGAGAGCTTTGATGAACTGTGTTGCATTTTTAAGTTTTGACAACTTCAGAACTTCAGAGTTCAGTTTGGCTAACACACTGATGTTTTTTCATGCTGAAGTTGCTCAAGTAATAGTTTTCTTAAAGTTAAAGCACATATATCTGTTTTTCCAAAAAAAGGAAAATTGTTTTTGGGCTTTTTAGTGTAAATGGTTGGGGGTTTCCTGTGGCATTTGTTGACTGATATTTTAGTGTTTTCATTGCGAGGATACTGTATGTACGAGCTTTGACTTGGAAAGTTGATGTTTGTTAGCCTAGCTAACTAACGCCCTGATTCCTATTAAATGTTGCTTTTCATCTATGTTATTTTATCACCTGCTGAATCATCTGCAGCTTCTGCACACTGACTGATGTGTTCATCCCACATTACACAAAGCAGAGGTGTCTATGTGTCTCTCTTTCATGAGATCCAGCTGTGGTGACAGCAGATAACCAGAAACTCACAGCAACACGTAGTCCTGTAACCCCAACACTTCATACGCTGGACTGTGATATTGGTCCATAGACAAAGTAATGAAGGTATGATCAGAGAGTTGCGTGATGAGTGCTCAAATCAAACATGGGACTAGCTAACAATGTCAGGCCCCCACAGCTGGTTAACTGCTGTGTTGCCGTTAGAACTGAAGCAATTACAAGCCATTTTTATTACCTGCCCACACAGATATTGTACCAATCAAGTCACAGTACCGACATCGTCAGTTGGTAGCAGACAACACTAGTATAGGAAGATCTGTCACTGCAAAATACAAACAACTTAAATTTCTTCTTTTTAGTTATTACAATTTTGACATAATAAGTACACACATTTTTCTGTCTGGTTTGCAATCAGTTAGGCCAGCGAAAGGATTTTTACAAGGAAAGATGTATCTGATTTTGGGATGGGAAAGCTTGTATGATTTGAGTTTAGTTTTAATGGAAATCATCAGGTCTCAGATTTTTTTGCCCTTAATCTCGCGAATTTTCGCCAAATTTCAGATAAACGATACATATGTTTACTTGCACACAGCAAAATGGCTTTGTCATTGTTTGTAAAAGAGACACAGTATAGATGGGAGCCAGATGCAGTCGTCTCCGTGCTCCTGTAGGAATGCTGCGGGTACTGGGACGCATTAAACACGTTTCCTGTTGTGTAGGTTTGTGTGCTGCAGCGGGGGGTTTGTGTTCGTTTTCCTCTTCATAGCTTCCTCATATTGTATTATGTCTTGTGGTGGCTTTTAATGTGGTTTAATGAAATTGTGGTGGTGTCGTGTGATGCTACTAACACCATAAAGCACCACTGTTTGTATAGAATTTGCTTTTGATCATTGTTATTCTCTTTATTTCCATAAAATTCTCCATCAATTCAATGGAATGAACACTTTTTGTCATTATCCCACATTGTGTTATGATTACTGTATGTGAGCAGGAGACACGTTCATACATTTCCTGTTGTATTGATCAGGCACAATGTAATGGTGACAGTTGTCTTTATTTGGGAGTCATTCAAATGTAAATATTGTAAAATCAAAATCAGTTTATGATGTGAAAATGATATGACTTATTATCTTGACTTGATATGACTTGAATATTACAACAATGTGGGATCCCTCACAACACTGCCAAATGCTGCTATTGTCAACTTTTTAAATGTCCCATAGGCAAAGAAGATTGGCTTCACTCATACATTTTCATGTTTTATATGGAAACAGTTTTAAACACACGTTTTAAACACAAAATGGAGAATCTGCAAGAACATGGCCACAAAACATGGTTTAATAGTTAACAGAAAAAAACGTGTGTGTGTGCATGCGTGCGTGCCTGCTTGTGCGTGTACATGTATGTTTAGACAAAATCAAATGGGTTGGCAAGCATTGGATTCACATTTTGCCATTCATCAGAATCAGATCATTTATATAAATATAATTTATAATAGATTATCAATGTGTCTTTTTGCCAGAATCGCTCGCCACAGACATAGAAAATGGAACAGACGCCCAACCTGTCACTAAAGATCACAGGCCCGCGAAAAGATTATACGACGATGATAATGTTATGTGATAGAACGTTTAAATTAAAGAACACATTTATTTATTTAGGCTGCAAAAAAAATAAATGATGTCAATGTATAGTACAGCAGTGGAACAACATCAGACCACTGAGTCCTGATATCCAAAAAAACAGCAATAAATTCCTTTTCTATAGATGGTACTTTGCATACAACAGATGTATAGCCAATCTAAACTCCACAGCAGCAGCTCTCAAACACACATATTAAGCAATTTGGCCAGATTAATTTTTTTAATATAATAATGTTAAGCTTAACCATAACTCATTATGACATTCATGCTTAATGTTATTATATTGTGAAAAGTACCAAAATATTGAGCTCTGCCCTCCTGCGGCCACAGACACACTCGCAGCATCTTCTGTGCTGCAGCACACACACTTTTGTTCATACTCTATGATGGATGTGACTTGAAATGTAACAATACAGTACAATACTACATAGTACAATAATAAAAAGTTTATAACTTCAATGCTACTACAGTTTATCCTGCTGCGTAAAAATTCTCCTTACAAAAAATAGTTTGGATGTTGCAGCCACAGAAACCACCCCTTTGTTATATGATACCTGATTTTATAGGACCTTTTAAAAGTCATGGATTGATTTTTACTAGCTCACTGTCTGCTCATACATGTAGCACTCCCTGGGATGCTCACAAAGAGCTGTCATCAAGTTGGAGTGCGTACAGTCGTAGTGTATCTGTTTGTACACACTGATGCACAGTCGGAGGTTGCAGGGTAGAAAGATAGAGTGTGTGTTTGTGCGTGTGTATGTCTGTCTGTGTGCGTGTGTGTGTCAGGGAGTAATTGAGATGAATTGGTTTTAATGGGTCTTTATGAGATGTTTGGAGTTATTTCTGTCTGAGGTCTCCTCTGGCGTCCTGGCTCCTCTGGAGGATGGCTTGGCCCTCCGCCCAGTGCCGAGGCTGTTCTACACTTTCTCCTCTCCTCTTTCATTCTTGTGCTCTCTCACCCTCCCTCTCTCACTGGTTCTCACTTTCCCTCTCTCTGTCGTGAGAGAGAGAGAGAGAGCGAGTGTATGGCACCGAAAGAGTAACTGAGTGTTTGTGTTTCCTCCCGCCCTGCTTCCCTCACAGCGCTGTGATTTAACAGGGCCTCCGGTTCGCCGAGCGCTCACCCCTCTCCGCTAATCGCAGAGTTCCACTTTAAAGGCCCCAGTGAGTAGTCAAGCCTCGTCCCGACTCTCATTTGTCACGGAGATCACATGGTGGCGCATGAGTTAGGACCCTGTGGTGGCCGCGCAATTACAGGGTCGGCGGCAGGGAGTGAAGCCAGCAGATCCAGCGGCAAGGACGACTCCTCGGTGGTGGCACAGAACTAAACTTTCTCTTCCTGTCGTGTTTTGATGGACGGCTTGAGGGAAGAGGAGGAATACTATATGGGAAGGCGGAGAGTCACTTACAGTCTAGCGCGTGTGTGCGTGTGTGCGTGTGTGCGTGTGTGCGTGTGTGTGTGTGTGTGTGTGTGTGTGTGTGTGTGTGTGTGTGTGTTTCCATGTGCGTTTGACGATTAGGTTGCATTTGTTCACTCATGCTTGCCTGCTTGTTTTCTTCCATCCAACACAAATACAATTTTATGTACGAGTCTGTCTATTCACTCTGTGTGTGCATGTGTGTGTGTGTGTGTGCGTGTGTGCGAGCAGCATGTGTGTGTCCATGCATTCATGTAAGGAGTCGAGCCAGCATGCACACACACGCAACTTCAATTTTATGAGCGAGTTAACACGTGTGTGGGTTCAGTGCACGTAAACGGCAGCTTACGTGGGCGTGTGTGTTCAGCACACAAGGTGGGTGAGATGTTGGAAACAGCTTGTGTCATCAAGTGTTAGCAACCTGTAATCCCATCTGAGCCGTGAGGATGTGCGGCCCCCTCCTCGCAACACTCCGGCTCCCTGGGGCTCCGAGTGCAACCTGCGCCCCGCTGATACCTCCGCTACACGAGGTTTCCAGGTGACTTACACGCATAAACGCCAGGAGGGGGGTCTCAGCTGTTAACGAGGTGAAGCTAGTCCCTGAGCGGAGGAAGATGATACTGACAGTCACAGAGTGGGAGCAGGTAGCTGCACCGGTGGCCATTTATTCTGCCTCACAAGCTGTCAAGAGGCAGCTGCATGAGGTAGAGCTAAAGAAAAAAAACACTGTACCGGTGCTCCTGCATGATTTAACCAATTAAAGGCAGACTAGTGCAATGTTTGACAGAAGAGAAAACACAATCTGCCCTGTAACAAATGACAAGTTGACTTCATAAGGAATTAAAATGCACCCCTGCTCAATCCAGTACACTCAGTAGTTTTGCAGTTTCATTTGGTCTGGTATGACCAGGAGCTAATGTTGCCAAATGTTTGCTAATGTTAGCAAACTTTAAATACATGAGTCATTTCTCTACTTGCAGCTCCGTTCAACTGCTTCCCGATCACATTGCTGAACGGTGGTGTCTTTACAACACTGACTCAAGAAAACTGTTGGAAATGAAGGGGAAAGATAAGGTGCCATCATACTGTCATTACCACCTGTGACCTGAGTGGTCGAATTCAATGATGAATTTCATTTCACTGCCAGGAAGGTGGGAAACTGGCTGACAGTGATAGAAAATCATGCATGTGGGGTAAAGGTCGTTTCCGCATACGATAACAGATGTTTAATAGAAGCATTGTTAAATCTGATAAATCTGTGTTTGAGGGGAACAATTGAATGTTTGCTTTCTTTCCAGGCATTTTTGGGCAAAATCCAAAACATGCATCACAGCTGGACTTGGTCCTGATTGGCTCCAGTCACTGCAGAATGACTGAAATGCATCCAATCAGGCCAGTTTGCAGCAGCTGAACTGGAAAGCCTGCACTCAGCAAGGTTACCTCATTTGAATTGGTCGAGCTGCTGCTGACTGCCAATCTGGGTTTAGTTCTGTGAGGACTTTGATTTTGTTCAAATATTTTGAACTGTATGAGACTGGAGCTTAACCTCCAGTCCTCTCTGAAGCCCTGCTGGTATGCACGTGGACTGTTCATAATTTCATACATTTACTGGTACTACTTTTTGTTGTGCGAAATCTAAAACCTTAACATGACTGTTGGCATTCAACACTTATTTATTTATGGATTTCTTTTGACCCATCTTTTCAGAAACGAGAAAAACAAGACCAAGATGTCACATCCCACCCACATTGTTTAACTGATAGATGGCTTCTTAGAAGTAAAGTGCAAAAATAAGGAATGAACTGACCGGCAAACAAAGCAGAAAAAGGACAATCTTTTGCATATTTAGGGGTAAGAATTTGATTTCTTTTGCAAATGGACCAAAATATTACGAAGTAATTTGATGCAAGGTCCCTTTCATTTCATTATTTTTTGCAGAGGCCACTTAGAAATCCCGTAATGAGATAATATACTTTAAGAGGAAAAAAAAGCTATTGAAAATCTGTTTCATTCAACACAGACATCAAATGCACGACTCGGAGACAAATTATCACCTGCGAAGAGCCGTGGTGAGAAATATGCCGCGGTACAAATCACTAACTGAAATTGTTGCTTTTCTCGAGTGACAAGTGTTGAAAGGTATTTCTCTGCCTTTGAAAATTAAATGTAAAAATGACAACACTTTTTAAAATCAGACTGCAGTGAATTTGTTTCTTCCTACCATGGGGAAAGCACCTGACTTCAACGAGATTCATCACGAGTGTCGGCGTGTGGGTTACGAATCTTTAATTTGAGGTGTCACAGGTTTGATCCCCACAGGAGAACACTGAACCTCTAGCTGTTTATTTTTATACCTTTGTAATAAATTCAAATTTTCCCTGAAATTCATAAAAGAAGCCTTTGTTTATTCATGCTGAGATGCATTTATGACATGTTATCATGGGCTCTGAATGGATTTTATGTGCCTTGGGGTAATGAAACTGTGTCTGTACGTAAACATGGCCATGATTTGTATCATTTGACAATTAAATTACATGGGGATGCTTCCTGCACAGAGTAAATACCTTAAACATTTCCACACCACAGAAAAGAAGCCGCATGAAGGTGATACTAATGGTAGGCTGGCAAGTCCGCTGAGATATCCACTCAATAGGCAATTTAAAAATGGAAGGAGGAGGTTTGACTAAGCAATAAAAGTGTTGGACTGCCAGCGAGAGCACAAGCACAGAGCAGAGAGAGGTGGTGGTGGAGGGGGGGTCCAATTATCTTATTTATAAATCAACAGCAATTCCAGTGATGACTTGATCTTAAATTTTATCAAGCTGTAGGTTTTGAAGTCTCGTAACCAAAAAAAAAAAAAAATATTGATTTAATTTCCTTTATTGGTAATAATCACGAGTGTCCCTTTGGCCTGCACTAATCAGAATCCCATTGATCTGGACTCAAAGCCTGAGAGACAGGCGGCCTCAGGTTACTGACTTCAGTATTCACAGTGTTAAAGGATAAGGCCCAAAGCTTAATGTTTGTCCTGAAGATGTAAAGAGTAAAGAGTTTTTAGAGGCTTTAATGCTCATTCTATAGAAAACTGAACTGAGAAGAGTTGGATGAATTGAAATTTTGGCCTGATGACCACCAAAGTTCACAAAGAGCATTAAGGTCTGCCCCAAACTGCATGGCAACCCACCCAACAGGTGTGGAAACATTTCATACTGAACTACAAATGCTGACGACACTACAGGAAAAATCAGGATCACCAAAGCCAAGTCAAATTTAAGATGCAGAGATACGTCACAAGTCATTAAGATTCATCCTGTTGTGCCAGATTTCATGGTCTAAATTAAAGTGATTCAGAAGGATTTATCTTTGCAATGTCTGCAGCATGGACATCTATCAGATTCAATGCAGAAGACCTTTAAGCAATGCCTTCTGGATCCATCACAGCTCAGATCGGATGGTAGTCCAGACACTCACTCATTCTTTCTTCTTCTTTCACTGAGATTCAGATGTCAAAAATGTGATGATAAATCATGTTGTATCAACCAGTACAGATGTGGTACAATAAAACAGCTGACATTTTAAGTACTGCGTGTTATCTCCTTGTACTCACGCTCTATGTGATCATGCATTACCGCTGACATAACTAACCCCGCCTGAGATGATAAATGAGGTTACCAGGTTAGTGAGGGCATTATTATGCAGCAGCTTGTCACTATGACACATCATCAGCACCATCATCATCCTCATTAGCGTGCTCACTTTCACAGGTGACGCCGCTGGAAGAAGACACGACTCTAACACGAGTGCCAGCCCGAAAGAAAGCACCCAAGACAAACAAAAGATTATTAGAGCGCATTAAAATCCACATTACAGCTTTTACTGCCTCCTCAGGAGTCAAAGGCACTGGGTGAGTCATTGGCAGGCCAGCTAACTTGCCGCACCGTGGCCTAATGGCAGCTCATGTGGCCGCCTGCCCACTGATTGCAATTTGGCAGCAATGCAATCAGAAGCTCACAGAGGTATATGATGTTACTGTATGTGGGCAAACACGGATCAGCTCGACAAAACGAGGGCGAAGTGTGCATCCAGAGCTGACCCTGGCTCGCCAATAAAGATGTGAAAGCCCAGTCATACTCACAGAAATAACCTCCTCTCGTTCTGTGTGTCCTCTGGAGATCAAAATGTTTTTGCATTCAAGGAGAGTTCGCAACATGTGGGTGAAGAGCTGTTTCATTGCCCGGGCAAAGTAAACACTAAAATAAGGATTCTCAAAAGTTTTAAACAATGTTCAAGGAGAAAACTACCTTTTAAACTGCAGTATTGATACATTCTGTGCTTGTTTAGCAGTGTACTTCTCATTTAAGTGATAAAACACTGTCTAAATGTGACTAAAATGTTTGACATTTGCAGAAAAACTGTTCATCATAAAGGGTGAAATCTTTTTGAAAAGAGCGAGACCAGAATGCAAGACAAGAGGCATTCTGGTTAAAAAAAATAAATAAAACCTGTCAGGTTCAGTGATAATGGTTTCACCGAAATGTATTAAAAATAAGTATATGTCTTGTTCCTGTTGCCACAACTCTAATTTATACAGTATTTTAGACAAGAACACAAAGTGTCCACATGTCTAATTTTTGTGGAAATGTTTAAAAAAATGAAAACACGAGACACAAACTATTTCCATCTGATGTAATGGTGCAGCTATAAAACTCATGGAATCTTGGGTTTGAACGTTTCACTCAATATAAGTATCATATGGCTGTAATGAAAGGTTGGAACAAGTCGATGCAGAATTTATACGTCATGTTGACTTACACTGCACAAAAAAAGGGGCTTCTACTACCTTTAAATCCACTCGAAGAGAAATTAAAGGTGAAAATCAGGGCTAAAATTTCACACTGACTTCCAATCATAAATACTGTAACTGCAGACAGTCACAGACTCGGCTTTTCTCACAGCATCCATATATCCAGCTGTACTTAAATGCATTATCTCTGAGCTGAGCTTCATGTGTGCTAACCCACTCAGTGTTTCGCCGAGCTTGACTCCTGCAGCAACAATCGCAGGATCAGAGAGAGAGGATCCACAGCAGCACAGCTCCGTCGCTCCCTCATGATAAATGAGTTTGTATTGTCTGTCAGGCTGGCTTCCTGCCAGCCCAGGTCACTGGTTATTAAATTACCACTTGCCAATGTCCTAAATACTGATTGATGGATGAGCATGGCAAATGAAGGACTCCTATGACTTTTGTTTCCCCCTCCCAGTTTTCTCAGTGCAAAAGGAAACCTATACCAGATTGTTATTGACATGTATTGAATGCAGGCTGGTGGCTTTCTTCCTGAATTGCTCTTTGTGGGTTTGCTACCGTCTCATTTGTGGACATGTTTCTTGCCCCTATGGTTTCTTATATCTTTGTAAAAAGCAGGTTTTTGCCTATTTTTGAACAATACTGGACCATTTCTAAATTTCTAGAAGTATATTAATGGTTATCCTGCTTTTTTTGGTTTTTTTTTAGATACCCAAAGACCTCACAAGAAAAACGGCCATATAGGTCATTTGTGCAAGCAGGTTATTGCACATATTTACGTTTTTTGTTAGATTGAGACCTCTAGAGGCCATAGTAATCATAACAGAAGCAAAGCACTGCCTGACGTAGTAAAAAACGCGAGAAAGTCCACATACGGAGGATGAAGGGTGGATGGATGGGTCAAACAAGCACAGGAGGCCGCTGTTCGTTTCCCATGTGACACCAAAAATCTTGAACCGTACTTTAGTTATGTCATATACATACATTAACATTAACACAAACCATATTGTTTTCATAAAACCTAACCAAGATGTTGTGGCGGAATCTAAAACTGCAACGGTTTCACAACATTAACCATGTGATGGCGAAGGTCTCCAATGGTCAAATACTTGTCAGTTCTCAAGCCAACTTTATTGTTCCTTTAGAAGTACAAGCAACAAGGATTGAAATATAAACAAATACAATACAGTACAACAATTGTACTGTTATTTCTAATACCCTTCAGCTACAGCAATAAACATCTTTCCAAAATTATAATTTTGTTTATTTTAAGAAAAATCAACATTTTTCTCTGCCACATCTGTGCGTAAAATTGGTGCCTCATGTTTCCTGATTCCTGTTTCCTTACTTGTCATAAAAGTAGACAAAAATACACATGCAGTAATAATTCACCTCTTCTGAAAGCATTTCTTTCTTTATTTTTCCTTTTAAATTGACACTTCTGTCACTTTAAAGCAAAGGTTGCTTGCACAGCAGTGTCTGAGGGGTCTCTTTAATTTAGCGAAGCATTAAAGTGCCTTTATGTCACACATGGAATTTAATTGTTCCTTCAGAGGAACAAGCAAGGCTACAAGTATAGACCAATGCTAGCATGTACAAGAGTAACACTCCTGTATCTTCTAGCCACAGAAGTGAGCATCAAAAAACAGCTTTACAAAACTCTGCTTCGACTGCCTTTCTGAAAAAATCTACATATTTGCTCTTTATAAACTTACGAACGGCTGCTTGAAATTGCAAAAAACTAGACTTGCAGGTCTTGAAATAATGTTGACTGCTGTGTGTTTGACCAAAATGGAGAGAGGGAGTTCTGGAAATCCATCTTTGTTTTCTGCAAGCCCTGATGTTGGGCTGGTGTGTAGTCACGTGTGCTGTGTGTGAGAATGTATGTGTGTCTCAGGGGTGTGCTCAGGGTTAGGGGCATTGATGAGTCTGTGGCTGACATTTGAGTGTGATTGAGGGGGAGTGCAGATACTAAATCACTGCATTGTTCTGCTGTCGGTGCATCCTGTCGTTACTGCACTTTACCGACTCACATGATGCTTCTAATGGGATAATAACCAATTAAACAGGAGCACAGAAACTTGGCACTTTAATAAAGATCCAAAGCCTGAGGTGCTAAAACCAAAAACTTACGAAAGTTAAGGCAAAAAGAATGCCAAAAAGTGGAAAAGTAGCTGTTGAAAGTGATCAACAGTGTCTTTATTCAGCAGTCACAAAGAAGATTTTTTGGCTGCAAAGCCTTCATCAGCCTTATGAAGAAGTACTGGCTCGCTGTGTTTTTTCTTTTTTCAGTCATTGTTAACTATGCCACATTGGTGTCTAATGATAAGGTAAATGAAAGGATATTTCAAAGAGAACTGGCCCTCCCTGAGTAGTTTCTTTTTTTTTCAAAGACTGGACAAACTGGAGCAGTTTGGAAAAAGACCGCAGGCGTGCTGAATGATTGTCAGCCATGCAAATAATCACTTACTTACACTCAGTGAGTTTGCTTCGGATAAGGCAAATTACCATTTGAAAATGAGCTCAAAAACACTCTGGGCGAAAAGCTTGCATCATGATTCTCAGTTATATTATTGCAGATACGTAACTACTCATATACACAAAAATGCTGACAAACAGTGCACAAACACACTGCTCTGTGCAGCCTCTGAACTGGCTGCAGGGATATCAAATGAATGCTCTGATCTGATGGAGGGTTTGTCTTATTGCTGCATCTAGTTGAAATTGGTTTGCAGCCAGTCAGATGCTGCTTCTGCTTTATTTTCTGGTTGCTGATGTTGTGATTGTTTGAAGGCATTTCTCCAACATTATATACAGTACGAGTCTACATGATGGGTTTTGACAAGGCAAACTGGATAGAATGACGATGACATGCTGGAAAGTCAGCAGACCCGAACCGGCACTACTGTGTTTACACAATTGCCCCTTTCTCACTACAAGAACTTCATAAAACCTCATGTAATATAGCTGTCAGCCCCGCTAAGGAGGTGATACTAAATACAAGCTCGTACTTTTAGGCTGCACATGCAGTGCTGTCGATCCTGACTGGTCAAAGAAATGTGGCACATCCACTTCACAACAAGGATCATTAGAACAAACACACAGCAGCGAACACCATTTACTGCATCTCTCAAAAAGCATTTAAAAGTGCAAGATGATGTTGATGGAAAAGGAGAGAACTGGAATAGAGCTGCTTGAAAATGCCAAAATCATAATTGAAAATAAATTCAAATAATCGCCCAGCCCTGAACTGGAATGAGCATATTCCATAGTATAGTATATCACAGCATTTGGAAGAACCAAGAAACCATGTCCATTAACACTTAAAGGCTGCTATATCAGCATTCACCACCTTTCAGCCAAATAATCAGAAAATGACGCTGTCTAAATAATACTTCTAATAACTACTACAGGTACAGTGCAACTAGTAGCATAAGTGATACTAACACTGCAAACCCTCATGCTGCATACATTGCTGTTATGTGCTGCAAACATCGGCCACATCGCAGAGCATTCCCTCACTTCACACGTGTAAATTCATGCCTGCAGCAAACATCAAACATGAAGTATTTAAAGTGCAGTAGCCAGAATGTGCCAATACAAGGAGTGAATGTACGATAAAAGCTGCTTTTCTGAGGAGTTAATGCGCATCTGTGCCGACAGTGCTGTATCAGCCCACCCATGATCTGCATTAAGACACACCTGGTGTGCAGGATTAAATAGAAACCAATGAGGTTTGATGCACATCTGACATATGCATTGCTCTTTTAATACTTTTGAAGACATTTGACAAATATTTTTACCTTATTTGGAATGACAACAACATTTAGTGTGCCTTTTCATCACCTGACAACTGAGACCAAAGTGAAAAATGAAACGGCAATCAACAGTCAACAAATCTGCATGTTAATGAGTTTGAAATGTGTCCTTTGTCCTGGTTGGAAGCTTTCTGTACTGTCAGACAGGTGTTGGAGTCAGTGTGTCCTTTGGACTGACAGTGTATCAGGGTGAATAGCCAGGTTATAAAAAGCCCTTTAAGCCCATCTTATCCTTTTAGTTGCTGAGTCTATGGTTGAATTCGGAGCTACTGTCAACAATATGAAGTTCCCGGCCGGGATTGGGAGGTAAGCAAAGTTTTAGCTACAGTGCTGAACTAATGCCAGTTTGATTAAATGCTCTGGATACAAACAGCAGGGGTTTCTGATCCCTTCACCATTATAGTTTTCAGGGCTTACAGAGCTTCCCTCATTGTGCTGCTCTCTTTCTGACCTTCTTCAGCTGAGGCCGACCTATCATATCATCAGAAAATGACCATAGTGTGTTGTTCTAATCATATAAAAATACAGCGGGCGTCGTTTTGGTTGAAAGCGCTGTCACGCCTTTCTGAAGCTTGGCTTTACTTCTAGCAGATGCATTGCAGAGAATGAACATTTGTTTACATCCCCAGATACATTAAGTGTTTATTTGATAGCAAACACAATCCAAATTGTCACTTAGCAATGCAAGCTCCAAGTCCAATAAGCCACGGGTCTTTAAAAGTCACAAAGTGCTGCCATGTTTAACAGGGTTAAATACACAAACAAAGATGGATTGAATGTGTAATTTGGAGCATTCAAATTTGGTGGAAGAGAAAAACACAACAGTATTTCTCGGGGAGCACGCCTTGCTGCATATTAATTCTTATCGTGGTGATGAATAATCATGCTTCTTATGAGGAAGAGTCAGTAGAATACAGCAGCACTTTGAGCTGTCATAATTAACAGACTCACTCAACAATGGGCACATTCTCAAAGAGACTTCTTATTAACACAGACATAATGGGTAAAGTGCATATTAAAATGGGTATTTAGAGTGGAAGGGATCAAAACTACCAATGAAAACCCAGTTTTATGGTCGACGTGTTTCATTGTTTCAGCGTCAAATGAATGTCAACCGACAGCCGAGGCCTGAGCCATACTGTACGGCTGCCCCGGGGTGTCAAAAAGCTTTGGCGTGACACTGCCATTACCCACGGGGCCCGTGCACACCTCATTAGCGACAGAGTATCCTTTGGCCACCCATGGGCAAGATTCAGTCCCTTGGTGGCTTAACAAGATCACATTTAAATCCACAGCGAGATGGGGAATCTCTTCCTGATGAACATTCATCAGCGGGACACAATTATTTCCAGGCTGCTTCCATTTCTGATCTAGTTTTGGGAGGAAATCATAAAGATCAGATTGATTTCCTGGTGAAAATATGCATAAAAAAGTTTAAGGGTCATTGCAACCAAATCACAAAATAAACATTTTCTCATCCACCTTTAGTGGCATCAAGGCAGGCAGACAGTTGTGGGTTTTTTCTGCCCGGGTTTTGCAAAACCAGCCTCTGCATTCAACTGAGGTGCATGACGTTTCATTTGTGGGTCTCACAGAATTGACAAAACTGGCTAATGAAAGCAAAAACTATCCGCATCTTTTTGAAAATGTTTCTCTTATAAGTTTAGTGAATTGAAAGAGGTGAAAGACGGCTGATCAGGTCTGGGGAAGTGAAGGAATAATCCTTTGTCTTCCCTTAAGGTGCCCTTGAGCCGAACATCAACACTATCTCCTCTTCTCTTCCGTGGAGACGCTAAAAACATCAGGTTGGCTCAACCAAAAGACAACCTACACAGATTAACACAAGCAACTCGTCCTCGTCAGCAAATAAAGAAAGAACAAAGAACTTCCATTTTCTAAATGTTCCCTTACATCATGAGACGGATGGTTAAGGTCCGTAATTCAACGATGAGCCCTGAATTCCAACTGAATAGCCTGTTCCACAGTGTGCCTGTCAAGGGTGATTACGAGCTTAGCAAGAAAAATGAGATACTGGTTGACCTATTTCTGAACACTTTGTTTCACGCCGTCCCCCACAATCTCCCCTTCCTCCATTCCGATCCTTTCTTCCAACAAAGTTTGCCATTCCTTTCATTTTTTTATTTCAGCCTCTCTGCCCACAGGTTCGCTCAGAGTAGAGGTCAGGTCAGAGGCCACCTGGCTCGACCACGGTGCCGAGCGTGAGCAACCTGGCAACAAAGGCCTCTGCTGTTGGAGATCTGTCGCTCGGTGCCAAACTTTCACCTTCACCCCCTCCTCTCGAGCCGCTCTGTGAAGAAAACCCCTGCAGGGATGCTTCAATGGGGGGCTGTGAGCGCTCAGTCCTCTGAGGCAGCAAAGTTTGGATGCTGTCATGAGGAGAGTCACACTGGGAACTCATCAGCGAGAGAAAGGTGGGAAATAAAAGGAGGTGACGCACCTCTGTTTCGGCTAACAGACAAAGAGGCTCAGAGACGACGCGGCAACCTTTATGGTCACCG
>JAPZEA010000017.1:2639806-2653041 GCA_029783685.1 Heniochus monoceros | reverse complement strand
GCAATTTTAAAACACTCTGAGCGCTCGCTTTTAGCCTGGGTGGCCCGTCTGGTGGGCAGCCTTTGCCATTTTGGGAAAATGTCAGTCGATCACAGAAAGCCATTTGATTGGCCCTCAGACTGAACAACCACACATTCTCCTCACATATTAAAAGAGAGCTGCTTCAATAATTATTTAAGATGAACAACTCTATCCTAAAGTCAAAACTTACTTATTGATAACTCCCTCGCTTTGACACGAATAAATCATCACCGGATTCATTTGCAGACATGAGTGCAAACAAATAAAACCACGGTGGAAAACACGAGCACCACCGCAGCCTGCAGGAGCTTTTCACAGCTGGAAAAATGCAAAAAATGTCAAACGCTGACGCAACTTCTCCAGCGTTACTTCAGTCGGCAAAAACAGAGTCATGACCAACATTCTTTTAAGTCATTTGAGCCATAAGTGAGCACATTTCTCAAGTTTTCTCAATTAAAGTCACAGGACAGCCTTTCCTGTTTCCTGTTTCCTGTTTTAAAAAAAACATTGTTTTATTTCCTACTTTTGAAAGAACAAAGTGCCTGAAATTATAAAGTAAGCAAAGATAATTCAGTAATATGTCGTTAAATAGAATGTACTGACTTTGCATGTATATATACAGAACACACACAGTTCAGATAATAAACTGTATACAATATAGGATAATTCAAATGTGTTTTTGTACCCTTCTTTTACCCCATTTTAAGCTGTTTTTTGGGGGGTATAGATATTTTCTAATGAGCGCTTGTTGACTTATATGATAGCAAACTGCTAATCTCTGGGTTTTGGACCATTAGTTGGACCAAACAAGTCATCTGAAGATCATCTTAGACTTTATGGGGCAATTCTCACTATTTTCTCACATTGTATAGAACAAACGCAAAATCAAGACAACAACCAGCCAGTTAATCTTTAATTAGAAGTCCTAAAAAGTCTTGGCTGTGAAAGTATCCTGAAGCAAGACAGCAAACCTTCCAATTCCCAGGATGCTGTTATCTGATACTGACCTCTGACCTTTCTAATTCAGAGCAGCAACTGAAAATACAAATCTCCCAAATCAAATTTTATGAGTTGTTGTTTTTTTTAAAGGGAAAGGACTATATCACGGTGGAATAAGGTACATTTGAGAGGCAAAAGTCAGATCATGGAATCGTCCATCACTGTGCTTTGACCTAAACTGACTGCACCTGATGACAAGTCGGAATCTCATCTCTCGGCTCACATCTCCCCCGAAAATCCAGCATTACCATCCAGAATCGCAGGAGCAACATAATGATTCATATTCAGATCATTATTCTTAATACCTCTGAGTATTCTGGTAATATTTGATAATTGCAGTGGAGTGACCTTAGGACAAATGCCATTATGAGTTTAAAGGATGACTACTAATCTGAAAGATGTAATTCCCTCTGAATATTCGGAAGGCCCTGTCGACGTTCGATATCATGTTTGAACTCAAGTTTTATTTATCCACCGCTATTTGATATCTTTAAGATACTGCAATACAAATAAATTATTCATGTCAATTAGCTTTTCATCTTCCAAGATGCGAACTTGTGTGATCCCTTTAACAACTATTTATTTCAAGCTAAAACAGAGCTCTCCCTGGAAGCCCACTGCTATCGCCTGAGGACATGTCTTTTAAATAAAAGCATCAGAGCTTTGCATACCTACAATTTGCATATTAAAGGCACTGGGAGACAGATGATAGAAGAATTGGGTGAAGCAATCTAATCATCGCTCAAGTCTGACTGGAATCCCAAAGTCTTTTGGGTTTGGCCTTCAGAGACGCAACGGCAGCAAAGAAAATGCTCACAAATTAGCAAAAATCTTTTCAAGCTGTTATTGTTGGCTTTTGTCGGGCGTTCCTGGGAGCCGTCGGCCTCTGTTGCGTCGTGTTTTCTTTGTGTTCGCAGTGTTTCCGTTGAAATGAAGACACACATCGTGGGGGTGAAAAGAGAGGACATGTTTCCAACCTGCTTCAGAACATTCCTAATCTTCACAATGTTGGTTTTTCATAGTTTTGGTTATGATAGCTGAGATTTGGGAACGTGGCGACCTTCTTTTAAAAATGTCAATCAGAAACGAGGCTAAACATCATCTAGATTGTGGTTTTAGAGGTAGAACCTACACCAACATGAGGAAACTGACCAGAATAGACTGTTTTCACAGCAGATATTTTGACTCATCACAGCTGGACATTAACACAACAACATTAACAACGGCACCATTCCGTTAAGCTACACGAAAAGGCAAAACCAGTGAAGAATCGTACACAAAACCCCATCACAGGAAATGGTAAACTTATGCAGCCATTGTTGTTACTAATTTCACCAGCGGTCTCTCGTATGACAGAGGTCTATTTAATTCAGCTACAAGCTGCATTCTGGGAAATCACTTACATCACACCATGTATGGAAGTCACCTACATAACATCACATGTGTAATTGTACTCATTTTGCCCCAAATCATGATTTTTTCCAAACCTAACCCAGTATTTCTGGTGCCTAAACTTTACCTATGACCGTTTCTCGACATTAACCACGTGTTTCAAGCATTTTCTGGCGTCTCATATGTGACAAATGGTCTGTTTCTGACGACCTGGAAATGAAAACAGGTTGGTCATCATGAAATAACTTGTGAATAACAAAGTAAATCACTGTTGAATGCAACAGCGCAAAAATCTGCCTGCTGAAGATGAAATTTCACCTGATTTATTCTCTATGAGCTGAAACATAAACACCATTAACGTCAGCGGAACATGTTTTTACATTAGACAGCGGCGCTCGTACTCTTTCCTGAGGTTGTGGATTTTTGAAGGAATTGAAACAGGATTTGACTCCAACCCTGCAACAAATACAAAGTGGAGCCGTGAGTGTGTACGTGGGTCCTCTCAGCCTGCATCATGCTGATCACCTCTGATATGCTGCTGCCCCGTGGCTACAAATGCCCTGTTTAGGCAGAGACAAGAAGACACCAGCTAATATCATGGTCAGACACTCGCAGCTCTGTAGCTCTGCTGTAAATCTACCACACAATTTGGCTCAGTTTAGAAAGAATTGATCCTGAACTGACACATGTGTGAATTTTAGATTTTGTTATGTTGTGTTTTATAAATGTGAAGTAAGGTGGAGGGGGAGCTTTACATGCTGGTGCTGCAGAAGAAAATAAACAAGTATGAGCATAAAAGGGAAAAAAGGAAAATAAATGGATATATGATGCACTGTTAGATGTGGTTGAAAGCTCTCCAAAATCTTCACACAGGCTCCAAATGTCAAGACTAAATTTTAAAATGTAAAGAAATAAAGGAGGGAGTAAAAAAGAAGCTTAAATCAGCTGGATAACCTGAAAGAAGGCAGGAATCAATCTGCTGTCGTCTAATATGATGAGAAAAAAGTGAAAGAAGGCCCGATCAGATGAAGAAATTGGCTGATTTTCCTTAGAAACAACTCTCGCCCTGTGAAGAATGTACAGCAGAGCTGCAGAACTGAGAGTGGACATGAAGTGCAGTGAAGTGCAGAGCAGTAAACTTCTCAGCCAGCGTCACTCTGACTTCCTCTGATTTGTTTGCCCCGTGGCTACCGGCGTCCTGTATCTGCTGAGACAGACAGGACGAGAGCTGCCCCGAGTCCACCCACCCCACCGCTAACGGGTCACATCACACGCCGGTGTCACTCGCATGTCCACTCACTTCGGACCTGACCCACTTCGCCCAGTACGACCACCACTACGCCACCACCATCATCATCATCATCATCATCATCATCATCCGCCCTGCCTCGGCCGATAGGCCCTGACACCCTGCAATCTGAGCCACGCGGCTTTTTAAAGCCTTCAGACCCAATCAGAGGCAGCGGGCCCTTTCACCGACATCGTCACCGACAGCAGATTGATGCTCGGCGAGATCACGCAAATGAGGGCGGCGGGCTGTTTATGAGGAGCAGATCATGGTAATGCAGAAAACTTCTCTGACAAACTCCTCGCTGGAGAATGGGCATGTGTTGCAGGCAAGATGGTCAGCAGTGGGCATGAGCCGCGATGACTGCCTCTGTTTTTGCATGAGGAAGAAAGAAAGCGGATGCGTATCAGGATGAGAAACATCATGCTGGTTAGAAAAAAGACAGATCAAGTTCGGAAAGAAAAGAAAAGATGGACGAGAAAGAAATAAACAGTCTTCCTCCGTCTCATCGACACACTGGCCAGACGTCCTGGCTGCGTGTCGCGAGCAGGGTCCGAGCGGCGTGCAGACTTCATCAGCACACATGGCGGCGGGCTGCGCAGCTTCGCAGCCACCCTCACCCCTCGCCGCCGCCCTCCACAGATCCATTTAGAGCCTCTTTCCTGGAAGGTTCCACCTCGCTCTGCCCAGGGGACAAATGTGAATTGTTACAGTCAGACCGGCTTTGTTACAAACACTACGGTCTCACTGCTAGCACGCCGGCTGGGCCCTGCTGATAGCTAGTGCCACTGCCAAGGTGGGCCCCAACACACACACACACACACACACACACACACACACACACTTACACAGAGTGCCACAAACTCCTCCAAGCTGCCCGAGAGCACACAAGGACTGAATGGAGACGTGCAGGAGGAAGCCAAGTACATGTCGACCCTAACAAGAACACGGCTTTGAAAATCTGATGCGATGACATGGTCAAATGTAATATTTAGATAAAAATTAGAAGTCATCTGAACGCGGTGGTCTTGACTGAAGCAGCTCTGGCACATTAATTCATTTTGGTGCCAAATTTTCAAGGTTTCAGGAATGACAGGACAGATTTCATGTATCAGCTCAGGTCTAATAAGCCTTGTGGGCTCGGATATAAAAGAACAAATACTGTCAAAGCAACTCAATACGAGGTAATTAATCTTTCAGAAAGAACATAACAATGTAATTGGTCCACAGAGATAAGATGTGGACCAGGAGATGGAGATAAAACAGAGAATAGAGAGTTAAAGTGGTGCAAACTGAAAACATCGAACCACAGAAAGACGTTTTATAAATGTGCCAACGGAGATTTTAATGGTGCAAAAGAAGCTGCAAACCTGAAATATATTTGCTTTATTTGCATTTTTCATGCACAAACTGATCCTCAGTCTGCCTCATCAAGAGCTTAAATATCACAAATGTTGAATGTTTGGTTGATGCACCTTCAGACGGTTAAAAAAGTTTAAAAGAGTTTAAAAAATGGATTCAGGAAAAGGTGAACGGCTGCTTCTGGATTCATTCAAATATTTCTATTTTGTGCGACGGCAACTTTCTGTAAGTTCTTCAACTTGTTGTTGTTTACCAATTACCTTCAAGGCTTTCCAGCAGCAAGGATTTCTCTCTGCATTCTTTACATTTATATTTTAAGTACTTGTTACTTGGTAACAAGTACTGTACATAAAATATAGTGTTTCTCCTTCCACGAGCCAAGTTTAACTTTGGGTTGAGAAAGGACAGAGAGGAAAATGTTTCCGAGCTCGGTGTTTGAAAGGCTTCAGAAGGTGATTTGGATCTTGGGTGTCGGAGATCGGCGGTAATCAGAAGCGGGTTTTTACAGGAAAAAAAACACACACACACAAAAAAAAAAAAAAGAAAACACCCACACAAGTTCACATGGCGCTCCCCTTCCCACTGCCTTCCTGTGCAAATTTGGACATGATTACAAGTGAGAAAAGCCGAGGGGGGTCTGGCTTCACAGCGGAGATGGAAGACACCGAGAGTGTGTGTTTTTGTGCATGCATAGTTTTGCATGCGAGTGTGTGTGAGAGAGAAAAAGACCCCCGCACACACATACACATGCACTTCAGCCACACGGAACATACAGTCCTAGCAACATGAAATTCCAAGTAGATTTAATATGCACAGTTGCACAAATGGCATGACTCGGAAAGCTTCCATCCCTCTCTTTCTGAGGTGAAAAACCTCCTGTAAGTACTTTAACAATGGCATTTTGCTGGTTTAACATACCAGTTATGATTGAATAATACTTTCTCGTGAGTCTTTGATCTCAAAAAAGCAAGGCAAACCTAAATTTTGTACAGATTAAGGGTTGTTCAAAGCCGCAGAATGACGGCAGTTTCTTTTTTTCATCCCCCCGTTTCCCCTCCAACTTTTAAGTCGCCTGAGAGGAGAATCATTACACTTCAAAAGTACTGGCCCTCGCTGTAAGAGCCAATCATTAAATAAAAACTCAGGGAAGAAATACACCTAATTACGGGCAGACAAATGCACATAATTCTCCTGTTTTTTCCCCCCCTCCTGGAGAGCTCAGAAATGCTTAAAAAATGCACGTCGTCAACCATTTGGAGGATTAAAACGTACAACAGCTCAAGCACTTTTCACTTTACGTGTCGAGGTTTCACCGGCTTGAAGAGGAGAGAAAAAAAAACACTAATTCCAAGGAGGACAGGAGTTGTAGTCGAGCGCATGGAGGCGTTCGGAAAAGTGGCACAACCCGAGCCTTTGCAACACAGACGGCGAGACTCGCTGCAATGTGGTACTCATCTCCTCATGCATTTATGAATTTACTACCGGCGTGTCATTATGGGCTCATGCTGTCACCGAAAACTGCACGAGAGGAAGAAGAGAGGGTCCACAGGCACGAGGTGGTGGCCTCCTTCATTAGCTGCCTTTTGTCCCTGAGAACTTCACACTTTGTCTCTTTCTCTTTCTCTCGTTGTATTCGGTTAGGTTTGGGGATGAGGAGGGATGATTGGTTAGGGTAAGCCAATCAGAGGCAGAGCAGAGTGGGTCATGCCTTCGACATCCTAGGGAAAAAATGTGTACGGCCTGTTGGTTCACCTCAAATTATAATGCAACAAAATTTGCCTTTTGGAATATTTAACTAACAGAAGTAATAGAAATAAGAAGCGAATTACTCAGAATTACAAACAACCTCGACATGCCGCGTCGGTGCTGTTGTTTGGGGCATGAATTCAGAGTATACCCTCTCCTGTTAGCTTCTAATCTTTAGCAAAAAAGAGATAACACTGCAGTAAAAGTAAACCTACTCTCTGACGCTTCTCACAAACCGAGGCAGCAGTTGTAGCTTTTGAAGCTAATTAAATGTTGGTCAAACAAAACCGCAGCAATGAATTCTTATATGTAAAAAACATCTGAATATCACTGATTTCATCCATTAACTGCTGAACTCCTAAAAGTTCCCTTACCCCATCACTCCTGTCCCACATGTTCATTTTCTTAAGATATTAGGCAATTTAATTACAGTTAAGAGCATTAAGGAGCAATTTTAAGTATAATTTGCAGTTCATGAACTGTTTTTGAAAATTACTCTTAATATAATTAACTTCTGTCATTAGGCCTAATCCCTGCAGGCTACAGAGGCAATGCTTCCTTTAAGAAATTACATACATGTAACGCTACATTCATTCCTTTTCAACAGGAAGGTTGGACTGCAAAGGTTCGCCTCCTCAATGGAGTAATTATCTATTTCCAGTGAGAGAGTACAAAACAGTGCTAAGTCCATTAACGGCTGGGAGTCTCTCTAGCATGAATAATCATAAACCAACCAAAAAAAGTAATTGGCCCGTTCAGAAGACAAAAATACACAGAGAGAAAGGACACATTTGAAGTTCATTTACTTGAGAATTTAGGGGAAAATGCCAAAAAAAAGGAGGGCAAAGGGCAAGAAATCATGGATTTTTTATGACCACATTAACCCTGCATTGAATTGCACTGTCTGTTCATTCTCTGGTGAAGTATACCGCTTAATTAGAGCAGATATTTCCTTGTCGAAAATAGTGGGGGCCAACGTCTAATTAAATCAAGAGGACAGTGGCGTATTAGGGATGGGAACGCCCAGGCAGCCATCCACCATCGGCCATGATGCCTTCATAAAAAATGCATGCCGCTCCCTGAGAAGAAAGCTCTAATTTAGAAAAAAAGGAGAGGAAGAGGTTGAAAATTCATTCAGGGCCGAGGGTCTCGGCGGGGTGAGCCTCGCACCTTGACGGGTAAGTGATGGTTTGCTTAACGTCTCCTCTGATGAGGTTAAGGACGTGTCACTTTGTCTTTGGCCGAGCTTTAATCAGGCTCCAGCCGGCCCTCTGGCACGAGCCGAGGCTTCGCCGGCGCGTAACTGACCGGTGATTTAGAATGATATGATTACACCTACACCGGCATGCTGTGCTGCGGTGTGAATTAGCCTCCCCCCCTCTAGAAGATGTGTAATGAGCGATGTTCCCTGCACCCAGCTGGGGCCCCGCGGACTCAGCCATGAGCAGGCATCCTAATCAGCCGTCAGCCAAAAAAGCCGCTGTTGCCGGCGCATTAGAATCTGTGTTTGTGCATATCAAAAGATTTCCACAAACACATTGGCAAAACACATAATCACTTACCCCTCAGAGGGAGAGAAGGGGGAGGCTGGATGAGCGACGGACAGACTGACAGAGATCATTTCCTTTGAGTGTTGAAGGAAATCACTGTGGTCACGTGACAAGCTTGCAGCTAGCATCGGTGCTGTTTAATTGAAGGGTTCAGTGCTTCTCTGTGAGGGAAGTCAGACTCAACGCGCTGAAAGCACAGAAATGATCAAAATGATATTGAAAACATGAAGTTTTGGCTGTGATGTTCCTTCACCTCTAGGTGAAAACACCCAAAAGATGACCGCTGGGCTTCCAGCAAGTTGTGGAAATTAAAAACAGGCATTAATCAGAGCAGAGCTGCAGCATGTTCGCTCTTTGTTCCAGAAAAGAGCTGCACAGACACAGTTTTCACCTGATATTAGCAAAGAAAACTGTTTACAGGCTTAATCCCCCCCATAGATTTTATTCACTACTCTCCTTTTAATGCAAATAAACGGCTGAAATTTACTCTCATAGATTAGAACATTTCACACCCTCCAAAACAAAACCAAACTACATGAAATCAAACACTCTGGTGTTTGTGCTATGAGGAAAATGTGTCAAACGCTACCAAAAATCAAGACAGAGGAGAGAACAGGTGAAACAAGCAAAGAGCACTCAGGTAATTAAAGCCATCCGGACATGATTTAACAACGACAATGAAAGAAGAGCTTTTGTTTTGAATTTCTGCAGCCTCTTCTTGCCTCTTTAATCACATGCAGCAAACATGCAAGCAATCCCTGATCGATACAGCTGATCAGCTTCAACACATTGCTCATGTGTTTTAAAGCTGCTGTTTTATTTGGAGTGTTTTAAAGTTGTTTTTAGTCATTGTTGTTTGCATCAGAGCTCCTTTCAGCAGCAGCTTGCACATGGACAGATTTCAGTCGCCTACCTGTTGACTTTTTGGGCGTGTGTGCTCTTCTGCAGAGAGATTCTGCACTTTGCATCCTCAGCTCTGACGAACACAAACAAGCAGAGACACAAAGATGATCAGAGCCAAAGTCCAAAGTGTGGACTTCACGGGACGCAGACGTTTTGTGCTTTGGGTCTGAAACGTGATTGGTCAGCTGCTTCAGACGCAGTTTTGATAGCAGAGGTTGTGGTTTCAAATCTGGTTTTACTCTCACAAAAACACATTTCCTGGACTTCAATAGTTTTCATATCGTAAACAAACAGAGGAAGGACATGCAGGAGCAGCTGGGATCACTGACTTTCTCCTAAATGACCTTCTACCATGAGACATTTATTGTTCTGTTACAAAAACAACAGATGAACCTGAGCGCAGCATGACCAACAATCTAAGAAACTCTGCTCACCTCTTCTTCTCACTCTTCATCTTCTTTGTTCTCAGAGCAGTTGACTTTTCCACTTGGCTCAACAGCAAGGATGTCAGTGGATTGTTTGCACCTGTGATCATGTTGACACTGAACTGAATCCACTGAAAAAACTTTATTTAAATGAACAGACACTACAAAGTGACAGCCAACAGGGGGCTCTTTGACAGGAGCTGCAGTGTGTGAATGGCTTCTGCAGATCAAGCTTCAGAATGATTAAAAAATGTGTTAAACTGAATTTTTAAACTTTGCATCAGAAACTCGCTTAATTTATACTAAAACTGAATTACATTAAATGCTCAAATGCATTCTTTTTTATTAAAATGAACCATAGCAATCATTTACTTGAGTATGTTTGCAGCAGCAGAGTGGCTGTTCCTCTATTTGCGTCCCCTCCCCAGATCTCTGCAGGGGCCTGGTTTGCCACTGCCATACCGTGACTCCGCTGTGCCAAACGTGGTGTTTCGGTGGGAGCGGGAGCACAACACCATAAATGCAAATTAATAAAATTCCACACGGGGGTCTTTGCAGAGCTGTCCAACATCACCACAGTGCACCAAACCCCCTCTGATGGTGAGAGCATTGTTGTCTTTGTGGCGCTCTGCAGCTGCTGCATTCACTGGAAGAGGCAGCGATGGCACTCTGTCCCCCCAGACTCACACTATCACCTCCGGTTCACATGCCAGTCTGCAGAAAATAGAGAGTTAATAGGTCAAAAATACAGAGATCCATGCTTAAAAGTTTTAGATTTGGCTTCCTCTTCACCTAAACACACAGTGCAGCCTGCAGAGAGTCCCATTCTCTTTGCATTCTCGGAAATGTAGGACGCCACTGACTGAGGCTGAAATTGAGCAATATGAGTATTTGAGGATGAAACAGTGCTTTTAAAACTCACTTTCATTTCCATTTTTAATCCCTTTATTTCATTTGTGACCTCCTTTGTGTGATTCCTGCCTCTCTTTTACCTTTCCTTCCTTCAGCTAATTGCTTTTTGTTTCTGCTTTGTGAAGCATTTTGGATCTGTTCAGGAAAATGGCACATAAATAAAGACTGAGGATATTTTTGTGTCCCTGGAATATTTATGCATAATAATGCTGGGCAAAGCAATAAGTGCCAGGCAGGGGGGAAAAAAAGAAGGCACAGAGTCCAAAAGTAATGCAGTAACATCCGCACATTAGGCGAGGATGAGTTTCTTTTATCGTCATCTTCTTCTTCTTCCTCCTCTCCTTTTTTTTCCCCTCCTCTGTAGCACCGCTGGCACCGGGCTGCACCACCTGCTCCGGGGCTCTTTTCGCTCCGGCCAGAATGAACAGCTGGCTTCTCTTCTGACGCTCTGATTGGCTAATCCCTGCTGGTCACTTGCGCTTTTCCTCCCCGCGTGTCATTGAACTTTCTCTCGCCGAATGCCAGGTCCGATGAGTGCTCCCTCTCCCTGCCTCGTCTTTGCCCAGGCCCGTCCTTCATGTGCCCTGCAAATGGTCCGGGTGGCATATGGGGATATGTAAATAATTTAATGAGGTCAAAAGTGTGAGAGTCTCCTCTCCCTCATCCAAACCCTCCTTCCATGACATGATAAAATACTGCTCATACTCGCAATATACAGGTCCAGTGTTGACCTTTGTCTCCCAGTGTCATTCACCTCTGATAGGACAGTTTGTAGTCTCTGAGAAATTCTCTCATTTCATGTCAAGGTCAAGCTGAAGTCAGGGTGTGATTAGCTTATCTTAGCTTAGCATAACAACTGGAAACAGAGGGAAACAGCTAGCCTGGCTCTGCTCACAGTTCAACAGCACCTCTAAAGCTGCATCTCACTTGTTTAACCTGTGCATGAAGAGAAATAGAAATATTTTCGTGTTATGAATTATTCTTGGCAAGCAACAGCTGGGAATAGTGACTGTCTGCAGCATCCTGAGGATTTGTCATCACAGTGAGGTTGCCAGGTTTGGTCTCATACGTTAAACCAAAAAAAGATCTGAGTCACTCTTCCACCACTGGAGCTCAGAAATATCCAACGCCGATCACTTCCAGCAGTCCAGAAATATTGGCAAACGCTTGCCTAGATTTCAAACTTGGGCTTGGTCTGTGATCGTCATGTTCTAAAATCAAACCTAAGTTCAGAAAAGCTAAGTGGAGTCCTCGGGATTTTTAGGAAGACTCAGCAGGACACTGACAGAAGAAAAAAGAGAAAAGACCCAACAGAAACTGGCAAATAACGTTTGGCAACTAATGAAACTCTAAGCACTAATCACTCGACAAACCGTTGTAATGGGCATAGCTCAGTTGTCATCACATGACCTGACGGGCTCATATGTTTCCATGACAACTGAGCAAACTCCATCTGTTGAGGAAGACCAAAGACCATGAAATGCAGTTGAATGTGCTGGAAAGGTCGGGGCTGTTTTGTCAAATGGCAAACGTATTGGTAAGAGAGCCTAATGATGATAAGGACCCTGGACAGCTCCGGGATCAGCACGCTGGACAGCACACACACCTTTATTTTACTCCCAGAATCCTCTTGGCCAGGATGGAACTTCACCTCCCAGAAATCCAGTAAGGTGACGAGCTCGTCGGTCCGTGACGGCAACCAAAGGGACGACAGCAGGAAAATTTCTGAGAGTTTAGATTTGAGTAAATGTGGAGGAAAAAGGGCTCTTAAGCTGTTTACCTGCCTCACATCATCCACAGTTCTTCCCCTCTTCATCGGAGGTAAAACCACCTCTGAGTCACTCGCTTTGTTTTATTTCAGGGACTGATCTGTTCTCCAGTGCAGCTCCCACTGACTTCAACATGGAAAAAATACAAATCCTCAGTCGCAACCAAACCTCAGACCTAATTTCATTCTCTGGCCTGCGACGTGTTCTGTCATGCTGTATCGCTCTTATTTTGTGCATTAAAGCGTGATCTTTTCTTTCCCTTACGTCTTCATTTCGCTGCTGATGTTCCATGCTCTGCCTCCATTTTTCCATATAGTAAGCCTCCCGTTCCTTAAAGCACATTTACGTTCTGGTTTTGTATTTTTAAAGCTGACTTGAGAACAGAGAGCAGTCACCACCATTTTTTTGTCTCTAGAAAGGTGCAGGTGAAGGAGGACGACTGGAGAAGATGAATAAAACAAGAGACACGAGTGTTTTCAATGCAAACGAGTCGATTTTACTACTAAGCGTGCCTGTAAAGCAGCAGAGTAGCCTGAGGCAAAATGTACACTTAGCTTTGGTCTATACAAGGCCCAGCAGTGAATCATTAGAGCTCAGCTGTCCAAAATACACCACCAATCTGGCCCAGGCATATGGCTGCATGACACTCGTATGAATTACTACTACACGCTCGTGTTGTTGTTTTTCCTCCCTTTTAAATGTTCTGTGAGCCGGGCAACACTCCCAACACCGCTTTACATCAGGGCAGATCAGAATCACAGCGCTGACGCCGAAGCAGGTCTGCATTTTCAGCAGGAAAGAGGTCAAATCAGGTTGAAACGTTTCAAAGAGCTGCTTGAAAAATGTAACACATCAAAAAATGATGCAA
>JAPZEA010000017.1:2605739-2618507 GCA_029783685.1 Heniochus monoceros | reverse complement strand
CATCTGTTCCGTCTCTGCTGAACTATTTTTGTCCTTCTCTCTCCTTCTGTCTCTGTTTCCAGTCTTAATGCTTTGCAGGAAATCTGCTTCATCCATGTACTATTACAGAATGCCAAATTCTAAGTATAGTTCCAAACCATATTCAATGCTGCAAAGGCCAACTCTCAGACCTTTGAACTTATAATATCAAACGCAGTGCATTGATATACCTGTTGGATCAGTCAACATGTGCGTCATTTAATTCTCGTCACACAGCGGGGCATACTTGTAAAAGCCATAAATAGCTCCAGGTTGCTTGTGTTACTGATGAGGCCTGTGTTGGCAGCACAAAGCACTCATGAGCTCATGCGAAAAGGCTCACTCACCTCACTCAGCAGCGCTGGCCCAGACACAGACGCATTTTTTTGGCAGGGGCTTGTTTCCTTCTCAGACAGCTGATCTGCAGCCTGTTCACACGGACGCTGGGCTAAAGCCGCCCTGCTTTCACGCGGTGCGTTCACTGAGTCTCTGTGTGCTAAAGATGCACCAGTGGCGGTATTTGACTTCTCGTCGACGTCCATAACTGTAACACGTTCTGGTTTTGAAATGTCCTCCTTTGCTTTGCCGGGGGGTTGTTGGGATGCTGCAGCACTCTTCTGCAGTTGTGTTGGGGCTGTGCGAGGACTTCGGTTCTGCTTTTCCAAATGTTCTTCTCTATCTTTGCGTCCAGCTTCCTTCTCGCGCTTTGCAGCTTGTTTAGCTTCAGCTCCTGACATAGTATGGCTTGTAGATGTAAGAGCAGCAGGAGGTACAGAGGCACTGAACTGTTTCTTCTGTGAAGGCACAGTTACCTCAACACATACTTTTTCATCCTTTGATGACTTTTCAACAAGAAATACTTCCTCTGTTTCTGATTTCTGACGTTCTCTCACGTTTCTGGAATCTGAATCCACAACAATGCTCTCTACTTCCATGACCTCTTCTGAATTGCGCTCAGACTGTACTGACTCTGTGCAGGCCAGAGCTCCAGAGGTAGAAGTCTCATCTTTGGCCCTTCTCTCCTCAGATGCCCACTCTCCTGATGTGTCTGATTTTGCAACTTTTGCACTGTTGGAAATTTTAATCTTCTTTTTGATGAAGGGAGTTTTGGGTTGATGTGCAGTAAAAATCTTCTGGGCAGAGTCGTATATATATGTCCCACTCTTGTTACTGTTTTCACTGATGGCCTGTCCATTAGTGACAGGAGACACTGCTCCGTTAGTGATGGGGATCAGCTTTTCTTCCACCTCCTCCGCAGCAGCCTCCTGCAGCCTGGCTGCAGGTTCTACAGCCACAGCCTGACGGCTCTCCTCGTTGCCCTCATCCTCCATGGAGCTTGGTGTGCTGAGAAAGGCCTCCATTGTGGAGCGGCGTTTCCTCTGTGTGCGGTCTGGACTTATGGTTCGTAGTGGCTCCTGGTTTTCTTTACCTTCCACTTCCCTGCGTCTGTTGTCGGCCTTTTGTTTGAGCTTGGCAAAGTAGCGCTGGTGGATCTTGAACTCATTCATTTCACCCACCTCCAGAACCCCAGAGCAGGACACAATGCCTTTACTGTTGCTGGCTGAGGCCTGGTACATAGCTGCATAAATCCATGCCAGTCCTGAGCTACATTCAAATGGGACAAAGTGTCATTGTGGTGGCTCGGGTGCCTGCTCGTTCTATAGGAGGAAGAGGAGCTAATGCTGCTGCTGCAGAGGCTCCTTTACACGAGATTTAATTAATAAGACATGATCAATTTCATGACTTTATCTCCTTTGAGGGTCTAAATATTTCACAGTGTCACAAGTAATGTGCAGAAACGGGGAAAAAGAGGGATTTGATTTCTTCTGGAGTCATTTATGCCACAAATATGTGCCTATTTTTGGTAGATGAAACTGGCCGTTAACTGCCGGAAAAGTATGTTTTGTCAGTAGTAAATCACAGAAGACCTGAGGCGGTAAGGTACACACCTCCTTGAAGAGCGATGTTGGGGTTTGAGAGCCGACTACGGACTCAGGAGGGGTCCAGAATACCTTGGCCTGACCGTAATTCCACCTATTTTCATAGCAGCTCTGATGCTGTTTATTTTGAAAACATTCCTATTTTTATGGCCGGTCACCGCAGTCGCTTTAAAGTTCCGCCTTGGTGCATTTAGGCTCATTTATCCTGAATCTGTCTCACAATAGCTTCAGAGTCTCAGACACAAACCCAGATTAAAACAGCCTCTTAAAAGCTGCTGCCATCTCTGATTTTTGTTGACTGAAGTTGTCAATAGCAGATATTTTGTGCCTTCAAATTTGAGCATTTTACAGCCAAAGAAAACAGTGTTTTCCTCTGAATTGTATTCTTGGCAGGGTGGAGAAGCATCAGAAACAGCGCACTTATTGAAAAAACATGGGAAACTCCTGGATGCACAAGGTGTTTAAATGACTAATTAATAACTCCAAAACTTGATAAATGTGCAAAGAAAACAAGAACCGCTGTTTTTATCAAAAACAGAAGGCCGAATCTGGCAACAATGTCACAAAACAGAACATTTCTTCCTCAAATAATGTGCCTTGAGGATGGAGCGAGAGTGCTTCTATAATCCAGCAAACATGAGGGGAAAAAAAGCGGGATTTCTACAGCCTGTGATTGCTGCAACGATAAGTCAGAAATCCTCACGACGCCCTACAGAAGAGCTGAAACGGGGCAAAGGGAGAACGCAGGTGATTTATTTGAAAATGTCTGTCAGTGATAATGATGTCATGCTTTCCAGCACATCGCGTCCAGCCTCGCTGTGGGATGAAGGAATGTCAAGGACAACGCCAGACACAAGACTCTGATTGTGCCCTGGAATCAGAGGAGGCTCGGCGATAAACTTTTCCTTTTTTTTTTTCGCTTTCTTTCTTACATGCAATAGCTGCGTGACACAAAATGTGTTGCACCATAAGACAATTTTAAAGCCTCACGACACACGAAATGAGTCCTTAGAGAGTCTGTTTGTCCCCATTTTTTTTGGGCTTTTACCACAATTACCAAACTTGTGAAGACCAACGACCGCTCGCACTTCCAAGACCTGTGCAACAACTCTTGATAGGGGAGTGACGAGCAAATCAGTCCAAGCAGGAAGGAGGGGGGGCGCTGACTTATCTCAGGCCTAAGTTATGTGCTGAGGTATCACTGTAGACACTTAGGCACCGAGCAAGAGAGAAAAAAAAAAAAAAAAACAGGCTGGGAAACACAGCGCCCGCAAGATTGGGAAAGAGACTCCCAAACGCTCTAATGAACTTGACTTGCTCTCCGAAATATGTCAGACACTTTATCACACAAGAAGCATATTATCTGGGAATTGCAACATAGTTGAATTACAGACATTATGGCACCGCAGGTCTTTATCAAATAAACAATTACCGTATGCAACGACAGCTTGTTTATCCTTTATCTTGATTTATTTACCAAACTGTCTTCCCCCCCCCTGCCCCCCCGCCCCTCAAGGAGCCAATATGAACTGTTATTTAGGAGAAGCAAATGTTGATACCCACTAAGTTTTTTTCATCCCTAATAAATGTGCAATTTTCCCCCATATTAAAATTTAAGACTGCTGAATGTTCCTCCGTTTTTCGGCGCCGTGCACAGCTAGTTCATTAGCAGAAATGAATAGCGAAGCCCAGCTCATTTAAATTGGCTGTCTTACATGACTTCTCGCCATACTCTGTTCCTGTCACATGCTTCCAAGAATCATTGACTCTTATTATACATGTAAATGGCTATCATAAAAATAAAAATTTCATTTAAGATTGTTAATGACTTTTTGCAGCAGTCTGGCTTCCTTTAATGATTATACCCTGCCCCCTAATTAAAAGTATTTATCTTTCAAGCATCCGTGACTGGAGCCCCTGCGATCGGAGTTGCTCAACAAAAGACGAGAAGTCAGTCAAGTTTGGGGAGGCATCACCTGCCCGGGATTAAGCGGCTTGAAAGGGAGGAGCTGGAGGTTGTTGAAATAGCAGAAACACTGATACAGTTTGAGTAAAAGCAACCTCGCGTGCGTCACGCCTCCTGCAGAATGAAACATTGAATCACATCGAGCACATTCTCACCTCCCAGAGATTTTCATTTTATGCAGCTCGCTGGCTTTTTTCTGTGGGGTTTTATACATTACTGTAAATATTTTTTTGCTGTTTGGCTCAGAGCGGGACTTTTCTCTAAGCATGAACCAAATGGTCTCTGTCTGTCGCTCACAAAGAAACTGTTTATCATGTCTGTCTGCTGAGGGAGCATCATCGGGGCTTCACCGTCAGACCTGGCTCAAGCAGTGTTTGCCAGACGCTTCGTGGGGTTTGTTTAAGTCTACTCGGGCACCAGATGGGTGGGGTTTACGGCATAAGACGATACTACGAGTGGCAGGATGTGCACACATTCGCTAGAAAGTATCCAAAAGTCAGCTTAGTGGTGTTTTTTTTGATTGACAGCTCACCTGAACCCCACACATCTGGTGAAGCAGACAGAAGAAAAGCTGCTTTTTATGTATTTCTGGAGACAGATCTGTGAGAAATATTGAAAAATAAGTTTACTGGGGACACTCTATCAATTGGAATATTATCTTTTATAATTTTTTGACACCTTAACCCCTTAATTTTGTGCTTTTTTTGCATGTTTCTCAGATAGCAAGATATCTCACTCTGGAGCAAATCTGGGCGACAGACTGTAGGTTTCACAAACATTTCTTGGAGGCTAAAATGATCTGACGGGTTAAGAGCCTCATTGGGCAAAGCCACAACTCTCAAAACTTACGCTAAAACCCACATTTAGAGAGGAGAAACCACCCGTTCGCCCTCTAGCCGACCAATGAGATTAAATCTCCGCACCGCGTGACTCGAGACACTCACCAGTACCGTCGACCGAGGCACTCAGCATGTCGTTGTCGGGCCAGATGTGCTCCACGCCGCTGTCCCGCATCTCGTCGTCCTCCTCCTCCTTGGTCAGCAGGCCGTGGCTCTCGGCCCGCGGGGAGGCCTCCGGGTTGGTGAGGCTGGCGGGGCTGCCCGTGCCGTTGATCAGGGGGTCTTCCTCGGACACCGGCAGCTTGTCCTCCTCCTCCGTCTCTGAACCCGTCTCCACCACATTCTCGTAGTTCAGAGCTGCGACAGAGAGACAGACAAACGTGGTGAGAACAGGAGAGTTTTCCTTTCTACACGAGTGTCAGCGAAGTGATCAAACTCCAAACAGAAATGACTGCGAGGGATTTCAACTTGTTTTGGAAATTGAGGTTTATTCCCAGATTAAAAAGGTCACCCCACATCACTGCTCGGTCCAAGGCGTAGGCGCTTCTTTTTTTTTTTTTTTTTTGTGGGTTACACCCCAATTACAGCGTCCGCGACTGGAATCTGTGACTGAACCGCAGCGGTGGGCAGACAGCTGTCGAGGAGATGCGAGCCAAAATAGCCACTAATTTTCAGTCCTGCTCACATGCCTCGGATGCCAACGAGCTGCACCTTTCAGGACGGCTCTGCTCCGGAGCATACCCGTCACGTTTGAGATGCTCCGCATAACACATACAATATTACAAATGTCGTTGCCATGCATACAAAAGGCTTAACCTATAGTTATTTAGATTATTCATCATGTGTACCCCTCGGATGTCTTCGCATTTGCATTGCTGGTGAACCGTGAACATAAATATAAATGTTTCCTAAAGTATGAAAATGTAGAGACACAAAGGGCTTTGAGGCCTATTGACTGCACACATTCAGGGAGGTAGGCTGACATACATACCACACACACACACACACACACACACACACACACACACACACACCCCCTCAAAACTCCAGAGCAGCATCAGCAGGGCCTGCCCGGTTCCACAGCACTCCAGTCCCAGACATATGCCTGCCTTTCTCAAAATAGACGGCCTGTAAATAAGGGCTGTGAACTCAATCAAAGGTGGCTCACGTGCAAATTAGTCGCCACCATCGGCAGGTTCCCGGCGCACGCTCGCCGCGGCGTAAATCGTGGCAGAAAAGGACATCAGAAGACTTACTGGAGGAGTGCAGATGGGGCGCGAGGCGAGCCAGAAGCATGGCATCACATGGGGACACACCTCATTGGCAGCTTGTACAAGAATGTTCTGCGGTAAGAGCCAATCATGGGAGGGCCTGGAGTTTGAGCCACCATAGTGGAGAGGTGGAGGCTCTTTTTTAATGCGCTTTAGCTGAATTTATGATCCTGAGTAATAAAAAAAGCTGCAGCGAGCTCATAAGTCTATCATATCAACAGATTTATATCTAATAGCTTTGAGACGCCATGTCATGTTACACTTGCACGTAAATAGCGTATAATATGCAAAACGCCTCACATTGTGGGATCGACAAGCTTCGTTACGGCATTTTATGTGCCTTATTTTGCTTCGCGAGGCCTAAAAGCGTCCCCGCCTCTTGAACTTTCCCAGAATCAAGAGCCAGATGAAGTTCATGCATGACATTTCTGAAGACATTATACATATCAAAAGATAAGCCTCCCCACATCTCCTCCTAACACGTCTCCCTACGATTGACTGGTCTGCACTTGCCTTCAGCGAACAACTGCACAACAGGTGCAAATTAAAATGAAAACAGGGCTTTCAAACGTGGGAGGGGAGGCGGAGGGGGAGGAGGGTGGCAGGCAGGCAGGCACGAGGGGGGAGGAGGAGGAGGAGGAGGAGGAGGAGGGTGGGAGTGCGGTGACCTGCCTCGAATACCAATCGACGGAAGAAACAAAACCTTTTCAAGAGGTGTGATCACAAGGGTTTAGGCAAGTTCAGACTCAGTAATGCTCCTTGGAGATGACAAAAAAGGCAACCGAGGCTGGAGACCCAGGAGCGGAGAGAGACGTTAGGGATTCCTGGGTGGTCCACATCCACCTTGGTACAATTGATATTGTGCCTTTACTCGAAAGACAAATTATCTGCTTAACATGTCGCTTAAAATCAGTTCATCAAACTTCTCCCAACTCGAAACAAGGATGGTTTTGGAGTTCACCTCCCTGCGCTCCTTCACCCCTCAGGTTTTGAACTTTTCTCAGCACATCCCATCAGCTCTGTGTCCCCCAGCTTCCAGAGGAGGGGGCAGCCTCACGGGGCCGGTAGAACAAAAGGCCAAGAGGCTTGGGAAGCTATCAACCCGTCGCTGTGAACCTGATCTCTGGATGCAGATTCAATGACGGCGGAGCAGGGGCCGGCTGAATGAAATTATCTAAGGCTGGACAGGTTTTAAAGGGCCCATTCTTCCCCAATAAAAGGAGCGAGGGAGCTTCTTTTTGTTTAGCAACACATCCACCACAGCAACGCACACCGTTCTGGCTTAAATAATCCCACGTTGGGAACGCGCCGCAAACTTTTCAGGGCATGATTGAGAATTTAGGTCTTCAAAGTAAATCCTGGAGAAGCAAAGTGGGGCTTTCATTTTTATTTTTGCCACCAGTTTGAACCATTTTCTGTCTCCTGCTGTTTTTTCTTATCTCTCGTGACGTCTCGTCCTCGAGTTTCTGAACAGATTTAAGCGCGGGGGCGTTGAACTGTCTCTGAAAGCTACAGTAGACGCAATCTTCTCCGAACGTCAGCTGTCTCCTCCGCATTCAACGTATACCTCCAAGAAGGCAAAATGACAGTGGGGTGCTCGTCAAGTCAAACGCGTAGTATTAACGCCGAGAAAGCCGCCATTGTTTAGGTGCCACCGCTGACAAGAGCCTCTCCCTCTGCGAGCATGAAGCATCTATTGGTATTGTGTCACACAACAAAGTAATTCTAACCTACTAATATTTTGCAGGCAGTTATTTCGCCTCCCCCCTCGAACCTCACTCTTAATCAGCCTTTTGTGCTGCTGAGGAGAGAGAAAGACAAAGAAAAGATAATGTTTACTTCTCAAATGCCTCTCCTCTTCTCTCCTTTTCTTACCTTAAGTGTCATCCTCGACAAAAGCAATTACGCCTGACGTCTTACAAACTCTCGCTACTTGTTTGATATTGCTTTCTTCTCCAGTCTCTTTTTTATCTCTCCCGCCGTTTAAGGTAAATAAAAGGAGCCTCTTTGACTTGAGTTTTTCAGATAATTAAAATGACACATGTAACAGCGCAATTCTTGTTTAATATCGGGTTTTAAACTATCTGACATAACCCTTTCACGGGCCTGGCATTATTCTGTCACTCACGGAAAAAGCACAGATAGGAGAGGAATATTGTATATTGATTAGGATGGCGAGACGCATCAGCAGTGACAGGCAGAGAGAGAACCAGAGAGCATGGGAGAAAGTCTTATTAAAATCTCATCATTTCTTTGATGAAGATAAATAAAGAAGAAAAAAACAATACTTCAGCTGTGACAGTTGTATTCTGCAGATACTGAGAAGCCGGTGTAATTAATTTAGTGCCGGGAAACAAGCTCCAAATCTAAAATGATTATATTTACAAAGCGTCAGGTTTTACAGTTAACAAATGGCCGCAGCGATCAAAAACGCCTTTAATGTCGGAGTCATAATCGACTCCTGCGAAGCCCACGGATAACTCACTTCGTGCGAGCACTCGACAACAGTTGTCCGACCACATGCTGCATTCAAAGGCGCCCGAAGTCACTCGGAGGAATACGCGGCCACCGACTTGCGCCTTTGATGTTGACCCCGTGCATCTGTTTGTCAAAAAAACTTTGCGTGTATGCCATGTATGCGCGAGGAATTTCTTTCAAGCTGAGAGACGCATAATAAAATGTCACAAAACGAGCTTCTCTTCTCAAATTTCTCTCAAATTTCTTCTCGGTAAGTGATGAGGGTCTTATTTGGTCTGGATGTTCAGTGTCATGCAAACCCACTCTACCCTTTTTTTTTTTAACATCCATGACTGTTTTAAACCTGCTGAAATAGCAGAAATCATGAAATAAAGCTGCGATTTTGCAAGGTTGCAGAGCAAAATTTGAGAGAAAAGGAAACTTTTCTCCAGCCTGCGACGCATTTCAACTTAAAAATCCTACCTTCTGCAGCCGCGAAAGCCGAGTTCAGGGGTGCTACACCTGCACTCTGCCGAGGAAAACCATTTCACAATGCTAACAAGTATAATCACATTTATTTAACGATCCCAAAGTAGTCGTCCAGTGCCCCGAGGAGGCTGCAGTAAAAGCCCTTCCTGCTGGAGTCTCGGAGCCGGAGAGAGAGAGCTCTTTATGTTCAGCAGGCCAACGGTGGAGGTGATCGCTGCGGGGAGAATGACTAACACCCACATTCGCGCTCTCACGCTAACCCCGGCTGACTTTTTAGTCGAGTGTCGAGGCTTAGCTCCAGGTGACACGCTCGGCCTCCTACGCCGATAATGAGCCAGGACATTCTCCCTATTGGACGATAACTGCTCACGCTCGCTCCCTGTCTCATGAATGTGAGCCAAGCGGATCACCTGGATGGCTGCGAGGGAGAAGGGGAAGCAGGAGTGCTGTGTTAGTCGGTGTGTGTGTGTGTGTGGGAGGGCATTAAGGTGGAAGCGAGGTCGCTGCCTCGTGGCTACGGCCAGCGGTAGCGGATTCTCACGATGACCTTTTGTCTGCCCTTGTTCCTGTCTGCAGCAGTTTAAGCACTTCCTCGGGTAAGTCTTGATGGAAACCTCACACCGCAGCTTTTCAGCACAGTTACCTCATTTTTACATTAACAACTCATTCTTTTACATTGAAGGAGCCTCGGTCGCTTCCCATAACCTGATTTTTTAAAAATTCTTTAAAACTTTTTCTTGATATTTTATAAAATGCTTGTTTTGATGCGAAAATAACGTTCAGATTAAGATAAAGCTTCACTTACAGGCTTCAGTCGAGCTAACGCTTATAGCTGATCGCTAACGTATCCTCAGGTATTGATTTTCCTTCGAACAGGGTACATTAGTGCCATTCAGGAGTGAACTCCAGCCCAAGTCAGGCCAGACAAAAGAATAGCAGACATGTTTGGATATTTTGTGCTATCTTGTCTCAGTATAATGGTGCGATCGAGCACAAGGGGCAAATCAGGGCCAAGTCGGTGAAAGGACGGTGGCAGAGGGCAAACAAAAGCTCTGAAAAGAGACAGAGCGAGAGTGAGGGGTGAGGGCCGGGGAGGGGAGGGGGAGACTCGGGAGAGACGATGAATGGTGAAAACTCAGTGAAGTGTAAACGCAACCTGGGAGTGTGTGTGTGTGTGTGTGTGTGTGTGTGTGTAGAGGGGGAGGGGTGTCGCTGACATGTGGAGTGAGTGTTTGACTGATATGAGTCGTTGAGTAAAACACTGTTTTACAATTTAGGTGTTTAAGACGTGCTTTTTTCCTTCAAAACTTTATTAAGAGCAGAAAGTTTAACGGGAAGATAATTAACTTTAAGAAGTCCAGCAACCAAAACTGACAAGTATGTATGATCAAGAAGATCAAACCTGACTGTTTTCAACACAATAAACTAAGTTATCAGCGTTTATGAGTGTGTAAAACGTGTCAAACCTGCAAATTTACAGTCCGTCTCAGTGCATCAACCAACCAGCAAGCAAGCAAAACCACGTCACTGCTAAACACAGAGAAACTGGAGACTAAAAATACAAAGAAATCCACTTTTCCTCTGATTTCCAATCAAGTTTTAACATAAACCTCAAGAACAGAATTCAAATGGCAACTAAATTCCCGTTTTAAAACACACCTACATCTTTTTTTTTGTCTTTAAAGACCGATATTTGTCTAAATCTAGTGTGCACGTCTATTTGCAGAGTGGGAGTAAAAGTCAATGTGCATAATTAAATGCTTTTGACTATTTTCGGCATCAATCCGACCAATGAAAAGTCAGGAGATCACGTCTCTGTTATCTTTAAAGCAGCGTGAATGTAAATTTAAAAAAAAAAACGTTGCAATTGCTTGTGCTGATGCGGAAACTTCCAGCACGTCGCCACACATCCGTCAAATCGCTGCTGGGTTTTGTCCGCGAGGAGACCCTCGCAGCAGCACTGACTCTAATTCAATTAAAGTCCCATTTATTTGCCGAGGAGGCCCGAGCAACAGGCTGGGGAGGGAGAGGCAGGCAGAGAAAGCTTCAAGGTTTGCTCAACAGCTCAGAGGTCCCACCTTTGCCGGGTCCTGCATGGATCCACCATCTGTGCCCCCCTTCCACTCCTCCTCCTCCCCCAGTTCACACATGTTCCTGCCTCCAACAAATGTTCGAAGTAAACCTCCCCCTCCTCCTCCTCCTCCTCCTCGTCACACAAGCCAAAGAAGAAGAATAAAAAAGACACACAAAAGCTTCCCCTGGCTGCCCTCAGGACTCCCAGGCCAGGGGAGTGGGAGGGAGAATTCAGAGAAGAAGAACAGAGGAGGGAAATGTTGGTGGGGAGGGGGGGAGGGCAGTGTGTGAGGAGGTGAGGGGGGGGTTAGAGAACATATATATTTTATTCCGGCTCAGGTGAGCTTCCCCTCGCCTCCTGATGTTACCCTGACACACGTCAAGCAACGGGAAGAGGGGGGAAAAAAACGGTTAAAATTAGAAAATTTAATTTATTTGATAATTTCCCAGAATAATTAGAGTTAATATGGGTTAATTAATATGCAAATCTCTCAGCAGATGTTCGGCAGCAAGGCTGCACGCGGCTGAGGAAAAACAGCCCCCTTCTACTTTCTCCTGCCTGGTTTTGGCTGTCAGTTATTGGGCCGTAATTACTGTAACTAACCAAATACACACACACACACACACACACACACAGAGGAAAAAAAAAAGAAAACGTTTGCTGGGTGAACTGCTTCCAGTTTTGGAGTCGGTGCTTCTCACACACATAAGAGAGACCATCGCTAATTTCCCCTCCGCTATAAAGACCCTTTTTATGCTCCGAGCTGAATGAATGCAGCAAGGAGTTCAAACTATCTGAAATTTGCGGGGCTTTGTGTGTGTGTGTGTGTGTGCCGACGTATGAGTGTTAATTGTAAAGGAGAAGACGCGGCGGTGGGAGCGGCGGCGACTGTGACGAGAGCACCTGCACGCTAACGCGGAGCAGAAAACGGCTAATAACGCAGATGTGTGGAATCTGTCTGCCGTCATAAAGAGACGGACACGTGTTTACATGTGTGTGTTTGCAGCTGAATACTAATTCCATAAACATGCATATATTAATGTGAAAGGGATTAAATAGCAATACTTGAAGCAAAATGGGAAAAATCCCCAAATAAGAAATTTTGTCAAAAAAAAAAAAAAAATGCTGAAAATAAAAGCATTTTAGTTGCTGCTAAAGTTTTTAGTCACTCATTATGTTATGTTATCATTTCACACTTCTATTCAATAATTTAACAGTTAATCAATCAGGCGATCGACAGAAAATAAACAAATGTGATGGAAAGTTTAAAACATTCAGCAGCTTCTCAACTAAACATGTTTGAGTTTCGCCGTTTTAAAGAGCTCTGAGAGCATTTTCTGCCTCATTCTAAAAGAAATAATCCATCAGCTGATCACAAAATAATACAGAGATTGACAGATAACGAAGATAATCAGTGGCTGCAGCAGAAAAAGGGAGAATTTCTTTCTTCTGGTTTGTATTCTTGTGGGAGGAGGGAAGGGTTACCTTTAATAGAAAGATTTAATTCATGAATTCTTCCCTGGGGAAGGAGAGAAATATAAGAGTCTATCTCAGGGTGCTTGCCAGGGTTCTCCTGTGGTCAGCTCTCTCCAATAATAATGTGTTTCCGATAGCAGCGAGTGTGTGCGTGTGTGTGTGTGTGTGTGTGTGTGTGTGCGTGTGTGTGTGTGTGCGTGCCAAAAGCTGAGACTGTTATCTAAATCGTTCCTCTTTC
>JAPZEA010000017.1:2563426-2578198 GCA_029783685.1 Heniochus monoceros | reverse complement strand
TAGGAAAATGAGGCAATCCAGGTGATGTTTGGTACAGTCAACAACAAATCCTACACATAGGAGCTTTACACATGACCCATAACTGCTTCAGCAATAAGAAAATCAAATAATATCTTCTGCATTTACACGTCTTTTCACAAAAATGTACAAATCAAAAAACCTGTGAAGCAAATGTTAGAAAAAGATGAATTTGTTTTAAAGGCGCAGGAGGTGAAATTAGCTTTACAAGTGTAATTCAGAGTAGGACAGTGTTGCCTGAGCGTGTGCCTCTTAATAATGGGGTCTATAAATCACTGTTTCTTGTCACAGTACATTTGAGATGACCGGTGTCAAGTCCCCACGGCGAGGTCTGGATGTCCGGTGAGATGCAGAGAGCAGAGTTAAAGTCCTCCTTGCTGTGTCCTTATCATGAATGCGTCCCCGTCACTGTTTGCAGGGTCAGCTGCTGCAGGAGCTCAATGTGGAGCTCGACACGGCTGAGAAGAGGTGCATTTTTCTCTGCTCGCAGCAGCTTGGAGTACACGTTCTTATAGGTTTTCAATGCCTCCTCATCCTTATTGCTGTAATGAACAGAAATAAGCTGGTCAGGAGTGAGCATTGTTAAAAGGATATGAGATATATATGTAGCTAAACAATACGATAAGGGTTTTACATTCTTGCTCACCTTGGTTTCCGTTTCATCGTCGTCATCAGTTTGATCAGCTGCAGCAGCATGAAGGAGAAACTTGGCTCAAACACGCCAATTAACTTCATCACTTCCTGGAGGTTCAGTCCTGAGACGGGCCCACTGGCCACATCAGGAGATTCTGCTGATTCAGCAGAGTTTGGTTCACTCAGCTACAGGACAAGCAGCGAAAAGATAAAGATGTTGTCAGTTACAGTGTGTGATCAAGAAAAGCACAACTGAGCAAAGCTTTTCAAAGATGAATAAGCATGAGAGAGCATTCCCATGTGCTACTGTGAAGCTTACCTCCATCTGCTCCTCCTGCAGCTCGTTATGAATCAGTTGGAAAGCATGGCGAGTTTCTGTCATGATCTCTAATGCAGGCCTTGGAGGAGCTGGACTACCTGGCAGCTCTGGATAATGACGGAAACCTGTCTGAGATGGGCATCATCATGTCCGAGCTCCCCTTGGAGCCACAAATGGCCAAAACTCTGCTTCTAAATCCATTCTGACAAGAGGAAGGAAACATTTGCCGCTCATGGCAGATAAAAAACTGAAGCTTACAGTTACAGTAACCGACAAGCTGAAGTTCCTCATACGAAAGGGCAAGCTCAGCAGCTGATGTAAAAATAAACAAAACATTTGGAAACCACAAGTTTGTCCTCCATTATGCTGCCGTTTCTCAATCCTCCCCTCACACCAAGTTCCTCCTTCAAACAGGTTCGATTTTATGAATCACTGCTCACTCCTCAAGGGAACGCATTGTGCATTCCTCGAGCCGCGGCCTCGACCGTCTCTGCTCATATACAGCGAAAATTCATTTCAATATTTATCTCCATGAATATTTTTCTTCTTCTTTTTTTTTTTATTTTTGCGGGGTGGGGTGGAAATCAGAAAACGGGTTTGGGGGATGTGCGCCTGGCTGCAGCGTGGAGGTGGGAAGCTTGGAGGAGATCATCAGAAAGGGAAATTGTGCACAGCGGGAAGAAAAATCATTGTGTTACCCCAGGTGAAAAATATTGTTGCTTTGCTTAAAAGTGCATGCAAGGCGAGCTACATTATTAGAATGTTTAAATATTAATTCTTCTGCCGGGTTGTAAAGATGATGGAGTCGCGGAGTCAACTACTTTGTTTTTCCTCCCCCTGCTTGTAGGCCACAGCTGCATTATTTCTCCCATCTAACCTCGCCTTGTTCCCCATTCCTGCAGAAAAACACATTCCTCTCTGCACCGAGGGCCACTCTTTGGATTCTTATTACAGTTTAACGTGTTAATTTTTTATGTTTAAACAGAACGTTGTACCGCATGTGAAATTACAGGAAGGATCCGCAGTGTATGATGTGTCATCTGGCCGGCTTTGACCTTAGAATCAATAATCTCTGTCTTTGTCTTGACTGAAGCTCAGGTCAGGTTTCGAGAACTCTGAGCGGTTGATGGTTAAAGGTATAACAACATGCACTTGATGTAAAAGCCTCCGGTTGAGATGCAGTCAAAACCAGCAGCTTAACGGCGGTGAAAAAGTGCCTTTTGTCAAGGTGACTGTCATCTCTGAGAGCAGACATGAAGAGGTTTCACTCCAAAAACACTATGAATAAATTTCAGAAAGTAATTATCACCTGATGCTCATTTCTACATTCTTGAGATAACATTCTGTAAAATGTTAATATGCCTTATGTAAATGGTTCAAGATTGCTGATAACTTCTACTTCCATGCAGCAATTTGCAATAAAAAGGGATCTCATTCTGAAATGAAACTCCTCATACATCAAGAAGTGCTTACAGGGTGTTACCGAGGAGGGAGGAGGGGGAGTGTTTGCCCAACAAAGCCAGGTGTGATAGCGGAGGATCTTCACCGGCTCTCAGGTAAAGTGGGGAAAAGCTAAGTTCCCTTGTTATGTCAGAAAGAGATTTCAAAGCCGCCGGCTTAAAGGTGGGTATTAGGCTGCTCAGATCTGAAACACTTTGGGATCCTTCAGACTGAAATGGATAAAGATACAAAGAGCCGAGGGCAGGGAGGGGAGGGAGGAGGAGGAGGAGGAAGGAGAAAGGAGGATGGAGAGGGAGGCTGCATTCACGCTGCAAATCTGATTGTTTCCCAGGCGTCTTCCAACCAGTGTGAATGGCACAAAGGTGCAAGAGGCTGCAGGATTTTTGGTTGTGATCTGCACCACGTGGACAAACGTGGTGAAAGAGGTCACATTTCTAAGGATCTGAAGGAAATAAGACGAAATATTCAGCAGAATTTTGTCATTTAATGTGAAGCTTTTTAAGTTAGGTGTCAGATTTAAGCTCTGACACAAACAGATTTTCCTCAACTTTAAAAAGTGCAGCCGATGCCTCTGACCATTTTAATAACTCCACTTATTCATGAGTGCATGTTGAAGAAATGCCAACACGTGAAACAAAGAGCTAGCCCAACATCTAAACTGGAGATTCGCTGCAAAAATAACCATCATTGAGCTATTTTGAGCTCTATTTTCCTCAAAAAAGTGAAGAAAAATCAATACGTTTCAGCGATTGTGTAAATTTTTTTGCAGAAAGATGGAGATTTTTTTGGCCTTGCGTGGATGCAACCAGAGACCATGAGGGCGGTGACATCAGGAAAAGAAAGGGAGGAGGACAAAGGAGGCGACAGATAAAGACTTGAAGGCCACCGGTGCACGAAAGTGAGAGTGCTGTCACTCTGGTCCAGCCCTGCCCCCGCCCCCCCCCCCGGCAGCCCCACCTGAGAGCGATTGCGATGCATGTCCTAGCCGCTCATGCAGGGGAAGCAATACACAAGTTCGGTGTACAGCCACTTTAAAAGCTCATCAGGCGCATACTCTGCTTGTAGGAAATACCTTATTCATGACGGAGCCTGCCGAGGCATAGGTAATTACTTGAATCAAGGTGGCCTCGGAAATGTTTAAATCTACAAGGACTGGGAGAATGCATGAATAATGCAAAATAATTTGCATCTAAATTTTTTAAGTGTGCTTTATTCGAAAAAACTAAAACGCGGGCTTCGATTAAACTTTGATGAGTGAAAGCTGAGCGCTGCGTGCATGCATGCGTGCGGGTGTGCGTGCTTGCAGCGGAGAGAAGCTCCTCATTTGTAGAAATTATTTAGAAAGGCGATAAAGGGGACAGAGGAGGCAAGAGGAGAGGCGAGGAGAGCCAGAGGTAGTGCCAATAAATAATAATTAAGAGAGAGAGGTATTACAGCGGCCGGGTGTCTGGAGGACGGTGTGAACAGCATCCACTGCGGCACCGTCAAACAGGTTGCAACCGCGCTCTTACATTTACGCCGCCGCCGAGCATCTTGTTTGGAGAGTTTTTTTTCCTCGTACACACGTTTTTACAGCTCCGCTCGCATTCAACTCTTTGAATATTTATGAGAACGTGTTGTTCACAAAGCAATATTTCCCTCTTCGTTATGGCTTAGGAATTCATCGGGGCTCAGGCTAGATGGCCAGGTTTGAACGCGCGCCGCGGAATGATGGTTTTGGCGATGATTGGTGCGTGCTGGGAGGTAACGCAGGTGCTGTTTGCGTAACGTGGCATGCATGAGGAGCTGGAGTTTAAGTGCTTACCTGCTTTGGAGTGAAGAGGAACAAGTGGAGGTGGATTGGTACCGAGAAGAGAAAGAGAAAAGGGAAATAAATTAGTGAATGAGCAGTTAGTGGAGGCGAAATCTTGCAAGAAATTTGAGAAAAATCAGAAAACATTTGCGGCCCCTTGCAGGGTCCCTAACCCCAGGTTGGGAACCCCTGATTTACATGTATGCAACTCAGCTTGGTTACGCCACTGTTAAGATCGTTGTGAGTAAATTCTGCTGCTAAATGAGCCAAAATTAACTTTCAGCGGACAGTTTTATGTCCAATCGGAGGTTCCTCCAGGCTGACGAGACTAAATATCCTGATAAAACACTGAATAATTGTCATTTTTCCACAAATATTTAGCATCTGCACAAAACATCATCCATCTGCAGTTTGAGCCTAAAAATGTCTGCGTGATTCCACATCTGACTGATAAAACCAATCTGTCACTGCGCATGAAAATAACCTGAATGAGTCAAACACACACACACACACACACACACACCTCCCTTTGTTAAACAAACCATATATCACTGCTTTTCTCTATCTGCTTGGCCCGGACTGGGAGGGCCGGGGAGGTGATAGAGGAGTGGGGGGATGATGAGGAGGAGAAGGAGGAGGAGGTGCACGCTGGGCATTTTTAAACGGAGGCTGGAAACAAAAGCCCCTCCTGAGGCCGGCCCCCTGCCCGGAGGATCACCTAGTCCCAGGCTACGCTGCTCCACTTTTCCCACGCTAACCTCCGGCCTCATTTGCATCCCCTGCTGCCCCTCGTAGCGATTATTTTCAGGTGAGCTGCTCTGTATAGAGGGCCTGGCTTAAGTATGTGTGTGAACGTCCATGTATGTGTCTACGTGCATGTGTGTATTTATGTGATTTCATGTCCCGAGGTCTATCAGTGTGCATGTGTGTATGTGGGCGTCCACCCCCTGATCCTGCTCTTAATTACGACTGACTGGCACCAGACACAATTGCCCCCTTGATTCGTCAGTTTGCCCCCCCTCAAGCAGCCCGCGGTGACCCGAATCATCTCCCAGCAGCTGGAGGAGGAAAAAATCGTCTGCACACGATGACGACCACAGAGGGAGATAGTTGAGACAGAGTTGTGCTGTGCTCTCTCCTCCAATAACACCGGCCAGGCTGTCACTACTGTTAGGCAGCCGTTCTGTGGGTCACAGCAGCTCTCTGTGAGCTAATGTAGCATCAGCACAGCCGTGAATGAAGCAGCTCTGTTCCCCCGTTAACACTGCTGTCACACGTGTTCACCGGCCACGACGCAGTAAACATACTGCAATAACCACAAGACGTACTGCAAAGTTACTGCACTTAGGTACTTCAGGTTAGTAAACTGGTTGCTAAAGCGATAGCATTTTATTTACTACTGCACAGCATAATGATACACTCTGCTAGCCAATCCTGCACAACACTGCATTCGCAGTACAGTACCGTACTATCCCATAACACTACATTATACTGTATAAAACTATATATTAAAGCATGCTATACTAGCATGCTATGCTATAATAAATGTTGTACTGGACTGTCCTATCCTGTACCATCTTACAAATTAAACCATGTCTTACTGCAGCATGCTATGCTATGCTATGTTGCAATGTACTATGTTGTACTATGCTGCTCTATATTGCACTATACTATCTATATTATGCACCATACCTTACTATAGCATGCTATGCTATGCTACGCTATGTTGCAATGTACTTTGCTGTACTATACTGCTCTATATTGCAGTATCTATAATATGCATTATACCATACCTTACTATAGCACGCTATGCTATACTATGCTAAGGTGCAATGTACCATACTACATGCTGTGCCATACTACTATATACCACGTAGTATACAAGATTATTTTACTCATGGTCCATTTACAGGAAACAGAGCAAACTGCACGTGTTGATGAAGATCATGAGATGTGACTGAAAGCTCTGGAAAAAGCTAGTAAGCGTCTGATCCTGCAGGTGACCTTAACAATATTTATGCTTCATGTTAGCAGTTAGCGCTCGCTGGTGAAGCCGGTTCCAGACAAGCTTTGGCTCCATTGGTGCTCCTGCACAATTAGAGCACAGCGAGCGTAACTTCTAAAGCACACGTATCGTCACTTTCTGCACCAAATTTATGTAAAAATGTTCAGCATGGCTCTCCCAAAGAGACCTGAACCCTCTCACCCCGGCTGTGTCAGCGCCTTGTTCTTCCCACTGAGCAACACATACAGTAAACCCACTGATCTCCACCACAGCAGTTCTTTACAGAGATAGCAAACAGACAAAAACAATGTTTGTCCTGCTACAGTCAGGAGCCGCACACATTAACTACACCTTATTATTTCATATCATGAGCTCCGGACTAACTCTTTCAGCTGTGGCAAGGGGAAAGATAGCTACAAGGCAGTGAATAGGGATTTACACACACACACACACACACAGAAACAAACACACACATCCCTAATATAATTGTCAGAGTCTGTCCCTCCCCGTCTCAGAGTGAAGCCCCAGCGTTCACAGAGAAGGGTAATTATCGTGTATCCGAAAGGGAGGATGCAACCATCTCTGGCTCTGATTAGAGGGGACAGGAGAGGAATGTCGCCTCCCTTCTGCAAGCCGGCGTTTACAGGGAGGCGCACCTTTCACTGTCCAAACAATGTCTGTCAGCCGCTATCAATAGCTGCCGTGGGAGGAAACAGTAGCCAAGGTGCCTGGACCGCGGTGCAGACTGAGAAATGGATATAAATTGGGTGAAAAGTGCATTATAAGGCTCTGGTAGCTCCACAAATCCCCGTGTGGAGGTGGAGCGTCGCAGCCGTCGTCCCAGAACATGTCTTACAACGTCCCTTTGCACTTGCAGCAGGTTTCTATCATGCATCAGTGTGTCAGACTCCATAAAGCCAGATTATGTTGTACCTGGCAGCTCTGCTGATTAGAATCGTTGGATGGATGTAACAGAAAAATAATCATCTCTCGGATTCAGTCAGAACTGGTCTTGTCGGAGGCTTTTAGTTGGCCTCCGTGTCACGCTACCTTCCTCCTCCTGCTTCACTCCCTTCACCTCATTTCTCCTCCCCAGAGGTTGCCATCTGCACCCCTCCTCCTCCTCCTCCTCCTCCTCCTCCTCGGCACATTTCAGCCTCATCCTCTATTTTGCGCTCTCCTGTTTTCATTTTTTGACATTTCTTGACTGATTCTCTAATCGCTTTCTGATGAAATGCACCATCTTCCAACTTTTTTTTTTCTCCAGGCGAGGTAAAGCAGACGCACACCGCGGCGGCTCTCCAACACACAAAAATGGAAGAAAGTGCAAACTTAATGCGCCGACCGCCTTTGAAGTTCAAGGGAAGGAAGTTAGCTGCCACTTGAGATATCACAGCTAATTGTCCAATGCGAAGGCATGTATGATCATACAGCAAAGTGAAAGCGGATAATGACAAAACAGGGCGAGTGAAGGAGTGAGGGAACATACGCAGAGGCCTCATTTAGTAAATAAATGAGCTAAAAAGGGGGGAAAAAAAGAGCCAGAAGAAAGTAAAAGAAAGAAATTGGTCTTCCCTGCTCCCCTCACACACACCGTGAGTCGAGTTAACGCATCGCGGAAGATGATCGTCTCGACTCAATTTCTGAAAATTGCCACTGCTGCTGCAACCCCCCTCCACCCCCCCGAGAGAGAGAGAGAGAGAGAGAGAGAGAGAGAGAGAGAGAGAGAGGGGGAAAAGAAAGAAAGAAAAAACTTATCAGCGGTTACTCCTCCTTCATTTTATTTCATTTATGAATTACAAGGAAAGATGCCATTATATATTATTAATTCTCTGCTGTTGCTTTGGCTCTGGCTGCTGCAGCGGTGAGCTGCGGATGTCGGCGGCGGTGTAATTACGTTCTAGCCGGGCAGCCATCCGTTTCCTTTCAAAAATTTACAGGATTCTTAATCACGTTGCTCATTTGGGTGCACGGTGGCGGGGATGGCGAAACACAAACAGGGGCACGTCTGTTTGCACGGGAACACCTGCTTAGCATTGATAGCAGATGTCAGTCAGTGAACTGAACAAAAAAAAAAGTGCAGGGAGGGGAGGGGGTGGAATTAAAAATGCAAGCATCACCAACTTCTTATTATTTACTTACTCCAAAAATGAACTACTGGAATGGGAGAAGGAAAATCCTGGCAAACGCCGGGGAAGCTGGGGCCTCGTAATTGTGCCGCCACCTCCCTCCCTAACTCCTCCGCTTCCTCCTCCTTCTCTCCTCCTGTCCATCTCTTTCTCTCTTTCAAAACCCGACGAAATAGTCAGCATCAAGAAGTGTTTTTAACCTTTCCGCCTTCCTTTTCTGCCACTTTTTTCTCCCTCGCTCCCCTGGACATATCGCACGCCGGAGTCTTATATTTCTATCCGTTTGCATCAGTCTTTGCTGCATTATTCATTTGCATTATAGCGCTGGATGGTAATTAAATCTTGCCTGCGATGCCGTTGTATTTAAATGAAACGTGAATATTTTAGCCAGGGAAATGCAGAATGCTTAATCTGCCCCCGCCACCCTCTCTCTCTCTCTTTTTGCCTTTTAAAAGCTCGACTATTGGCCGAGCTTTCAAACCGTTCATTGTGCTCGCCGCTCGTTCTGAACGGCTTCTTCTTAAGAATAATAGTGTCGAGTCAACAGCTGCATTGACAAACATATTTCAGCTGATGCATTTGCCTGGACAGGGATATTTGATACCTCTGAGACACACACACACACACACACACACACATGCAGCTTCCTGTTGGACACACACACAGATGGAGGCATGTGGACGTGCACACGTATGGATGCAAACACACACAGGGCAAAAATCTCGCCGACAAAATGGCCACTGAGGACCTTTGCCTCACACACACACACACTGAGAGAGAGCTTGATGATGTACACATCGTAGTAAAAGAGAGGAAGGAGAGGAGACGAGGAATTAGGGAGGAAGAGACAGAAAGATAAGACAGAGAGGAGGTGCACATCTTTGTCAGGAAACAGAGGAGGAAAGTAAGTAAGAGACATCTTTTTCTCTCCAACGTCTGAGAGCTCTGTGCCTCCTGATTGGCTGGATCTTGAAAGTCTGACCTCATGTTCGAGCGAGGATCATGAAAACTGGGTAAAGTTAGGAAACCTCGAACCTTTCCTGTGCAAACTCATCTCAAATCCAGGTTTTAGGATTAACCTGGACGTGAAACGCTCGGGCTCAGTGAATGAGAGGGAGGTGGAAACATTTGCAGGAGAACAATAGCGAGAAAAACAGTGAAAAAGGCAGAAAAAAAAGAGGACGACAGTGATAGAGAGACCCCGAGCGTGAGATGACAGAAGCGAGAGAGAGAGGTTGAGAGGCAGAGGGATGAGCTGTGCCTTTAATGCCCATCTGGCCCGGAGATGTAATAAAATTGACATATTGATTCCTTTGAATTTACGAATGCCTGTTTCATAAACTCCATTTCCAAAGCCGAGGCCTCTTTAGAGCCCTGTCATTTTTCCCCCAAATGGATCAATTATGTGCCCACGTAATCCTGTTACCTGAGAAACCCACGCATACTTCTCCCATTTGCGGCGCTTCACCGGGCGCACAGACTCGCATTATGTGCACATAAACAAACTGGAGTTTTTTTTTGTTTGTTTGTGCACGAGTGTGTGTGTGTGTGTGTGTGTGTGTCTCCTCCCCCCTCCTCCCCTCGTAATATTAGCGATTGTTTTCTCCCCCGGGTGTCGTCGTTCCAGTCTCTCCCGGAGGGTTTCAGGGAGGTCTTTCCCCTGTTTCTCTCTGCCTTGTTTTTGAACTTGTAGAAATCCCTTTTACTCCCATAAACTGCGACGCTGCCACCACTACATCAACACAAACATCACATCAGATCCCCGTTAAAAGCCCGAGAAGCACCCGGCAGAAAAACGACAAGACGCCGGATCCGCTGTGGCTCTTAAACCACAGGCTGCAGGATCAATTTCTCTGATAAATACGGCCTCATCTCCAAACTACGCCTTAAGTAATAAACAATGCAGACTTTGCAGCACTACACACAAGAGTTTCCCTTCATCTGCCACAAGATAAATACTGTTTTGTGGCACTAACTCTGCTCGCGGTTGAGGGTTCACCTCCCAAAGGTCAAATATGGTTAAGAAATTGCACTAAAACCACCAGAAACCAGAGTCTTTTCTTTCAAGTTTGAGCCTGGAAATTAGAAAAATGCATCCACATTTCAGATCTTAACAATACTGCAGTAAATTAGGTATGCAAAACACTGCCTTTTTTTTAGGAGTCAGAAATACTGAAAAAAAAAGAGTTTGCAGTGTGGGAAGCAGTTTTGGATCAATCAGTTTGGCTATAAATGAGTCTTAAAAAACAAATCCTGCCACTACAAATCAACATGTTTTTGGAGTTTCCCCACAAATGAGCATCTGTATCACAGTGCACAGGAATCTAGAGAGATTTTACTTTAAAAACACTTGAAACAAGTCGATTTTTGATTGGAAACACTTCGGTGAGTCAACTCTTCTGCATGGACTTCTCAGCGTGCACTCATGATCTCGCAGCGTCTATAAAATGGCCAGAATCACAGTCGGTTTCAGGGAGTAACCAGAAACAGAACTAGAATTTGTCTTGGCGTCACTGGTGCAGAAACGCGCCGACAACTTAAAGAGTTTGTGAGCGGCGCTGGCAGCGTGGGGATGGCTCACGTTCATAACCTGGGTGCAAACAGAGGAGTCAGGAAGGCTAGTGCCTGAGCGGTAATAGCACACAAGTGGTCACGGGTCAAACTGGTGCGAGTGTAAATGCTGGAGCGGTGCAGCGGGCTGTCAGGTGGAACGGAAATGTATGAAGAGCGACAGCAACACCGGCGCGGGAGCTCTCGCCGAGCCACTAGATATCTATTTTACTATCTCACATTGTTGTAAAGCCAAGAGAGAGACGGGGAGGGAGGGAGGAGGGAGGCGGGGGAGAAAAAAATCAGTCCTCGATCTTATTTTCCACACTCCGGCGAGCTACAAGCGGCTCAGTTACACTACACTTGCACCGAACAATCAGTCTGGCAAAGGTTCACAAAACGACGAAATACCTTGTCACTTACTGCCTGACCTGTTCAGCGGAGTGACTCGGAGGAGGAGGAGGAGGAGAGAGACGGAGGAGGAAGGATGGAGAGGAGAGCGGGGAAAAATCATAAAATAAAATAATCATGAAGGAGCTCTGCTGTGGCTGACGGATTCCTTTATGTGCTCTTGTTTGCAAACCAGTGACACATTTGTGAGGCAGTTTTTTCTTTTTCATCTCCCCTTAAGTGGCCTCAGAAGTTGGAAAAAAATCACACATATTCTGCATCATCTTGTCTGAACTCTTCTAAAAGCTCGCTGGTGTTTACACGTATGAATCCCTGTGCATCATTTTCTGCACAGAATCCATCCTGACACGTTTGGTATCTTTGGACGCTCTGCGATCTGGGCTAGAATTTAAAATAAAGTTCTGTGGGTTTCAACAATGTTTGGCAGCGTAGCACGAGTTCGTGACGGCTGACCCGTTGGCAGGTCACTGGAGTTTACGAGGTTATGGTGTGTTGAGCGGAGTCGAGTTCGGTTAGCGTCAAATGCAACCTGATTTCTTTGGACGCTTGTTTTTTGACGCTCGGAGGAGGCGGACCCCTCCGAACCTGGAAGCAGCTAAACTGGTGCACGTAAACCAAAGTTTTTCCTCCGGCGGGGGCTGGACAGGCATGCAAATGACATGATTCGTCACATAGCAGCCGTAGAAAGTTGGGGCAGCTTTGAGGCTGAGTGAGAGCGATTGTTAAAAAGTGAAGAGGAGGAGGAGGAGGAGGAGGAGGGAGGCTGGGCTTAAGGGGCTGACAGGCAGCTGAGTTCTGCTCACTGGACTTAATCTAAAAGAAAAAGGGCCCAGTTATGATGAAAGGTCGACAGAGTATGTCTCAGCAAATTGGCTTTCCTTTTCTTTTTTTCTGAACCTCGTGCAGCTCCACCGCCGTGGAAGCCTAATGACCTACGGCCTGCTAGTTCCACCCTTCCTCCCACCTGTCCAACCCCCCGATGGTTCAAGAACACCAATTTCTGTGAAAACTTGCCTCGTCTGTGTCATCTCAGCTGAAGTTGTTCCAAAATCGGCGACAAATCAGGTCAAACTTTGTGGCGCCTCACATCGCGTCCCTGCTGACCGCTTCCCTTCACCACCGACGGACGTGTGAAACATGCAAATATTTCAAAATAAACATACAAACAAGGCGTTTTAGATCGGCAGGTTATCGGGGACTTCAGAGAGAGTCGCGGCCAAGTTGAGAACATGATGGAACAGTTTGGCTGCGCTCGTTCCAGGCCTGACATTTCTCCAAGGCCGACTGTAATGATGGACAATGACAGGTAATTACTAGGGGGAGCGTGCACGAGAGCTGGAGATCAGCAGTATCTGCGATGTTTCTGGAAACTCTGAGCGGGACAGAGGACGGCGGCCAACATCCCGAGCGCCGCGTTCCGCTCCGCTCGCCGTCCAATAGGAAAAAACCACGCCGCCGCAATTTTGATGCCGTGTTTTCCCTAAGTTGAACTGAAAAGTTTACAACTGCCGCTCGTGTGCCCGGCGAGCAGCTTGACCCTGAAGGCTGCTGCAGCCAAACAAGGCTGCCGGTGAGGGATTCGTATGTTTCAAACACGAGGAAGTCAGTCAGCAGCAGACGACGCATCCACAGCAGCAAAGTCACGTGTGTGTGTTTACACCTGGATAAACCTCCGCTGCCTAATGACTTACATGCATTTCCTTATTCCTCATCTTGGCGCTTGCAAGTTCTTTTCCCGACTGTGCTTTATCTCCGCGCTGGGAAAGGTGTGTGTGCTAATGTGCGATGCCTTTATATATCATTATTTAGTCTTGGGTGTTTATTCTAGCTGTTGCGGGGGCACAGATGAACTCCGAAAGAGACGCTAACGAAGACGGAATACCAAACAGCCTCAATATTTTCCAAACAGCTTCACCTGCACGCTGGGAAAGCAGGGATGTGGAGGGGGGGGCGGAGAGGAGGTGGGGGGAGTCGGTGTTGCAATCTCTCGTGTTGCACAGACTCCTCGGCGCTCCCCCTTTATAAATTACCTCATCAGTGACTGAAATTAACACTGATTCTTGCAGGCAATTTCTCAATTTCCAATGCTAATTAGCTTTTTCTCTTTACTTTTAAATTCTGTAGCACCTGTTTAGGGGGAAGACATCTTAGGCAGTGCAGGCGCATTTAATCACAATTTTAATTAACCATCCCCGTAGATGTGAAAGAGAAGCAATTATAATGCAGATGAATGATGATTTTTCCACATTAAATTGTTTTGTTTCTTCGTTATGTTGATTGCATAAATACTGGCGCCGTTCAGTTTTTATCTACTGTAATTTTGTAATTGTTTTGCAAAAAAAAAAAAAAAAAAAAAAAAAAACAGCAGCAGAAAGGGGCTGGAAAGAGTTTGTTGACAAATTGTTTCATTTAGTTAACCCGTTAATCGCCGCCGCGGCGTGGAGAGGATCTGTCAGGAAACAGCTTGTTTGCTTTTTCCCCCCAAAACAACCGTCGTCAACCTCCTCGCCTGTCAATCATCCTGATGTCGTTGAGGAAGAGGAGGAATCAGACTCCTCTCTCCTGACCTTAACAAACTATTTAACCAAATGAAAGTCACCCCCTCTCTTTCCTCAGCCTCCCCTTTAACTACTGAGCATATAGTCACAAATGAAAGCACAGATGGGTGCTACTGGAATGGACTCATAATCTTTATGTGCTCGTGAAAATATCATTGGGTTCGATGACGGCGCTTTCGACTGTGTTTATTGCCCCTTGTTCTCTGAAACTTCGCTTTTATGTTAATGTCAGAGCGACTGTCGCAGTAAAAACAAAAACACACCGCTGCGGCGCATTTCTGCAAAACGCCGCCGCCGCCGCCGCCGCCGCCGCCACCTTCTTCAGCTGTTAACGGCGTTTTCCTGCAAAAAGCTTACGTTAGCTTACGAGTGCAAGCCTGTTAATTTGGAGATTGAGCCTGAATTTGGCTGGCAGACGTCGTTGGTAAAAAGTTGAAACTGGTCTTTAAATTAGTTTTTGAAGGGTTTATTCTTAAATTTTTTACCTCCAAACATGTTGGACGACCTGGGAATACGGCTGAAAAAGCAAAGTTGAGGTGAAAAGTGGCTTTTTTAAATTTAGTCTAACATTTTTTCTATCAGGATCAGACAGCGCAGCATTCTAGAAACAGTAAAACAGTCGCTGTGGGCTTCCTCCGTAGAAGACCTATGGAGATCACTGCAAAGGGCCTGCTGCTACAGGGTGGAAAAAACTCCCAGAATCCTCCTGTGCTCTGTCCTCCGCCCTCAGCCACCCCCAGCAACACTCATTCTCTAATCCCACTGAGCGCTGCTTTCAGTTTGCCCAAAGACCATGCAGGGGAACTCCAACAGACCAGACACACACACATGCACGTGCACACACGCGCGCCCACACACGCACTCCCACACACACTCAGCTGCACTCTCAGCTAGCC
>JAPZEA010000017.1:2397230-2408334 GCA_029783685.1 Heniochus monoceros | reverse complement strand
ATTTTCATTATAAAATAAAATATGAAAATAGATAAATACTTCTTAATATATGTGTATCAATCAGTCAGTCTAGCAATCTCTTGCAGTTCTTGCATTACGGACATGGGCTGTCTGTGATGCACATCAAAAGGTAATTCTTCCCCCACTTTAAGTGCACAGAGTGGAGCAGATGAAAATTTGTGAGTAACAGAGGTGCAAAGTGTATTTCTTTCTTTCTTTCTTTCTTTCTTTCATTGTTCATTTGTTACTTCAATGCAAATGAGGAAGGGGTGCCAGTTGGCAACTATTTATTTATTTTTAATTTTAGTTTTTTCTTTGAGGGTGACCAGTGCCCACCAGAAGGTGGCGCCCTAGGTAAGTGCCTATATGGCCTATGCCTTTAGAAAAAAAAACTCCAGGACAGCCAGGGGTAGTTGCAATTTGGTTACATGAAAGCACAAACACCAGTAGTTTTAGTAGTTCTGTGTCTAATGAAGAGAACCACGATTCAAGCTTGATAACATAATTTAAAAGAAAAAAGAGAGAGAGAGATGTTCATTAAGCCTTGAGATACAACTGTAAAAAAAAAATAATCTGAATTCCATTCAGCAGCAATGACCACGACTGTTTCAGTTCTTCAAATCAATTTGCAATTAGTTGCAAACATGGGGGAGCAGAGGATACTAAATCCTTAGACTTATTTCAATCTGAACCATAGGGACAGGCAGTAATGCTCAAATGCTCCTAGACAGCAATTTCCACCTAATTTCTAATATCATCGTCTCTGGAACAACTCAGGTGGAGGTGGATATGGCAACAACGACAAACAGCAAGACAATTCTGGCAAAGAATTCCTTATGCATGATCTAACCCTTCTAATCGCCATATAACTGTTTAAATCCCAATAGTAGTTATAGAAATAACAACTGATTGTGATCACTAAAAATAGTTGTTTGTCTCATAAAAATAACTTTTTTATTTTTCATTTTGCAATTCTAAATAGAGCACGTATCGTGAGAGCATTGTTAGCTACTGTGATAGCTAAAGTCATCACAGCACGCTACACACTGGTAGTTATCACAGCTGCAGCAACATGAACACTTAATTATCTTGCCTGCAAAATAATGTTAGCGGCTACATGCAACAGGAAACATCCCTTCATCCAGCCAGATAAACCAAATCTGCGCCTATATTTTACCTCTACTTCTTGTCAAGACCACAAAGAAGCACACATATGTTCAGTGTTTGAAGTCCGTTTTGCTCATCACCTCGTCTTATGGGTATTGTTCAGGAATAGAACATTTGTGTAAAACATAATAATAGTCAATCATTTAAAACCTAAACCCTGTACAGTATAAGTGATGGAACAGCACTAAATTGGAAATGTCAGAAATAAAATAAAATCACCCTTAAAGAAGACAGCAACAACATCCCAAATTCCCGTCAGGTCACATTCATTTTCATCTCGGTCCAAGATGCAAATAAGTGTTTGTTGGAGAGTGAATCATCAATCATTAAAAAAGCTAAAGATTGAAGCTTCAGCAAGAACTGAGCACAGAAATCGAAATTCTCATTTAGGGGTTGGAGATTTGTCGAGAAAATATGCTCAAGGGATTGAACTGATCATTTGGTTTCAACCAGCTTGAGTGAATGCAGCAGAGTAATCATTAACCGTGTACTCTGGCATGCCAACGTGTTTATAGCATGAATCACATTTGATTGTGTGCTCTTAAATGAAATCACAGAATGGTGCTGGCCTCTAAAGAAACAGATTAGTTATGTCAAATATGTTGCTGCTGAGAGTCTATCAAGACAGAATGAACATTCTGTTCATGAAACATATACTTGCAAATTGCACACAGCTTTGTTAATGACATGTATAAACAAGCACAAGCTTAACTGACAACTTACAGTTAGCTTGCCCACAGCAACTCAGCAGCTTTCAGTGTTGTTCTCTGCTCCGTGGCCCGGTATCCAACTCTCCACACTGTCTGTAGACAGATAACAGCGTTTAAGAGATGCAACTTAATAAAGTCATCATTGTCACTGAGACGTACATTAAAAATGGTGACATGCTGAAGATCCGTGAAAAAATGTGAAAGATGTCATGTAAGCAGGGATGCAGTGTATGGCTAAGTCGTTATCTTCACCCGATGCAACACCATGCAATCACAAGCGCACCGGTAGCTTCTGAAGTATTGGTGCTGATACAGTGGCAGTGGTTCATAAATCAGTCTGCTTCACATACCACAACAGTACATTTAACTGATTAAGGTGGAGTCTTTCTGTATTTTTCCGACTGTCAACAAATCCCATGGAAAGTCCAAAACCACCAATGCGTTAGTCCGTCAGTACTTCATGACTTCCCTATTACTCTCTGAGGCTCAACTCCAAGCCCACACTTCTCATCGCTCCTGACACCGATGAGCTCGAACAAAAATACCGTGATTCACATTTTGTCTCTCACATGACGATTACAGTTGAATTCTAATCAGAGTAAACAGCCACATTTTTCAGTTCTTATCTGAACCACATGGATATTTGGAACAAAACCGGATCACATGGCACGCATCGTGCTGTGTGTGACTTGAATATGGAGTGCTCATTCACCGGAGACAGTTGTCATGAATGTTGGCATCTTGAGCCCATGTTAGCATGGAGGAAAACAAGAGACAACAAAGGAGAGGAAGCCAAATAGCTGTCTCTACTGGTATTTAGGGAGATCCCTCAATTTAGTAAAACCTTGAAGAAACATACTGCGGCTGATGAGCGAAAACAAGCAACAGAGGATCAGAAAAACGGGAGTACAGATGAAGAACATGTGAAATACTGAGTCTCTGCAGGGGTGCAGGTCAGGCGTCCAGCTTTTTCCCACAGGAAGCACTTGGATTTTGCAACTTTATGCTTGTTTGTCACAATTTTTTGCCTTCTGTGAGTCTGGTCCTTCACCTGTCCAATCACGTCATGCAGAGATATGATTTGTCGGGATTCAATATGTATTTTGATATAGGGAATTACATGCATCGTGATTCGATAATCTCACATAAATCGTGTTTCTGTGCAATCGTCAAGAGAAGTTGAAACAAACTTGTTGTTGCAAAAAAGAAGGAAAAAAGCGAATTAGGCTCATATGCATCAACTAGTTTGGAGCAAATAAACGAGGCTACGCACAGCATAATTTGGTCAGAAGCTGGTAGTGTAGGCGAACCGCCAATAAACCTCAAAGAAGAAGAAGAAGAAGAAGAAGAAGAAGAAGAAGAAGAAGAATAACCAGTTGCTTTGAGAGGAAAATGGAGAGGTCTAGCTTCTTCTTCTCCTCTCAGAGCAGAAACAGCCCATCAATCATGACTTAAATCTGGAAAAGGTGTTTCTATCTCCACTTAAGCGCTAGTGTAAAAACTTTCAACGCACATAAAAATATGTCGCTTTCGCCGCCATCTGGAACAACTACACATCTATAGGTGCAAAGACAGAGTGCTGGTGCACTGTTTGATGTGGGTTACATAAAAACATGCGAGCAGGCCTCCAAAAAAACAAGCCGACGTGGACAGGAGTGAGCGGCCTTACTGAGCCTAATTATCAAGCACAAAACACACCCCAAACATCCACAGGCTCTGACACCAGTGAGCAGAAAGGTGCGTGCATCCATACGCTGTATATATGGTATGCAATCTGTACGTGCCTACACACAAAAATCCTTTCATGCCTAAGGTGTCTGCACCAGAGAAGCACAAACATGTAAACAGCAGCTCATTAGGCTCATTAGCACAACACAGGAACCGGTACAAAAAAACAACGTTGATGTAGTCGTCTTCCAAAGAACACAAAGAGGTCCACCTTGTCCGTCAATAGTCTTTTGGTGCGTGGGCGTCCGGTTACAGATACCTCCCTGCTCCGGTCCCTCGCTGAGGGGGATCTGTTTCATAGCTAATCGACAATATTGACAAATATCATATGCTATGAGATCCTAATATGCTGAGCTGCAGTTGTGTCTTTGTAAGCTCTATGTGTAATGGAACCAAAGGAAGCATGGCTCCGGCTTTATGTGCATGTGGAGTTTTATTAGGCTTAAAATAATTTAAATAATCAACGTGTCTGCTTTTGGGAAGAGAATCATTTAAAATATACGTCTTATATGTGGAAAAATCAAGTCTTTTACACTAATTTCCTCAATTTACTTGAACTACCATCTGCTCTTCAAAACATTACATTCATTTTTCATTTGAAATATTCACATTTTGTGTCACACCGATCCATTTCGGACCCAAATATTATTCAAAGGCCTCAATAAAATATCCAAAATATGAAAAAAATAGAAGTTTGTTGACAAATCATCTAATTTCTTTTTGTGTATGATCAGTTATTTTGTCAGAGTTGTTGATTTTGCTTTCATTTGTTTTCTACACAGTGTCATCCAGGAATGATGTCTGTATGATTCGCCTTAAATTATTCATATTATGCAGCGCAGACTGTATGTTCAGTCAGTTATACTTCCTATTATAATGTAATGTAGGGGATCTAATTGACTGGGTGGTGAAGCTATATGTGTTAGCACATTTACAATAGATAGACAGTATCACAAAAACTGTGCTAATGGGCATACAAAAAGGGCTCCACTCCAAGGGGTGCATACATATTTATACCCATGTCCCCTTTCATGTGTTTCTACAAATCTTATCTTGCACATCTCCTCTCGGCTGCTCACTAGCTGAGAAGCTCTTTGTATTAACAGAGACCTGCACCGTTCAGGCTCTATTTGGATCCAGGGAGCCGATACCGTCTCATATCAGCGCACAATTTGACCGCGAAGAAAAGGGGATTAGACCTGCGAAAGTGTGACCCGTTTTACATCAGACCTGCTAAATCAGTCGACTTATATTCATATCTCGCCCTCGCTCCCCACTTCCTCGCACATCCCCTGCTCGCTTCCCCTCGGGTCGGCGCAGATAACCTGAGATGAGGATGAAAAAGAAAAAAAAAGAAGGAGGAGGCGAGCAGCCATGCAGGTCTTGTACGGTACAGTTGGTTGCTCGCCGGGGCCCAAAGCAAAGCCAGGTTCTCTGTTTTCCCTCCTAAATCAATAAGAGGGGGTCCTCTGGGGTGCCCTGGCCAGCCATCTGGACTGAAATCCAGGGGCTCAGGTTGTCCCCTGGGCTCCCCCGCCTTCCAACCCCGTACGCACAAGGACCTGGCACTAAGTTAATCGTCCTGCCTTCCCCTTCCCTTCCCTTCCTCCCCCCAGTCTCCCCCCTTCATCATCCTCCTGCCTTCTGTCCCTCTTCGTACACCTTCCATCTAATCTGGCCGGCTGCGACTCAAATGTCAGGCCACCTGGGAAAGGCAGCTGTTGGCCTGCAACGGGAGCCGCCGCGGTGGGCCTGGACCGGTCCCAGCATGCGCTGCCCTGCCATGTTCCTGACACGCTACCTCCAGGAAATAAAAAGCTTTTCCATCAAATAGTGAGAAATGGAACTGTCGTAACGGTCTGGGATGCATTTTGGGATTAAGGGAGTCAACTTTTATGTTCTTGACTTGAAGTGACCCTTGTGAGGTATGTATGCATACACTTCACACAGTCATTCCATTAAGTGCATGATAGTTATTAAGATAATAATAATTGACCTTAGCACAAGCGGGGTGTACGACTGTTTCCACATCACCAAATTTCAAAAATTAGATCACTTGTGCACATACAGGTTTCTAAGATAACGTTTTGAAGGCTTGGCTTTGATGGACTTCTTAGAAACTTTACCACTGGAGCCTGAAAACGTGAAATCAGGTGGAGCTGACCAGACCATGACTCTCAAAATCACCTCAAAAACACATTATAAGAGGTTAAAGTACCTGTTGAGGAAAATACTGACTGATGAGCTTCAGCTTTATTCATTTATTTATTCAGTTATCTGAAAAACAACTTAACCCGCCCTGAACTGAATTTAAAATGTTTCTTTCATTTGTTATTATCATCTCCAGCTGATTGTTAAAAGTATTAGCATTCAAAGTACTTTTACCTCTAAACTGTACTCAGCTGAAGTACTTCAGGACATTTGTTAACGGTAAACTTGTGCAGGTCACTGTTTAACACTTCTTGCCTCCATAGCTGTATTAGCTTCATTAGCTGTATTAGCTCTGTTAGCTGTATTAGCTCCATTAGCTGTTAGCTGTATCAGCTCCGTTAGCTGTATTAGCTCCATTAGCTGTTAGCTGTATCAGCTCTGTTAGCTGTATTATCTCCATTAGCTGTTAGCTCCGTTAGCTGTATTAGCTCTGTCAGCTGTATTAGCTCTGTTAGCTGTATTAGCTCTGTTAGCTGTCAACTCCATTAGCCGAGCTAGTTCTGTTAGCTGTATTATCTCCATTAGCTGTTAGCTCCGTTAGCTGTATTAGCTCTGTTAACTGTTAGCTCCATTAAATAGGGTGCACCCTCCGTCGATGATGAGTTTACTGCATCTATTTGGACATAAACGCAGCATATTTTGCAGTTGATGCTGACGTATTTATGTAACAGACATTTTATTTCACTTCCACCGGCAGCTGTTTCTGTCACGTTCGATATATAATAAAATACTTTTACGCTCATGGCAGGAACCAGTTTTTATATGTAGAGAATATAAAATTTAAAATGATCACAAAGAATGTGCACTTTTTTGTTTGCGAAAATGTAAAAAACTGACAATAAATCGGTCACCATCCACAAAAATCCAAGTTCAATTCAAATATGTCTTGACCAATTTATGCACAAAGCATCTTAAATAAAACAGGCTTGTGCTTCATCATCATGGAGGAAGAGGAGGGAGGTGGTTAACTACGCAGGATGTGACAGGTTTCACCCATCAGAGAATTCTTCGTCACACATATACGAGCATATAGGTGTCCAGCTAACGCACACACACACACACACATACACACACACACACACACACATCATCCTCCATGTAATTATTGAGATTCATCAGCTATCATTACTGTCACCACCAGTCTTCATCCTCGCCATCATCATCCTCCTGCTCATTCACAATCTGCAGCACAGCAGGTTATAAATCTCAAACTGAAGTACAAATTACAGCAGGTACATGAGTCTATCATTTGCCTGTGGAGGAAGGAAGGAGGGCCAGCAAATGAGAGGAGCGATTTTCATCAATACATCGCCAGATAAAGATCCATCTGGATCCACTGAAAGGAGGAGGGGGGGTCGGGGGGTGGTGGTGGCGGCGGCGGGGTGGGGGGGGCAGCTTTTGGCATCAATGCGCGGCCATTGATTGTGCGTCCCATTACCAGTATATGATCCAATCTAAAAAGGGAGAAGAGGAGCGACGCTGCGAGCGGGCCTTTCTGCTGCCCTGCCATCAAATAACGAAGACATCCCCCCTTTAATCACTCAGGAATGATTTGGGAAGGAATCCAAACATGAACACAGAGCAACGCTCGGGAGAAAAGCCGAGATTTGTTTGGGGGTATTAAAAAAAAGAAAGGAGAAAGAGGGAGAAGAAAGGAAAGAAAACACACTGACGGGGCCTTCCTACAAATACTCGGTCCGCTCCGTGGGGAAATAGGAGCAGAAAGGTAGCAATCAATATTGAAACACAGAAATTAAGCATTTAAATCGGTAATTAGGGAGCAGGCACGTTTTTTCACACCTGTACGCCGGCGAGGCTGCCAACCCCGGCGCATCTGTTTCCCTCCACCTGCCAGGCACCTTGTATCATTTCAATGGCGCTTGATTGCATTCAAACGCCGAAGACTCTTTTAAGCTTCTTAGTGATTTTCCCCCTCTTTCTCCTCTCCCTCACCGCCCCCCCCCCCCCTGCATTATTTTGTATTTATTTGTATCTGTTCATTCCAATGCAGGTGCCTCGCAGTAATACTCAAGTGCGCCATACATGAGTGATTCTTTTATGCCTCAGTTCCTGCATTTGTCATTTTGGCGAAAGCAAGAGGATTAGGGGTTTGGATGTGTACCTCCCTTTTTTTTTCTCCTCTCTCTGTCTCTTTCTCTCTAACACTTTTAACAACATCCTTCCCGAATAATTTGCATACCAAATTCTTTAACCCTACGGTGGTCAGAGAGGACTGTCAAATCCTCTCCACTTGGCTCGTTCTGTGTGTGCATCAGACCTGTGACCGCTGACTTAGTTCCATCACAGCAGATATAACAAAAAACATGAAAGAGGTTAATACTAAACTAGCTTTTCTCCCTGTTTCTTGCTCTCCTCTCTGCAACTTTCTCTTTCATGCACAGTATAATTATTCACACATATATTTGTTACAGCAGGGTTTTCTGGCTATAACCGCTCTGACCGTAAGTCTCCAAAACCCAAATAAAAACCTAAATAAGACTATTTTGTTATGTTGATATCGTAACACAGCTGACATCTGTTAATTCTTTTTAAGTCTACCCACCTAATACACTTTAACTCTGTGATGTCGATTGAGTATTTTAATGTTTTGGTGTATTTTTGCTTCCTCTTATCTTATCTAACACAGTGCATCAGTGTTTTTAATGGACAAACGTGGTTAAATTTGACGGCAGAACAGGCTCCAATTGAAGTGAATGACAGACAAAAGGAAAACAAAGGAATGTAGCCATAGGTTCACTCTGAGAAATGCAGGAAATCACCGGTTTAAACTAATTTAACTCTACGTTTGGGCTCCGATCAAACGCTCAGACACTTTTCTGGCAGGTTACTAAAGTCCTTATTTGATGCCACATTTACACGCAGGGTCATTTCTGTGTTGAATATACTGCTTCATGAACTTCAGGTAATGGTATTACTTCCTCAAAATGGATGCAAAGCGTTACAAATTAAGCTTTCATTTGTACGGCAATTCCATTTGGAGTTTAAGGCCTGAAATGAACCCAGGCCACCTGAGTCACCCCTGACCCCCCCCCTTTCCCCGACACCAGAAAAATCAGTCAACCGGGGACCTCGGCTGAAACTTGGCCGCCGGCTGCACCATGTGCAAGTGTTGCAAATTTCCAGAATTCCCTCACTTTTCTCCCCCACCCCACCCCTGGAAACTAATGGGATCATTCTGATTCGGTTACGGAGATTCAACAGTTAGAGAGCCACCATCTGGGTTTCTGTTAACCTGAGTCAGATGTGAGCCTGTCGCTACTGCAAGGTAGAGCAGCTTGGTTAATGATTCTTAATCTTTTCTTTAATTAAATTGTGCAGCCAACCTGAAAAATCTATCTTAATGCAAATGAGGAACTCCTTTTTTTGGCATTTGCTTACCGTAATGCACTAATAAGGTTAATTTAATAAAAATCTGTTCCAGTTTTTAGAGATAATTGTGTGTTTTCTTGATCTATTTTGTACAGAGCGGGGAAAAATGTTTGTTTGTGGAAATTGCTAAGGGAGGGAGAACGGGCTCACAGGGTGAGCCAGGGAAGAGAGACCTGCCGTGGATAATAGTATTTGTGTGAACTGAAAATCTATTTTGCTCCACAGTGGTGTGCCACTTCAATCCATGGTGATAGTTCCTGTCATAGAATAAAAAAAGTAAAAGTGTGCTCACTGCAAAGGTCTGAGGTCAGGATGGAAAACTCGGGAACAAGTGGAGGTTTCATTTTAGCTTTGCAAAGGCAAAACTTCAGATCGCTAATACAACAAAGGAGCAGCTCAGTACAGACAGTAAATTACAAAACATGCATATATGTAATTGTTAATTTGAGAGACAAAGTGTTGGGTTTATCCTCGTTAAAATTTCTTTAACTATAGTTGTTGGAGTCGAAGGTAAATGTTTCTGTTTCGTGTTAATAAGGAAATCCACGAAGCTATCGCTACAGTCATATTCAAGAAGTAAAATAATAGAGTTCCTCCTGACAATGACGAGTGCGTTCGTGGTAAAAGATTCCAGTTTTACATTAAAAGCGTCATCAGGAAGTGGCGAAGGTGTCAGAACCAATCAGAAGCATCGACAGAAAGCTCAGGTGCATCAACCAAGAACATGACGTCACAAGACCTGAAACAGGCGGTTCGTTAGCGAGCTAATTAGTTAAGATTTATTTCTTCAGGACGACTCATGAGGGTCAAAGGTTATGACTGAATATAAACACACAGACGTGATGACAGATGAAGAGGCAGACAGGAAGCAGGGAGAGAGAGACGGGTATGACGGGAATTGAACCGGCGTCGGTTGCAGCCGTGTGGCATGCACGATAACCACTGGGCTGGTGCTCCATTATTTTAACAGTCTATACTGAATTATTCCTTCTTTTTCATGAGTTTCCTAAAGAAAGACTAAGTTAACTCTAGTGTCATGATGTTAGTTTCTCTATATGTGTGCATGTGCAGGAAGAACTCTGGGATATAAACCAATACTGAGCATCATCCAGGCAACGCTCAAGAATCAAGAAACTAATGTAGCAAAAAAAAGGCAAATAAGGTTGTAAAGTGGAACGACCCGGTGTTGCTTTATGACATACCGTCTATGAAAGCTCAGGCTAATTTGGCAAAATGCACGTTTTAATGAAATATTCAGAGACCTCATGCTTAAGGTACATAACCTAATCTGAATGTGTTGAATTATTTATATTTACAGCACAACTGATGCCTGCTACTTGCAGCACGAGGAGCCCCTCTGGCTCCGTGGCTCTAAATTAACCTGCTTACTCGTCTTCCAAAGCTGCTGGAAATAACCGGCGAGCACCGGCGTTCGGTGCAGATTGATGCTTCCGTGCATCGTGATGCAGCAGGTAACATAAGGTTTCCAAATGTACACAAACTCATTCGCAATCAAGAGCAGCTGAGTTCTGTTTTGCAGAGATGGAGCATGTTCCAACTTTAATTACAATGTCAGTCTCCTGATGCTGAGATTAAAGCCTTGTTGAGGTATGTGTGGTTAGAAAATGTGTCTAATGGGAAATTATGAGAGGAAACCTGAATATGGGAGGTCAGGGACATGGCAAAAAGGTAAAGTCTTATGCATCCTGTTTTAGTAGATCTGGGTTCATTTATTTGCTTGTTTCTGGGTAAATTCCAGCAGTTGCTGAAGATTAAAGCCACAAGGAAACGACATTTTGATGATATTTAATGATGTTTCTTATTGGAAAGATTTTTTATTTTTTTATTTTTTTTTTACTGAACACTTCTGGCATTGTTCAGTGGAAATCATTTTCAAA
>JAPZEA010000017.1:2239470-2250865 GCA_029783685.1 Heniochus monoceros | reverse complement strand
AGCGGCAGCGAGAGAGAGAGTGAGAGTGTCCCAGCCTTTTCTACATTACGCTAAATCAATGCTGTTAAGAAATGAACTGATGTCCTCTTGACTCTGGTCCTTTTCTGATTTATAGATTGGCATAAAAATCTCAGAAGATTTTATTTATCTCTTCATGTGAATGTCTGGGCTTCCCCGTGAGTTCTTAATGGTGGAGATTGTTTGTTTTTTTTTTCTTTGTTTTGTTTAATTTGATTTTGCTCGCTATTGTCGTGCCGTTCACTTTAATTCGTCAACTCCACTTGTTTTTAAACGTGCCGTAGAAATAAACCTGACGCCTGTCATCACGTAAAAAAATGGGATTTTGTGTGTGGAGACTGATTTCTACAAACACGGACTTCAGTTATAGAGATGCTGCTGCACCCACCTCCCCTAACGAACACTTATTCCATTTCAGCAGCGCTTGTAAAAATGTAAAAACTGGTATTTGGGTTTGTTTTACTCAGTAATGCATTTTGTTTTGTTGGGAGCGACTCTCAGCTGTCAGTGTTTGAAACGTGTCCTCCTGGGGTTCAGCAACACTTACACGCTCACCATGATAGCTGTGCATTAATGTCACTCACTCACTGCCTTCTGCTCACACACACACACACACACACACACACACACTCAATATGCGTGTACGTGCTCCACACACACACATGCATGCAGAGAAACATAACGCAGACTATTTTTATCCCACAGCAAACACGCACAAGAAGCTATAGGAAGCACGCACACACACATCTCCACGCTGTGTACACACATGGCTATCTGCCCACTAATGACAACACACACACTTAACACTTGACATCATCTTTACATTTGCATGTATGTACACACACACACACACACACACAAATGATTCACACACACGGCTGACTTCACACCCTCATCCACACACACACACACACACACACACACACATTTATTCAAATTATTCACACTCTGCACGCATACACACATTTGTTTGTCCATTATAGTTTGTCTGCACACGCACGTACAAACGCACTTTTTTCCAAACAAACACATATTTGTACCTATTCAGACACAAAACACGTACACACACACACACACACACAGGTTTTTTTTTAAGAGCATCATATTTACGTCGGCGATGTTGCCGTGTCAGTCGACGGCGTTATAATCTCAGACACATTTACATAACATATATTACCCTGCTGTGTTGACGGCCAAGTAAGTACTCAAGCTCATCCCGGTCCCTTTTCATATTTACGGCGTGACTGATTTAAGATGGACTGATTGTGGGGATTTAATTACGGGGGACACAATGGCCACACAATTCTGTTTTCTTCTCTTCCCTTCTTGCGAGGCGCTGACACGCCGCACACTCGGCTGCACACTGCCGAGGAATGTTTTACACTCCAAATGAGCTGTGCTTGCAGAAGAATTTAATTTGATCTGCCGCTGTAATTGTGCTCTCAAAAAAAAAGAAAAAAAAAAAAGAGGGAAAGAAAAAGTGGTGGTGGTGGTAGAGGGGGGGCTGAAGCACGCTGGGGTGGGAGGGGTCGCGGTGCGTGCAACTTTAAAATGTAATATGCACAAAAAGTAAATTAACTCAAGAGGAGAGGCCCTTGTGATGTGTTGACACTTGCACTGGGCTCTCTTACAGGGAGGAGTGGAAGGAGGAGGAGGGAGGATACAGGGAGGGAGGGGGGGTTAAGAAGGAAAAAAAAAAAAAGAAAGAAAAGGACTGGGGGAATAAACGGCCATGATAAAACACCACAAAGAAAAGCGTTATGAATTTTATTAATGACTTGCAAGACAGTATGCAAAACATCAAAGGTCCACGGAAAAGATTAATGACCCTGTGTGAGACTGTTTAATTACCTCCAGCTAATTAGATTCTTGACCAAATTTTTAATATCTGCGTTCGTGCCCGACGCCTAATTGAGATTCCACCATATTTATCAATCTTTCAAAAAGGAAAAAAACCCTTACTGCTGCTTTTTTTGTTCCCTTTAGCCTTTCTCCTGCTGCTCTTGACACTTTGTCGCCATTTAAAGAGCGATTACGAATCTCACCCAGGTTGGAGTGGACCGAAAAGTAGAGCCACGAGCGAGGACTGATGTTTATTTACTCGCTAACAGGAGGAGGGGGAGGGGCGCTTATCAACCTGATCTCGCTTTCTAATGAAGTGCGCTTGCTAATAAACAGACTTAGCGAGATCTGTCAACTCTCCTTGTCGTGCCATAATTCTCTTATCTGGACCTGAGCTGAGGAGAGAGGAGCTCTCCGAGGAACCGGCTCTCCATCTACGTCTCGTTTCGCCTCTCCTTCCATTTTTTCCTCCGGATAATCCCGCCGCTGTTTACCAGCACACACACGGTTTCATCTAAGTCGTTGCCTTTGAACTTCCAGTGCATATTATCTGTTCTGTGACCCTGTTGTTGTTGTTGTTGTTGTTGCGGCTGCTGCAATAATTGCACTTGGATTATTGCAGTGAAGTCAGAGATGACTCTTCCTCTGGGTTCTCCGGTTTGGTCTCCATCTCGGTGGCAATTTGTTGAGCCATTTCAACATCTCCGAGTTGCACGGAGACAGAGATCTGAAGTTCATTATTACATCTTTCTAGAGCAGAGCTTCCCTACCTGGAGGTCACAAGATGTTTACTGGGAGAGGAAAAGAGAAAATACTGAAGTCTGTATGTGAAATTATGCTCATTATTCTGACTTTTCTCTAATTTTTTCACATTTCCTGGCCTCTAAAATTATCCAAAAAGTCTGCAAAGGGAAAATCAGGCTCAGAAAGATGAGGTGGCTTCTCTGTAATAAGGGGTCACAAGCAAAATCCAACCTACTACTGTTAAAATAATTTAAGAGCTATGGTTGCCATTTGTCATTTTTGTTTCTCTGTTTGCTGCTTTCTTCCCAGCGTTTTCATTCCAGCAGAAGCATTTTGCTGGAGAAGGCGTCACACACACTTTGGCCAGAGAGCTCATGAAGAAGAAACCTGTCTGTAACGTGGTGCACAGCGCTGTGGACCAGCAGGGCCTGGCACAGCACCATCTGCTGTCCAAACGCCTCCATTACAGCGGTAACCCACTTCCAAAAGTAACAACATGCACAAACAGCCGGGCAGCCCTGCAGCACTTTACTGTGAAATCATATCACTGTGTCAAGTTGCACAACACTAGTTTGAGAGGGGGTTAAGCCTTAATTAGCATGCATTCGTTATGAAGATGTATCTAAGAAGGCCTCATTTCCCCTTGATACCTCTCATTTTCTCTCAAACCTTCTTCCTCCATTTCTTTGACTTCACTCTCGGTCCATTTTCCCCTCTGTCTCAACATCAGGGTGCACTCAGCGCTCATTCTTTGACTCCCTCCATCTCTTTTCTCTCCATGTATTCACTCCCATCTGTCTCTCTGTCTCTCTTTAAAGACTGGGATCTAAATAGGAGTAGATCACCTCCCTCGCTGGCGTTTCATTAGAGGCAATTAGAAAGCCGACGCTGCAGCGTCCCATAAGGCTCGACGGGGAGAGGCAAGACGCAGGCCGCATTAGCTCGTTGAGATGAAGTATGTATGACAACGCTTTCATCAATGCGCAACAATTCCTCGCCGACATCTCCGAGCCGAGTGTCAGATGTACCATTCTGACAATTATGACAATTAACACTGTCAAAATAAAGCCATTAGCTTAGCGAGAGGGCAAACCAATACACTTAATTACAGGGTTTTCTGTCAAAATGGATTCCCTTCAGACCGCGTCCAAAACGGAAAAAAATTAAATAAGTTGAGTGTATGACGGAGGCCGGGCTGAAACAAGACGAAAACTGCCGCTGTATTAATGCTAGGCCTCGAGGCGATGAGACCTCTGAGGTGCCGAATGAAAACACACACACACACACACACACACACACACACACACAGTGACCTCACATTGTAGATTTAAACTTCTTTCGAATATAAATGCTTAAAAAGTAGAAATAATCACACATTCTACCTTCAGTAAAGCACCTTTTCAGGGGTTATAATCTCCTAAAAGTCTTGCATATTGGGTTATTTTGTTTACCATCGTGGCCATTCAGGTATGTGATGCCCAATTTTAATGTTACGTGCAGAAAAATAAGCGTCTTGTGCAGATTTGGCATCTCAGTGGCATCTGAAATGTAGAAGCTAAAGGGTATAATCACAGTTTCTAAGCATGCTGATCATGCATTGTTGTAATGCTGGCCTCCTGGTTGTGTGCACAGCTACTGCATGACCACATCCACTGTACGACACACACTTTGCACCAGCTTCCTCAGGACGGAACAAAAGAGGGCTCTGCAGAGCACACACGGCCATTGTCCAGGCTCCACACCGAGCAGTTTGTTGAAACAGTCCTCAGCTGAGAGGTGAACACCGCTGAACCACAAAGTGCATGGATGCAGCAGGAGGTGGCAGATGGGGGAGAGAAATACCGTAAAACGGTGTAAGATTGAGTTTTGTCACCTTTAAAATATGCAGCAGTGCAGATCTCTCTGCGGACGCTCCGGGGGAATCTGCCCGACTTTGACGTGACAATGTGAAAATACAATTACACAATCTCAAGGGAAACCCCGGCCTGTCACATTATATTTACCTTGGGTCAAAGCAAATGTGTACTCGCTTCTCTGTCTATCTATCCATCTATTCATCCATCTATCTATCCAGCATCTTCTCTGAGTGGATGAGGTCATTTTTTTTTTTTTTTTTTTTGCTGTGAAGCAGTCAGACCAGATGTCTTTAAGTGACAATCTGGTGTTGTTTATGGCTCGTACCTGGTTTCAGATGTCCAAAGCGAGCTTGCATTTCAGCATTTCGGCTGTGGGGATCATACGGTGCTATTAGCGTCATGCACATGTAACTGTAGCTAAGAGGCTTTGAACCTTTTTGTCTATGTTCTTTGTCTTTCGTCATGTTTTTCACATTTTTCAGTCTCTAAATGCACCTGAGGTCAACTCGACATTAATTTTGTCGCACCTTTTAAATGTAGGATTGGATTTCCAGGTGTTTTCAGGAAAGTTTGGCCCATATTTGGTCTTATATTTTCAATTACATCACGAGTGAATACAAGCGTTGTCATCGCCTGATGTAACTGTAAGATGCTGTTTGACAGATTGCATGAAAAACTGACACCACTGCTACTAGTTTTGGACACGGTTCCAGTGTTTAATGTTGGTCCATGCTAACCTGACAGCAGTTTTCTGTCTGACAAGGATGAAATTCAGGCAAAAACACAATAGACATTTTGATTGTGGTAATATGAAAACAAAAAGAATAGTAGCAGCTACCAAAAACCACAGTTTCAAGATCTGTATCATCTGTACACGGCAGATATTTTCATGGGATTTTGGACAGCCAAAGAGACATTTTTTGAATGATATCCTGCAAATAATCTCTCTCTCGGGAGTTGAGTACTTTCATCCCACCCATTCCTAAAAAAAGCCCTCATTAACAAACTGAATTTCAGCCATCAAGGCCCAAAGGTCGCAGCGGTTTACTGAAGGCTGTGACCCTGAAACAACCTCAGGCATCCAGACAAATTCTGGATCAAACTGCAGTGACGGGGGGTCAGAAGTTGAGGTCAAAACCTCCCTTCACCACTCACTGACCACGGGCAGAGGAAAGCTGTTCCGGGTCAGCGAGGAGTTGTCTCTCAGCGCCTCTCTGATTTGTTTGGAATTAATGATCTCAAACAAACAAAGCGAGAAAAAGTAGGGGAAATAATTGATTGGATCCTTAAATACATCTGTGATTACTAAATGGGAAACATTCAAGCGACGGCGGGGAGAACACGGGGAAAAGTCGGGGTGACGACCACAACTGTCAACAAGCCCATGACTTTTATAAAATATATCAGACAACATAAAGCCAGATCAGTTTGTTCACACATGCTGCCAGTGGGAATTTAGCTGGTTTGTGGCTACTGCTGCCAATAATGGCGTGCTTATTAAGCTTATTTCTTCTTTCCAGAGCATTGCGTTGAGCACAGCGTGTACTAGAGCGTCATGCTTAAAACCAACAGAAGAGAAATAAATAAGTTCTGGTCTGACTCTCACCAAACAAGTTCCGACAAACAGATACAACGAGCCATGATATCAGCCGTGCTCCATCAGAAAAGCCCGGCTGTACGCCACAATTAAAAACACATATATCATTCTTTTTCCTCAATCTTATTTCCTGAGTTCATCCACATCTTGATGGAATCAGCGAGTCCGTATTTCAGACCACTTTGAGTCAGAGGGATCGCCACCGCCACCGCCGCCGCCGCCGCCGCCGCCGCCGGTGCTTCTCCCATTTTTGGTTTTTATCAAAAAGGAAGCTGATGAGTCCCTTCTGATAAGGATGGGAGCCCTTCGCTTAAAGCTCCATACTAATAAATGAATATGTTATCCATCACACCAACCGCTTATTGTATTTCACTGGGGCAAAATGCAATTTGTATCATTTCTGCGCCGCACATCAAAAGGAAGTGGGCCGCGCGCGATGACTCACTGCACCGAAAACGCTCTGTTTCCAATCGAAGAAAATCAGATCTGTTCTCTGCTTGTTCATTTCTTTTTACATCTCCATTTGTTTGATAAGGCTGCGAGCAGTGGCGGTAAATGGGTGGATAAGTCGAGGCGAACCGGTGGCGTGGTCCTTCTGTTGGCGGATAGGCCGTCAGCTTATCAATAAATGACATCATCTGCCCCCCAGACATCTCTCTGCTCCCTGCTGTCACTTTGGTGGCACTTGAACTTGGATGGACGCCGGAGTCAGAGACACTGGGGACAGTTTGTCCGTCTGTGGGGACGTAACCTTCACAGTCTGACAACATACGCACTGTACTAAGTGTACAGTTAGACAATAACAGATTACAAGAGAAGAAGATGAGAGGAGAGGTAACTGTGTTAGAATAAACTTGACTATGACAACCTTACTTCCACAAATTGGTCCAGACTTTAATAGGCTGGCGCAGACAGAGCAGGAAAATGAAAGCAGGAAAAGAAAATGTTAGATTAGATAGAAAAGATTAAAGTTACACTAAACTTTAACTGACAGTTACTTCACTGATTTAAACCAGACTGAAGTAAACCAGCTTTAATTATTACACTTAAATCGTTTGTAGTAAACTGAGCAGAACACATTCAACTGGAACAATAAAATAAATAGACTGGACTAGAATAAAAGGCATATTTGCACACAGGTATTCACGGTGTGGCGTGTTGACGACATCGCACAGCGCAGTGATACTCTGGACGCGTCCAAATATATGAATCGCTCTACACAGGCGCCACCGCTCGTCTAAACCAAACGCAGCATTTCCAGCGTGTGAGAACGCGTCTGAAATGGACAACGTGTGAAAAGACAACGCCGGACAATGTCCTGACCTGAGAGTGACATCTGAACATCTCTGCCGTTCACATTTGGAGCCATAAAGCTTCCATTTTTAAAGAAAGTTGTTGTTTTTTTGTTTTGTTTTTTTGTTTTGTTTGTACAGAAGTTCCAAATGAAAGAATGAAATGATAAAATGTGATAAAGTATGTAACAGGATTATTCCACAACTGAAAACATGGATAAATGACATTTGACTAAAAGGTGGAAAATGACTAAATTTGATTCAACTAATACACATAAATAGAGAAAATAACAAGTTCAGTGAGACTTATTTGTCTACAACTAACAGCACATATTAAAGTTAACAGATCAGGTCCTTTTCTGTGAATTTGGACAGATTTGTCCTCAGCAGTCTGTTTACTCTCTGTCTTACTGCATTATTTGTCCTTTGTTTAGATCAAATAAGTCATGTGTTTCTCTAATTTGTGCTTTTCAATTATTGTAATTGTTTCTCGACTAAACTGAGCAGTATAATATTTCTCTTGTGCTCCGTCCCAACACAACCAGCCTGTTATCACTGGCCTTATTTTATGGCTGTTAAAATCATCCCCATGACCGACCTCTTGCCAGGGCAGGAGAGCTGGGAAAGTCCCGCTGCAACAACAAAGATGCTCTTGTGTCATTTGGTTGGATTTGAGATGCGTCGTCGTGATGATTTGAGGAGCATCACCAGCACGGTTCAGGAGAGCCTGAGAGGCGACTGTGCCACGATGACATGTGATCTGAACAGTAAACAGCCAAAAACTGACGTTATTGAAGATGTTTGCAAGCCAAGAGCTCCCTGATTTCTTCATTAACGTTCCTCAAAATGTCAAATAAATGCCAGCAGACATGTACATTACAACTGCAGGAGTGAGAAGCGCTTTATTAAAGTTTAAGCAACTAAAAGTTCGATTAACATCTCTCACTTGTGAGGATTTGGACACTGAAGCCGGATCACCATATTTAAAGGAATTGTCTCCACAGATTCACTTTCAATGTCAAGCTGCTTTCTTTTTCATCCTCTCCGCTCTAATCCTGCTCTGACGGGGAAATGCATCTCCCACTTTTCAAGCATGACTCATGACTTTCACGATGTGCATTTAACACATTTCATTCTCATTCTTTGCAGCGATGCAGTTATCTTAAGTTGCAAAAAGTGGCAGCAGAAGTGGGCTGAAATGTGCAGCCACACAACCTCATTAGCTGTCAGCTGTTCGCCTGTGAGGCCACATGTGTGTGAGATCTTTCTAATGTAGTTTTGAAAGCAGCAGGGGTGTATGACTGAGCAAACCTGCAGCAAAGCACACGGTGGGAGGGTTTTATTTTCCTCTGTGACAAACTGGTATGATGAAGATAAAAACTACACCACAGCAATGTAATCTCTTGAACTAAATGCATCAAAATACAGCAAGATCTGAATTTCCTGCAAAAGTTGAAGATAAACTTTCATATTTTGTTGCTATCTGCAACAAAACAAGCTTTTGCATCCACAAAACATCCACAAAACAAGTTAGAAGGCATGACAGATCTCAAAACTAGAAAAATCTGCATCCTGAGCAGCAGGTCTCTGCCTCCCGTGCAGCAAACTGTGGTCTCTAAAATCGATATTTCCCTCTCTGTGGCCTCTCCCGATCAGCGCCATCAATCATCCAGCCTCGACGAGGGTATCTGAGACTGAGAGAGAACTTCAAAGGCAGGTCGGGCTCGCCGGCCACACCATCAGGGTGGCACGGCCGTAACAGCATTGTGTTTTCACAACAATGGGGAGCCATTACTGTGGAGACTGTTATCAGCCGAAGGCTACCAGGGACGGTTCCTGCCTCATTGTGAGCCATCGCAGTGGATTGTGTTCAGGGGCGAGTTCAGACTAAACATATTAGGGCGTTAAGAAGACACACCTGAGGCTTATCTGATGGGAAATGGAACGGGGTACAATGTCCCGAAAAAATGCATCCTGCCAAGGTGTTTTTATGACGTCAGTGATTTCTATTTATGTGTGTTTAAGTGAGTCAAAATGTCAAGTGTTAGTGGATCCTTCTCGTGTGCATGTGTTCACTCTGTGTTTGCAGGTGTCAGGATGTATATGTATATCACAGCCCTCAGTTATGTGTGTGTTTGTCACCGTTACGTGTGCTTCGATGAGTGTGTGCGTGCGACTTTCTTTCTTTAATCGACTGAGCACAACATGTGGACCAAAATCCAAGAGTATCTTTCATGAAAAGTCAGTGTGACATCTTTTAATGATAAAGCCGCGGATGAATTGTTTATGGTGCTTTTATGAGTGTGTGTTTCTGTGTGTATCCCTGCGTATGTGCGTGTTAGTGGAGGGGGGGGTGGAGTTAATAATTCAGAGAAAAAGCCGTTTGTTTTCAGGGGGCGAAGGCAAAGACACATCTGAAACATATGGGAGGAAATCACATTGAAAGCAGTGAGCAGTAAATTAATGGTAACAGATGCCAAGATGTCTGGCTAGTGCTTTTTTCTCCTCCTTGCTTTGCTTTTGTTTTCTCTGGGAGCTCTTGCATTCTTAATGTCGGAAAATAATACAATTAAGACTTCCTCCTCTCACGTGAAGTTCGGCGGTGTCACTTCGCCGCCGCAGCAGAATCGGGCTGGAAAATCGGTGCTACCTGGCTCAGGAGCTACTTTTCCGCGCCATCGTTTAATTGATTTTAATTCAGTGGGGTAATAGGTTTTCAGCCGCAGATGACGGCTCGACAATGACGCCATAAATTATTAATGTTACCTTGATGATGCAGGCCTGCTCCGCTGATGAGATAAAACAGAACCGTGGTCTCTGTTTTCTCTGTTTCCCCCCCAAGGAGAATATCTTGGCATATTAGAAATATGTCTAAGCTTCAACTGTGTGTGTGTGTGTGTGTGTGTGTGTGTGTGTGTGTGTGTGTGTGTAAGGGGGGGTTGGACTATGTCCAAGCATGAGCTGCAACAAAGACAACCTTGCTCTTAATGGCACATATCTGGAAGATGGAGGAGCCCGATACATGAAAGCGCTGTGATCATTACACTGATAGCAATTATCCTTCAGGAGGCTCTAATGGCGGCGGCCTCTCTTGCACGCACACACACACACACACACACACACACACACACACACACATGCACGCACACACGCACACACCGACAAGCTTGCAATCAAGGGTGGCGGGCAATTAAATGCAGTGCTTTTTGGTGAACCTCTAACGGCGAACAAAGCCTGATGACAAGGACCGACGAGGAGATTTAATAAAGAAAAGGCGCCGTTTTGCGGAACAAAAGGAGAAAAAAATCAGGACAAGAGAGGGACAAAGGGGGGAAAAATATTAATGTTGTTTATTAATCGATTCTTAATGTGTTGCAGTGGACTGAGGGGGAGAGGGGGGCTGTGCGAGGGGTCTCTGGAGTGGAGCTTTGGCAGCAGTATGATTGAGTGCAGGGGCCAGTGTGACGGAGGGACAAAAACAACAAGGTAATTAAAGCTTAAAGCGTGCAGTTTACGCTCTGCCATCCGTGACAGCGTAAGGTGTCTTCCATCCAACCCCCAGCGCCCCCGCCCCAAATGAAAAATAAGTCAGGTAATTGTCATTGCGCACTGCATGTCATTATTTATTAAACGGGTAATTCATCTTCGTGCAGAAGGCAGAGGAAAGCAGGTAGGGCTGGTTTATTAGTCATAATCCAACGGGCGGGTCACGTTTATCAAATCAGGCTTTTTACAGGAGACAAACACACAAACACGAGCAGAAAGAAATGATCTCTTGAGGGTGTGTGTGTGTGTGTGTGTGTGTGTGTGTGTGTGTGTGTGTTCAGTTTTTGTGTCAGCTGTTGTCTGGCTGCACAGGTCATGTGCAAGTGTGTGTGTGTTTGTGTGTGTGTATCAGACACTTACTCTGATTCACCACCGTATTAGGATCATGTGGATGAAGTTAGCGTCCCTCCATCACAAAGTCTACAATCTCACATGAGCGCACACACACACACACACACACACACGCACACACACCACCCTTTGGCTGTTGCTATTATTAG
>JAPZEA010000017.1:2199079-2211236 GCA_029783685.1 Heniochus monoceros | reverse complement strand
CCAAATGAAGGAGGTGCAACTCCTTGCAATCGACTAAAACATATTATGACGTCTTCTGCCACAGATAATGTGCATATTTAACAGATATAGAAAAAGCACAAGCACTGAGGGTTTTTCCTTGAATTTACAGACATTAAACACCACGTCAATGAGTTTGCATGTGATACAGGTTAAGATTGGAGCTTGCGAGCCCTCATTTTGCAGGTACAGATTTGGCTCAGAAGAAAATAAAGCTGCAAATGAATTGGATGGAAAATTATGACCACCTTCTTACACACAGGTTGAAAAGAGCTTTGTCCAGAAGGTAAAGAAAAGTCTTACATTTTTCCTTATTTAAGGTAATAATAGCAGCATTTTGTGTGGATATTTACTGTCTTTGTACTTGAGCATTTTCATGCAAACTACTACTGGAAATAACACTTCTTTTTTGTTGGGGTGAAAAAGCCTCTGATAAAGCATTAAGACCACTGTGGGACAGTAAAACAGACTAATGAAAATCTTTTAAGGTTAGCAGCTATTTTAATTAGTATAATGGAAACTCTGGGATACATTGTTGCCTGCTTCTAATTATTTTTTTAGTATTTATCTGCTTTGGTACCTGGTGGTAAACCTCTCTCTTTGTGAAGACCAAATAGAGTAAATGTCAACAACTGTCTCAGAACGTCATCATCAGAAGAGTACATATCAACCGAGGTTCATCGTGTAATCTAAATCCAGTGATTTGAGCCTTCAGACGTATTTACATTCGATCCACCGAGGACTATTTTTTAAGTCTCTTCGTCTGTTTCATTTTGTACCAGAGCAGGTGTAACATTTTATTCCCAAAATGGGAGCTATCTAATTTTGAAATGGAAATCTTTCAGTATTAATTTTTTGGCAGCTTCTCTTGCATGATTCATGAAAGGCCGGTAGAGGGCTAATTGTTCAAATTAATTTGCGTAAACGACTAAGCAAGAGATAACAGAATTACATCTGCACTTCCCTGGCACGGGTTCAACAGTGACGGGCCTCGACAGGCAGCTGCATCAAGACGGCATCCTTGCCAGAAATTAAAAGCCACAAAACATTAATTAATAGACTTTTTGTTACGTTAATCTGCACCAAAAGGTTTAAGGAGAGCCGGGTGGGGGGAGCGGGGTGTTGGGAACACAGCACAGAAGTAGGCGGTGTGCATAATTAGAATAAATTAGTTTGATGAAACATTTTGGAAAAAGGTTTTTTTTAAAAATGGCTGTGGGTTTATTAAAAATAAAAATTAAGGAGGGAGAGGCACCGGTGTTGGGAGTGAATTTTTTGACAGCTTCATTAATCACCGTCGTAATGGAGCCGTTACAGTTGGAGCACATTTGGACTTCGCGCTGAAAGCAGCGGAGTCGGACGGCGGCGGTCCGTCCACGCCAGCAGACGCCTGGTCGACCAGCAACCGGTCCGAGCCACATGAGCCACGAGGGTGTGGGACCATCAATCTCCTGGGCTTCAGCTCCTCCTCCTCCCACTCTCCCCAAATTGAAGGAGCAGCCCATACTTTGCACTTGTCAATTTGGAGCTTTATCTACATGCTAGAGGCTAATGAGCCATCTCAAACTCTTGATGGCCAGGATGTAAATGATCTTAACTAGCTCTCTGTCTGCTGTCACGAGTTATAGGGCCGCGATGGAGAGGAGAATGGAGGAGCTCGACACGCCGGATCCTCCGACGCTCTCACATGAGTCACGCTCCTCTGCTAAAAAGACCATTTTTGGGGTCACGGGAGGAACTGGTTCTGTGATGGTTAGAGCAAGGCCACAAGAACGATGGCATCACTGTAAATGTATATGAGACAAGCTAATTGAGGGGAAAACGAAAATAAACACCCAGGAAAGTGGAATCAAGAGCAGCGAAGGGGTCAAACCACACAACATAAAGAGCAGGATCTGCTGTTACAGAACATGTATTTATAGCTGAAGACAGGGGAGGTACATTCAGGTGATGCCGTGGGCTGCTCACAACAAAATAAACCTACATGTTTTATCACCGAACGAGTTTCCATCAACTGGAAACGGATGAATCATCATCTACATACAGCAGAAGGAGAGTAACTGCAACTTTAAAGCACTTTTAAAAAACAGGACTTTACAGAGAAAGACAAAAAAGAAACAGACTGGCGGTAGACCGATCAATCGGGTCGATATCTGGCATTTTGAGATAATCAGCATCGACCAACACGTGCGCTCGCAAAGCTGAATAAACAAAAAACGTCTGCAGACACATCAGAGACATTTTTTAATGTCAAATATGAATAAATGTCCAGTGGGACCAAAGAAAGAGACGCTGCCGGCTGCTGATAAATGTTGCTGTTAAGTGCACCGAAACTATTTTTCATTCTTTCTACAAAGTTTAGTTTTTTGATTACCGGTGGAAATTTATTTAGTTGATACATTGTTTCATTTAAAGTAATAAGAACCTACTTAAAGGACCAGTGTGTAGGATTTAGACAGTGACCACACCACCAGCATGCAGACATTCAGTAAAAACATGGTAAACAAGAGCGGGAGGACAGCAAACAGGAAGTCTGAGCATTTGAACGTATTTGAGCAAAGCCTCTAATGAAGGCTAAAGCTCAGTGAAACCTCGCCTGAATCACCTTTTCCAATCAGTCCCCCCTGCAGCGCTTAAAGCCCCGTTTTCCCCGCCATCGTATGGGCAACGTAAACGTGCTGCGAGGAGGCCCATTTCTCACCCGCTTCTTTTTCCCCACCATTTCAGGGGATATTATTACCATAAATTATGGCTGTAACACGAGGTGGGAGGCAGATAAAAAGTGGCGTCTGGGCATCCATTTAGCTCTGGTAAACTTCCCCCGTTGCTGCCAGTTCATGATCACCCATCCAAACGGACTATTTTATGCCCGACTTGTCTGATGCATGAGAAGGAGAGTGCGCCGCCATTTTTTATCCCTTTTCTTCCCTCCTCTTCCTAGAAAGGGAAAATCGATGGGCGGACACGAAGGGGCCATCGGTTATGTTGCTTTAGCGGGAAACAAGCTTGCGTCTGCATGCAGCACGACACACCTGGGCCCCGTTCATCTCCGAGGGCCCTGAACACACCACCAATATCGGTAGTATCGACTCCACGCCTGCCCATCCCTTCAGACAGCGCCGCCACCAGAGACCAAAACATTTCTTTCAAATGTCATAAAGCCGATTTGCATATTCCAAAAGGGCTGATCGGAATGAACCAAATCAGACTTTTCATTCACATCACTCATCATGAATCTTTTTCGCCCGAGGTTTTGGACGTCTTTTTTCCAGAAAAGTTGGGATGCTACATAAACCACAAATACCACCAGAATTCATTTCATCATTTGCAAACAAACTGATTTACAAAGAGTTTAGCAAATTATCACATTCAGTTTTATTTATGTTTTACACGTCATAACAACTTTTATTCCATCACTTGTTGTATTTATTCTATTTCTATGACAATTTTTTCTAAAGTTTTTATGTGAAATATATATTTTTCTTGAAGTTTATTATGGGCAGCACTCAAAATAAAATCATCAGCATCATCAGTGTCCTGTAATAACAAAAATAAATATAAAAATCTTATGATTTTAGGTACCTATGGTGTTATCCAGTTGCATAAGCTTGAATTTCTGAAAGACGTATCGTCGTCACTTTGCCGAGACAGAAAGTAGATGGATATTATGCAAGATGCTCACGTTAAATTAGAAAATTCATAGAAATCTAGAAGGTTTCATGGCTTTCAATGCAGCCTTTATAGTTTGTTTGTACGCATATAAAATAATAACGCGCACAATGCTCAAAACTCTGATCAACTCCTACAAAATATTAGCTTTGCTCTCTGATTTCTTTTTCATTTTTTTTCTTCCATTTCTTCCCACCATCACCATTTTTCCACCACTGACAGCGAGACAGTTGGTGCTGCCATGTTGCTTACAGCCTCATTTTTCTTCTTCTTCTCTTATTCTGCTAATATATTCAGGCTCTTCTTCTTCTCCTGATACATATTCGCTCTTGATTGTGGCTGCCAATTAGCCGGCGAGGCTGTGGCAGTTCATCCATCTGACTTAAATGGTCCTTGCCACTAATTTTGACGGTCGGGTCAAGTTGCAGAGGGGCCCATTAATTGGAATAATGAAGTCTTCAGTGAGTGATCATCAGTGACTTCAGAGTGCCATTAATCCTTTAAAGAAATCATCTCTTTATTTTTAATGTTTAGCTTTATCGTCCAGCCAGCTGCTGCAACATCTCATTTATCCAAGATGTAATAAACATCACGCATATATGATTTCTCTCTCTGTTTTTTTTACCCCCACGTCATTTACTTTAATTTCTTTCCTACATCTCTCTCTATACCATTTAATGTGCTCTTATCCCTCCTCCTCTTCATGCCTTTCTGCCTCCCTCTATCTCCTCCTTCTTCTCTCCTTCATTTCTTCCTGCATTACCCTTCTTTTCCTCTCCTTTCCTTTTTTTACCCCTACTCTCAACCTTTTTTCTTCCCTCTTTAACCATCCATATCTCCATCTTTTCCAGCCACTATTCTCTGCACTGATTCACTGCCAATGTACTATCTCTGAATAGCAACTTGCAGGAGATGCAAACACTCACCTGGAGCTTAAATCCAGGAAAAAAACGTCTATTTTCATCGCTGAGTTTGATTTAACTCTAAGCTCTCATCGTTATCCACCTTGTACTTGTATTTAAATCTAATCTGTATTGATTTCTATGCTTTAATCAGTTTAATTTCTTCTTTAAAGCTATATTCTACCTTTTAATGCATTATGTAAAGCCCACTGAGAGTATGAAATGCGCTCTCCCTCAATCCTATTTATCTCTCGTCTCAAAAAACTCGTTTTTCACCTTCCTCCTTCACCCCTCTTTCCTGCCTCACCCTCTCTCCTCTTCCTCTCTTCTCATCTCCCGTCCCCTGCCATCCTCCCACCTTCCTTCCATATCTCACTCCACTCATGCTGTGCCACTTCAGGTCTATATTTGCTGCTTGACTGGACAAATAGAGGATCTATCTGTGCACAATTTTCTCCCCATTCATCCCGTTGCCGGGCGGCAGACAGCTTTAATAACCGACGGAACAAATAAACTGTGGGGGAATGTGGCCAGGTCTTTCACATAAGCCTCAGGCCGAGCCACAGATTCAACCGAAGGCCTACAGCGGCGAGAAGATCAGAAAAGAAAAGGATGCAGCATATTCAGGCTGGTCATGCATTCAGTTTTATACACGTGTGAGGAGTTTTGTCTGATCAACTACCTGCAAATTCAGTTTGTTCATGTGCTGAGACAAATCTGTTTTTAGATTTATTACTAGCCACTGATAAAATACAAAGATTCAGAGGAAACAATCAAGTTTGTGCATTTCCATCCTAAAAAATACATGATTTTGCATCACAGAAAAAAGGGCAGACTTTTAAGTTTTCAATATTGTTATGCATCAAAACACCACAGCAAATTCCTTGCATGTGAATAAACATGCTTCCGAAAAATCAATCATGCATCTTGGCCACTGATATTCACATTTACACCTGTGTAAAGAGCAAATAACTGACACAACGAAGCTCCAGCAGACGTTCAGTCAGGCAGACTGTTCTTTTGCATGCTTAGGCCTGGATCTTCTTCCTCAAACCATCCTGCATTCACTCCTCTCGTGCACGCTCACACATGATTTCTATGCAGTCGCTGCCTGTTCTCATCAGCTGGTCACATCTGTCCAATAGCACAGCGACACACCTTCATCGTGAGCCTGTCACCTCACAGCTTCTGTCTTTTAAAGATTGTGTTAAATATGCTGTCTTGCTCTCCCTTCCACCACCTCCAAGTCCTCGCAAATCGTAAGCATCATCATTTCATCGTTCTCATCAGTCAACAGAGTCATCGAGTGCCAAAGACTTTTCACTTCATCATGTGTCATAATAAACAATTACCTTTACCTCATCCACCTGTCTCTCCTGGCTGTAATGCTTCTGCAACGTTTTCTAAATTATCTTTAAAATACTGTTTGGCTAAAGGCTACAAACACACGAGGGAACAGACATTATTTCGCCAAAATAATTCAAACACAACCGATGCAGCGAGCTAGCAGGAGAGTCCTCACGTTTATTTGTGGAGTAAAGCAGCTGCTTGTCACACAGTGTGCAGACAGCCTTAATCTGTTGGTCATTTTGTCATCTACAGTGTGGAAACACACACTGCTTCTCAGGTGCTTCGGTGTCCTGATTATCTGGTTGGCACAGCTTTGCTTGCTAGCATCCTCCTCCATAAACGCTGATGGGTCAAAAGGTCAATCTGATGGAGCTGCTGCTGCTTCTGATCAATGTTTTATTGATTATTGATTGAGTAAATGAAGAGTTTTGGGGTTCTGGACTGTTGGTTGGATAAAAGAAGGAAACTGGAGACATCGCTTTGGGATGTTTTTTGCACATTTCTTGACATTTTATCGACTAAATGATGAACTGTGAAAATAATCGGCAGATTAATCGGTAATGAAAATAATCAATAATTGCAGTAATAACTTAGGGAACAATGAAGCAACTGTAGGTCTGACCCTTGACCTCCTGCTTTTACAGCTGTGGGCTTGAAATTGTAGACACTAAATCCTTCCTTAGAGCAGGCTTAGGAAAAACATTTTATTTGTGCGTGCAACATATTTCATACCATACTCAGTGTAATTAAAATGCCACGAGCAATTTTAACAACCTACATGACGGACATTTTTAACTTCAACTGAGGTTTGTTTTCTGTTTTCTGTCAGTAGCTTGTAGTGCAATGCCAACAGCACTCATCTATTTCAAACATATAACTTAATCTATTAGAAGCAGCTTTTCATTCACCTACAGCGTACGTGCATCCACCCATCATTCATGCATCAATCTATCCATGCAGTTATAAGCTGCACAGCAGTACGCAGCCATTACTTACAGTGACAGTGAAGAAGTGACTGCCAATAACGCCAACAGTGAATACACGTCAAAGACAACTTACACAGAGCTCAGTGTGACGCCGCTGGATTTCAGACATGAACGATGGACTTGATTCACCCGTCTGACAGCGAGCGTGAAGCCTCTGTGCGTTCGTGGCGTGGCCTGAGTCAAGATTGTTCATTTTACCTCTAATCGCGCCATTTATCAAAATGCCGCTCAGCCGCGTCAGTAAGTGCAGTTATGCTAACTAGATCTGAGCGAGGCCACGGAGAGGACTAGCCATCATTCAGCTTTAGGTGGGGGGGGGGGGGGCAAAACAGATGTTAGGCTACAGTACGTACCAGTCGTATTTTCACTGCCAGTTTAAATTATCACTTTTTAAAGGTTAAAAGCAGATTTTAGTGTAGTGGTTTGACGTTCAGGTACATTCAAGTGTAAGACCCCCAAAACCACGTCCCGCTGGAGTGCCCTCGAGCCAAATGCTGAAAAACCCTGACCTCTGACCTCTGCATGATCAGTGGAGGACTTTGGTGAAAGGAGAGAGAAAATATAATAAATTTAGTATTCATAAATTCATAAAGTACATTTAATCCATTTCAAAACCTTAAAACATGTACTGTAAAGGACATTGTCGCACTAAAGACTCTTAAATGATCACATTTTCTAGAAGATCACTTAGAAACACTTGTCTGACTCTTTCAATGCCTTAAAATTACTGAGGCACAAATTAAAAGGGATTTATTACGTGACTTTCAGTAACAGAACATCTTCAACTTAAGTGTATTTTAAGAACAGCTACATTTTGAGAGCTTGTATGTTCTTACTTGATGAAACCATCTATTTCAGCTTTGACTGATATTTAAACTTTGTTGCACCCTCCTAACTTTTCTGCCTCAGGAAGCTTCCCAATGTGATCAGAGTCTTACAAAAAAGTACTTTAAGGAAACAGGAGAAACTTTGACACTTGGAATTACAAAAAACACATCTAAAAAAAGGTTATAGTAGAATAACTAGAAAAGCTTCAGGTCCCATTTTTAATGATTCTTTTTCAAAACACACTCAAACAGCTGGGTTATCCAACTGTACCCTCACATTTGGCTTCTATTGAGACAGTATCAGCCCAATGCAAAGCACCGCAACACAAACACCAGTCAATTTACCCATCTTGCATCCAATTCTCGTGGATGATTATGAGCCGCGAGGCTGCATTTGATGGAGAGATTAATCTTGCTTTGATAGAAATATGTCAGTTTCTGCAGGCGGTGATGGATGTGATTTATCATTCCGGACAAATCTGTGCCTGAACGTCCCTCCTCCTGACAGCTCTATCGTGGCAAGAATGTCCCAAAATGTCACCTGTTGTACGCCGAGTGACCTTCTAATTTTCTAATTCAATTTGGAGAAACTCCCCTCCCCACGACTCACCCATATCATGAACCAGTAATAACAATTACACACCGTGACTGGCTCCAAAACCTGCAATTCCCCCACTTTAAATCAAACCCCAAGTAGTCTTTTATTAGGCTGCCCGGTTAAATCAATCTAAATCTAAGCATAATAACTCTCTAATCAGGTGCTGGGGAGAATAATAGGTTGTCACGCTCGAGGAAAAATAGGCAATCATGGAATGTTTTCTTTAATTAGGCCGGCTAAAGTAGAAGGGCACGGCATGAGCGCGGGACACATTCATCATAGCCAAGGTGGGAAATTACTTCAATTACTCAGGAAGGGGAGAGTGAACAGAATTACAGAAGTCAGAGAAGCAGAAGAGAGGAGACCGCGATCTGTAAGGAAGTCCAAATGACGCCGAGGGGCAGCGGAGGCAAGGACCGAGGAGGGAAGGAGCGAGGAAGCAAGGGTGGGAGGAGAGAGGAAAGGAGGCAAAAAAGTGAAGAAAGGTGATTTGTATATAAGCATCAAGGAAGGGAGGATTGTTTCATGTCCTTTAAAACGTCTTTGTATCTTTAATTTGAGGGGAAGTCCACAGATTTCTATCACAAAAGCTTCAGTCAAGGTCCACTTACTTGCTTTTTCCAGAGTGAGCGACGACTTTTGCACTTTTGAAAAAGCTTTATTTGTAAGAACAAGGAGACAAATGGAAGAAGAAAGAAGTTAAGGGGGAGTATTTCATAATCGGATGCATCATGATGAATTAATACATTTTGGTGGCAGAGATTAAAAATAAATTTAAGAGAGCAGTCCAAATGCAGATGAAGGGACAACAAAGAGGAAACAAAGGCGAAAGGAGGACAAATGGTCGAAAGAAATGAAAGGAATGAAGAAAAAGATGAAGAAACTGAAAAAAGATGGAGGACAGATGAAAGGAGGGATGACAAAAAGGAAGTTAGGAAGGGGAAAGGACAGAGGGAGCAAGGAAGGGAAAAAGAAAGGCTGGGAGTGACAGAATTAGACATGAAAGAATAAGAAAAGAAGAATGAAAGGAAATGGTGAAGATGTATCAATCAAGATAGAAGTAGAAATGAGGAAGATAAAGATCTCTAAGTACAGAGGCGTGAAGTGCATAAAGGAGGTGAAACGAGTGCAAAAAGACTGAAGGAAAGAAGGAAAGGAGGCAAGTGAACCCTCTCAGATTTCCAGACTTGCCAGCCTCCTCTTGCCACGGCTGTAAAACAATCCCCAATCACTCATCCTCAAAATTGGACCCCTACCTAGACGACCAACAACCGACCACCACAGAGCTCCCAGCGTCTGTCAGCTTTCCCAGAATGCAACGAGAGAGCGGCTGAGCGAGCCGGGCTGTAATTCCTCCCGAGATGACGAGATAAACGGCCTCTTACTGTAACTGGATCTATTGATTTCGGACGATGCTTTGGCAGGTCGTGGATCCAGTTTGTTCAGTGACTGAAGACGTGCAAGCTCGGCCGGCGGCCAGATAAACGCAGAGATTATGACTTTTGATAACCGCGACACGCTGGCTGGCTGAGCGCTCGGCTCAGATGAAGTAGCTGTTGTGGCGGTGACGAGGAAAAGCTCTGAGATGGACTGAGGCACTTTCACTCCACCGCTATCCATTTATTAAGTACTTTGACAAATTAGCAGCCACAAGAAATGTGTCTTTTAGAGGGAAGGAAGTCGCTCCAACACAATTTATGGACAAAAAGTAGCGTTTCTTTAATTTTCTGTGAAGAAAAAGCTTTTTTATTTTATTTCCATCATTGTTGTTATTGTTGTGCTGCGTATGTATAAGTTTCAGTTGTTGCTCTTACATAAATCATACATTTATAAAAGTGCTGCCTGCAGTCTTCCACCTGCTTCTCATGGTGGCCTCTGATTGGCTGACATCGCACGCTGAAAATAACTGGATCCGGAGCAGAAATTTTACGCCCGAGACACGTTGCCAGATTGGGTGATTTTCCGCCCAATTGGAGGGATTTAGGATGGATTATGTGTGGAAATGATCTTGGGTGGGTTAACAAAATACTATGAATTGTTTGTCATAGTGTGGACGTTGCCAGCTAGTGGCAAAGATGGCTCACACAGACGCAGAATTTGCTGAAAAGTAATTAAAAGTATGCCGAATGGCCTATCAGAAGTTCCTGCTTGCACTGCAGCCATAGACGTACAGACAAGTATCACTGGATGACTTTGACACTGAAGAAAACTTAAAAATGTGATGATTCTAAAGCAAGTTCTGAAGCGTCTTTCTTCTCTGATTCCTAGGCGGATTTGTCAATGGAAATTAGTGATTTACATCAAAGACCAAATCAAAAGAAAATTAATCACTCCTATTTTGATCGTTGATTAATCGCATCAGAGATTTTTCAAACTTTCAAAGCATCAATTTTTCAGGATTTTCTACGTCATTTCCGTTAGTAACTGAAGGGTTTTGGACTGTTGGGTGGACAAAAGAAGCAACCTGAAGATCAAGGCATCAATCATTCCAAAACTGAAGAGGCTTTTCCTCTGTTTGATTCACTGTAGAACACCTAATGTGTTTTTAAGATAAGAGTCTGGCAAACAACAGACATCAGGCAGTACGTAACAATAAGTTTCTATCTCATCTGTTTAATTTTGTTGGTGTTTCATGACCTTTAAGAAGTCTTTTTTACCCTGAGTCCCCATTTCTTCCCGTGAACGACAGGACCAACATGGGTGAAATTAAGTTAGCCAGTGACTGTTAATGTTGATGCCCTTACATTTTCAGCTTATCACCCCAAACCTCATCCAGAACAGTCCTGGAGGACGAGCTCTGATAGCAGAAGATCAAGTGACCTCTGTCAGTATCGCAGCAAGGTGGTAATCAGCCAGGGATCTGTGTTTCACTGAAGCGATCGATAAACGGACTGCAGCGTGTTCACATCTTGCAGCTGTGGAGGATGATCGGGTTGGTGCGATCCATCATGACTTGAAAGGTGGTCAATGGCAGAGCAGCTGGAACTAAATAAGTGGAAGAGGTATAATGTAGCTCGTAGCTGCCTGCTTTTCAAAGGATCTGGTTACTGGAGAAGTTTGTGTGTTTTCCACCCAATTGTCAGAATAAATGTTGGCATTGTACGTTTCTGGAAGCCACAGATGTGTTGAAACTGTACATTTTTTTAGCTTCAATTTCCATTTTTATGCAGCAATTCAGGTCTGGTTGGGTTTAGGCACAAAAATCACAAACACATTTGGAAAATGTCCCGATGTCTCATCAAAAATACTCGGCTTTGTAGCCACAGACACGGCTGGAAAATGCCCTGATGGCTGTCTTGTTAAAATTACCCAGTTTTGTAGCCACAATACCCCGTTTTATAGCCGCAAACACTGCTGAAAATGTCCCACTGTCTCATCAAACATACCTGGCTTTGTGGCTGCAAACACAACTAGAAAATGTCCTGATGCGTCATTAAAAACGCCCTGTTTTGTAGCTGCAAACACGGCTGGAAAACGCCCTGATGTCTTCTTAAAAATACCTGGTTTTGTGGCTGCAAACACTGCTAGAAAACATCCCGACATCTCATGAAAAATACCCGGTTTTGTAGCGGCAAACATGGCTGGAAAAAGTCCCGATGTCTCATCAAAAACACAACGCAGCTGGAAAATGTCCTAATGTCTGCTGAATAATGTCACTTTGATACCTATTGCAGAAACGTCGATATGATACATATGAAAGGTACAAACTTAACACATCTGTGGTTTTCAGAAACATCCAATGGCGACGTTTTTATTCTTGTGACCGGGCTGGTTTGTCAACTTAAAAGTGACGTGCAAAAACGTCCA
>JAPZEA010000017.1:2062375-2073313 GCA_029783685.1 Heniochus monoceros | reverse complement strand
CTAAATTTGTCCCCAACGCACCATGTCTGTCAGATCAGGCCATTATCAGGCTTACATCGTGTCATCTGGGAAAATGTTGACATCTCTGCTCTATTATTTGTGTTTCGATAAAGGAGATGTAAACCCCCAAACACAAAACATTCCCCACCCTCCGATTCTCCACACTCCCCTTAAGTTGTCTGCTCTTGAAAGAAAATGATAGAAAATGTTGCCTTGTGTTTATCTGCAAATTTCAACTGTATCCGTCTTTCTGGATGGATTTCTACCATCTGAATGGATCATCTCAACAGTTATCTTCATCTTATCTTTCTTCTCTCTTGCTCCTCCTTCCACTACCAAGTAGAAATGACATTAAAAACTCCACAGGAGCCCACATCTCATTATACATGCAAAATGTAATTCGTGTATGAGCATCACCAGAACTAAAAAAACAAACTTACATGTGTAGCTGTGATTTTATACTCTTTTCAAATCACCTGTCTTCTCTCTCAGGTGTTCAACTTCGACCCAGGGGCAGCCGTCAAGCAGAGGACGGCGGAGGACGTGAAAGCAGATGAAGACGTCACCAAACTCTGCATTCACAAGAGGAAGCTTCTGGCTGTGGCCACACTGCACAAGAGCATGGAGACGCACCCACCTCTGACGCTGACTAGTCCAGGGGGAGGTACGAGCACATGTACATCCAGTTGTTTCAACTCATTTGAACTCATTGTTTCAGTTTGATGGCATCCCTCAAACATAGTGTCTCCGCTGAAAGAAATATCAGAAACCAGCCAGATGTTGGCTGTTAATTTAGTCCACATTATCAGCCAGTTTGGTAGAAAATCTTCAGTGTTGAGCAGAAAATTCAGAGTTAGGGTAACAACTGATTTGGGATTTTAAAGTCTTTGTTTTCAGACATCACACAAAAATTGCACATTTTGTAATATTTCTGGTTGAGTTCGGTCAAACACTGATTTGAACTAGTTTGTTATTTTTATAGTTCACCAGCCACCGTGGCCTGCAGATAACAGTGACTTTCCTACCCTGCCTAATATTTTGTCCAATGTGTTGTTATTGATCAAACTCAAATGTGTTTTGTTTTACCTCAAGGTACATCATCTGTGGTCACAGTGCACTCCACGACTCAACGAGCAATAAGGACTAAACCCCACGATGGCCTGCCCAATGCTGTGGGCCCAGACTGCAAGAATCCTTTCAAGATGATGATGGCAGCTGGACAGCAGCAGCAGCAGCAGCAGAGGCTGTATCCACCCCAGGAGATGGGTGGGGCCCAGCAGCCAGAGCTCTACTCTGGGTACCCCAGGCCGCAAAGGCTGGGCAGTGGGGAGCCAGGCCCCAAATCCCCTTACCAGGTTGGTTATGGAGGCATATTGAGCCCGCCTCCCTCCAGTGCTAAGCTGTATGGAGATGGCTCACAGTCTCCCAGTGCAGACACTCTAGGCAGCCCTGAGGGCTTTCCAAGGACCAATCCTTGTGGCTTTCCTGGAGCCGGCAGTCCTGGCTCAGCCTCCATCCATGGGAACACTAGGACACCTCTTTCCCCACCCAGTGTAATGCTCCATGGCTCCCCCGTGGGCCAGCCATCCTGCGCCATGACAGGGAGGACTAGCACGCCCCTCTCTCCGACGGCCACTGCCAAAAGCCCTGTCATGAACATGAACATGCCACGGGGGAACTTCCCCCCTGGTATGGATATGCCCCGTGCGGCGTTTCACCATAAAACACAGCCCCCTGTACATCCTGTACCGCCTCCTCCATCCATACCACCATCCTGTGCCCTTCAGAAAAGGCAGTTGACCTCTGAAAAAGACCCCTTAGGCATCCTGGACCCCATCCCCAACAAGCCAGTCAGCCAGCCCCCCACCAACACCCCAAACCCCTCCAACTTCCAGCCTAACATCCACTCTCAGGTACCAATGATGAATGTAAACATACCCCCTCCCGCTATCGTTCCCTTGCCAAGCAACTTACCTTTACCCACAGTGAAGCCTGGGCCTGTGGGGCACGGTGGCCATGTTCAAAGGACTCAACAGGGTGGTCCGGCTTCCTCCATGTCCCCCTCCCCCGTCACTTCCCCTGTCCACATGGCCGGGCCTGCCCTTGGGAGAATGGAGGCCTCCCCTCATCGCTCACGCTCGTCCTCCACTTCCTCTGACCACGGGAACTTTGCAATGCCCTCGGGGCACCAGGCCCCATGTGGCACCATGAAGGTCCCTCCTCGTTCCCCCAGGTCGGCAATGGGTTCTCCCAGGCCGGCCATGCCCTCCAGCCCCTCCACCAACAAAACTGACGCACTCCACCAATACAAAGACTCCCAGCTGCTGCCTGGGATGGGAAACTCGATTGGCACCCAGCAGCACAGCAACCCCATGTACTCACCCACTTCTTCCTCATCGTCATCCTCTTCTCTGGCAACCCCCAGCGCTTCCCAGAAGGGCCACCCAGGACTCCTGGGGATGCCCCTCAATCAGATCCTCAACCAACAGAATGCCGCTTCCTTCCCCGCCAGCAGTCTCTTGTCAGCCGCAGCCAAAGCACAGCTAGCAAATCAAAACAAACTCAGCGCTGCTGGCAACAGCACTGCTGGCATGGCTGGTGGTGGTGTTGGTATGGCAGGCATGGGGGCAGGTGGAGGAGGTAATGGAGGAGGCGGTGGGCACCCTGGCTCTATGAGCGGCCCTCGAGGCATGGAAGGACACAGCACTTTAAACCCAATGCTCCCGCCAAACTCCACCATGCTGCTCAACACTCCTGAGGGCCAGAGTGGTCGGGCGGCTCTTAGAGACAAGCTCATGGCCCAGCAGAGGGACCCCATGCGCAAACGGAGGCAGTCATCTGGCAGTGCTGCTGTAAACCACGACAGCAGTAACAACATGGTCTACAACATGCTCAACAAGAGAGGCATGGGAGGACCCCACATGCCAGGGCCCAGTGCCACTGAGCAGCTGCGCAAAGTGGGCCGACTCGGAAACCTTCCACCAAACACCTCCATGGCTCAGCTTCTCCAGTCCATGAGCTGCCAGAGCTCCCACAACCTGGCTGGGAGCAGCCATCGTCCAGGTCTTAGCCCCGGCCCAGGGCCTGGTCCTCAAGGAGCTGCACAGCTGCACTACAATGACAGCACAGGTATGGTCCCTGGTGGCCCTCAGCAGAACCTCCTAGCTCAGCAGAGGCTGCGGGGTCCAGGAGATGCCATGCAGCACTGCCAGAACATGGACACCTCTGGGGGCCATCTGGGCTCTCGTCCAGGCCAGTTCCCTGACATGATGGCCCAGATGCAAGCGTCCTCCATGAGTAACTGTGGGCCTATGGGGCCAGGAGGTGTACCGGTGGGTCCTGATGGCATGCCGCTGGGACGCCCCAACACTAACCCCCCACCGCTGTCCCATCCCGGCCCTCATCCCTCACAGCAGAACCTCCTTCATGGTATGGGGCGGACGAGCATGGCGGTGATGCCACATGGAGGAGGTGATGGAAGCTGCCCACAGACCATCTCTGATACAGGTGAGCACCACAGGACATCAACTCTGCTCAGCACCTACATATGTAGAAAGAAGACGAAGGTCGAGCTGAAAAATGTGAATAAAATCATAAAAATCTGTCATTTTACAGGCAACTGTGGTTTAATTGGACTTTAATTTACAGCAAAATTACCACAAGCATCATTTGATGATTTCTGCTGATTTCAGAGTCATTCATTATTAGTAGTTTACCCACAATATGTTTGCATAAATTACTCAGTTTTGAGGCAATTTTACTTAAAAACATGGAGCCCTCGTATTTTATTATTTTATTTACTTTCTAGACTTGACATGTTTCTAACAGTTTTGTTTCATGGCTAAATTTTTAGAATGTAAGCATGTCAGTGATTCCAATCATGGTGATTCGTGATTGTACTATTGTCCCACGGTTATCGATGGATAAAAGCTCCTCGGATTGTAAAACATGTACCCGTCTTGTAGATTTGAATTCTCAGCAGCTGCTTTAACAATCCCACTAGATTCATTTATAAAAATCTTAAAAATAATTATTGCATTTTCAAAATGAGTGACCCGACACAAACCACAGCACAGTCCAAACTGACCTCCATCTGGCTGGATGATGGTGTTGATATCCCGCTCAGTTAATGAGTGTATGTCCCCCTCCCTTCCTCGTGATAAGCTAATGGTTGGATGAAGATGTGGTTTCTATGGTTATGACTGAACTAAAACCAGAGGATTTAGGTGATAGGCCCCGAGCCTAGACAGTCGGGCTCCTCCAGTATCTCTGAGCTAATGAGCAGGCCCCTCATCTTTGGAACTCAGCTAATTGTCAGTCAGCCAGTGTTTCTCTTTGTTTTATTTGTATGCTAGCATCAGTCAATGGTGTAAGAAGATGGAAATGGGATCTGGATCACGCTTTAAGGGAAGCAGCCCAGATAGGGCGCTCTAAAGAGCTTCTCCCAGCTAGCTGGTCGCTATAGTAACGATAGACCCTGAATAGAGACCAGAGTGAAGCCTTTGATGAGGGTTTAGGCCTGTGTGTGTGTTTGAATGACTGTGTGTGCACATCTATGACTACTTGTGCATTACAGTGTGTGTGCTTCTGTTTATTTGTGTGCATGTGAATGACTTTGTGTGTGGCTGCATGTTTTTTTTGCGCCTGTGTGTGTGTGTGTGCGTTCATGTTAGCGTTTGTTTTGAAAGCACTGAAAAGGCCCAGATCTTGTTTTTTTATTTCCTGTCTTGCCTGCTGTGGGTCTGGACTACGAGTTTGTGTATTCATTGTGCGTCTGTGTGTCCTCATATGGTTTATAATGGAGATATCACCAAGGTCTGCGAGGCCACCTGTTCTTATCACCAGGTGCCCCGTTACTCTGCATCTCTCCTATGTCAAGTCATTGAAATTCAGGTGGTCCTGTGCAGGTCAGGAGGTAGCCAGTGAGGTTTGTCAGCGGCCCTGTAGGGATGGGAGGAAACCAGTTGTTATGAATTGCAGTTTTGGCATTTACAATTTTGATATCCTCACTCCAGAAACATTTTAATCAGCATATTTGAAGCATGTAGTTGTGTTTTTTGGTCTGAGAGAGCTGTTTTCTTTGGCCCTGTAATAATAATGTGTAATATTGGCTATGTGCTGATACTGAGCACGAGCACATATTAACATTTATCTAAATGTTGAATAAATATGCATCTGACACATTAAAGCTACTGACACACCTTTATTTTCCCTGTTTGAGCCAAATGCTGGAGGTTTTGGTTCAAAACTGTAAAGTTGATCAGCTTCAGTCGTTGATACAATATGAATAAAAGTTTAAATGGGAGAAGGCGACACCTGAAATCAGCATGATGTGATCCACCAAAGATTATTTCTCTCCTGCCATCAAGTTACTCGCAGAATGAACATTAATAGCAGCTGATATGACCTACAGGCAGCGACGTTTGTCACTTTAACTGGTGAAAGCAAAGGTCTGCGATGGCTAAAATGAGTAGGTTTTAACACTCACAATAGTTGTTCAGCTCTTCTATTTTGGCTATACTCATACTCAACAGGGTGCTTCAGCTTGAGGTGCTGAAATAAGTCCAGAATCATCAAATTATTGTCAACGATATGCTATAAAACACACCTAGCAGCTAGCTAAATGTTGTGCACACTGCTCTTTGCCAATAAGAGAGGAGAGATAACAGCTTTGTTACATTTGGAGTTTAGCAAATCCATTTATTTTGCCAACCTGGGTGATAGAACAGAGTCAATCACCAGTGCAACCAAATAATGTTTCACACTAATTTTCACTTGCATATGGAGCGAAATCCTTTGATACGATACATGAAATGCGCTCAGATTGGGTCTGGTGCAGTTCTTAGGATTGGCTCGGGACACACCTGTAATATAAAACTTAAAACACACGTAAAAATAATGACACACTGGTCAGCTGCTCACTTTTAATCCAAGCTGTGGCCTGAAGTTGCTTCATTTTGCAGAAAGAAAGAAAGCTTGATATGATTTCACGGCTTCTCATGCTAATTGAACCAACATGCAGGCACATCTGACTCAACACCATATGGAGTTTAATACTCCAACCTGTTGCCTCCTCCTGTTCCTTATGTCTGATGTTATTATTCAGGGTTATGTCTGTTTCTCTGTGTTTCTACTAAATTGTAATGGCTGATTCCCTTTGAGCCATGCACCTCGTCACTGCTGAACTCTCAAATATTGGCCTGGTTGCGGTCTAGACAACCATGTGCGTCCTGTTGTGTGTTGATAATCAGATTATTGTTTAAGTCACTTTCAAGTGAAACACCAACCATCTGCTTCACATGATCACACAGTTGTGAAGATTACCCACTTGTGTCCATTTTAAATAGGCTAGTACTTTTTTTTTACTGTTACTTTGAACACAAAGAAGGGATTAAAGCCACCATGCAGAGTTGTCATTGGAAGAAATCATGTTTTTGTGTTTACATTCAGTATTTTTGACACCGTTTGATGCATTTCTTACATCATTTTTGGCTTGTGGTCTTCTGCTCCTGCTTTTTTTATCGGTGCTTTGCTATGATTTTGCCACCATTAGCTGATACCACCCTCTGCAGCCGGAACAAATGTGCTCATGCATGTACATCCTTGATCATAGAACAGATGATACATACAATTAGGGGGGACCCTGACATCAAAACATTACTCTGCAGTGCCTCCAGTGGTCTAAAATTCGTCAGGTTTTTTTTTTTATTAAAAAAAAAATCTCACAAATGACTAATACAGTGAATTAACTCATCTCAGCTCCTCAAAATGGTCCTTCCACTGACTGCCCTGGTGGCAAAAGCACAAAAGCACTCAGAGGCTCTTGGGATAACAGAATATTCTGTCACCAAATGGCAGATGTTACGGCTCTGTGTAGCTCTGTAGATTTTCCCATACTTGAAGCTAATTTGGATGACATGTTGGGGATCTTAAGAGCACTGAAAGCTCTTTGAAAGTGGCCTAGTCAGTGGCTTTTTAGCATTAGCCTCTAACCATCTGTTTCTAGACAGCTAGTGAGCCCCCCCCACACACACACACACACACACACACACACACACACACCTCAGCGCTGCCTGGCCCAGCCTCTTTCATAATTTTCTTGTCAAGCATAGCAGACAGACTAATGTGAGAGGGCAAGCGCAGAGTAAACAGTGGACAGATTTTAGATGTATCGCTGTAATGGAGTAATTACCCGTCAGTGAGGGACTGCACGGGGCTGCTCACCAACACTCTGGTTCAACTGAATCAAAAGGAATCTCAAATATGGTATAAAATTTTGATTATTAGCATCTTTTGGAAGCTAAGTTTGTTAAAGCATAAGTAAGTTCTTTTTTTTTTTTACCTTTCCCACCATCTATTCCTAAAGCAACTATTACATAAGGTTATGAATACAAACATTGATGCTATCCTGATAATTTAATGTGTCAGCTGACAATACAATCATAAACATTTAATTATTTCATTCATTAATTCTGAAAACCAATTCATGCTTTTGATCAGTTCAGCCTAAGTGGCATCTCGTCTTGTAAGCAATTTAATTAGGAAACAACAGCCTCAACAATAATCATAATAATAATAAAAAACTCATTAAAGATATATATCTTCAGATGATATACATTTATCTGCCTATGACAATACTGAATGTTTGTGATTAAGTACATTGATTTCAGGTATTTCCAGACATTTCCATCCGGTTATTTTTCAGTGAACTCCCCAGAACATTTGTGATATCACTACTTTTCTAGTTAATGCGATAAAAGAATATGACACACTGTTCTAGATCATTTTACAGGCGCACGCAGGCCAAGAAGCAAGTCCCTCTACAGCAAAGTAGTTTTCAGGATTTTGGTCAAAACCGCTGATGGAAAATTATTGCAAAATAGAATCCGAGATGAAAACGATGGAGTCAATAACCGTGTGGCAGATTTTCATTTGTGTTTTTCTTTTCATCGGGAGGCACGCACTGGGAAGCATGGAATCACTCTGATGTTCACAGTTTGTGGCTGCAGCTGTACTGGAAAAAGAATTATTAGATTTAATAGTATGTAGGGGAGAGAAAAGCAATGAATAAATAAGAGGTTATACAGTGGTGCAGTTCAAATTAGCCTTGGATTCAATTTGTCGATGGAATGGTAATAGTGAGGCCATAGAGAGGAGGTTGAAAATGGTGTGTGATTTGATTTCCCTCACTTGCTTGCGTCACACCATGCTAATTTGCGTTTCATGCTCTGCAAATGCAAACTGCAAATTTTCTCCCCCTCAACCCTGGCGCACAATTTGATGTTTTTGTTTGTTTGTAAGTGCTTTATTTATTTATTTATTTGGTTACTTTGGAAGCATTAACCTGAAATGCCAGTTTTGGTAATAATGGTGCGAGCTGAACAGCTGTTCCATCACAAGAGCCACTTCCAGCCCGAGTGACGGCTCACATTTCATTTTCAGGATGTCTGCGTAGCCTTGTGGCTCTCTTCAAAGACAACAACAAAAAAGTGTGTGAATAAAAAAAAGCACAGTGTAAATGGCCCTCCTAATGACTCTCAGCAGGACTGCTCCTTGTATCTTTTATGAGCCAGGAAGAAAGGCGTGCATCATTATACAGTGCCCATCTGAAATCCACCAGCAGCATGATGCTCAACAAAAAGAATCCCCTCCTGGCAAATCGGGCGTAATGGGACACATTAGCGTATCGTTAGCCTGTTAGCGTGCCTGGAGGTCAGACACTGGCTGCCAAATTCTTGCTGCTATAGAAAAAGAAGCGCTGGCTCTGGATGTCTTTTCATTCATTTGTGAACAGATGAAACACCGCCGCAGACATGCCTACGTGAGATTTTGAGTATTTCGTCAGGATTTAGCAGGGATAGGGGATAATAAATACATTCACATTTATTGTGTCAAGAATAGACAATTGACCAACTCAGCACTGATATCCAGAAACGTCTCTCAAACTAATTGCTGATTTCTCAGAGTAGCAGCTCAGTTCCTCACGCTTAAATTTATGCAATGGAAAAGTCTCCTGTATGCATTAGGAGCAAAGGTACTACTTGGTCTCTCACCTGAAATAGACAGTATTCAGTATTAAGAAAATCTGCGTAAGTCTTTGCCAATAATGTTCGGTGATGAAAAAGGTAACCGGAGCAAGATGTCTGTGTTAAGGAGGAATATGTTTCCTGCTGCATCTATTCTTGGACTCTCTAGTGGGAACATACTACAGGTGTGCTTTGTTTAAAATGTCACCATTTAGAGCTCAGCAAATGTGAGTCTATTGCAGCGCACGAGAGGCTCTTGAAGATGCCCATCCCATCAATCAAAGCAAATAATACATATTAAGAGTTGCTAATGGAGAGTTCAGTGTACATCCTGAATAAGCTTTTATCATAAAAGATAAAAATTCTCATACTGTAAAACCATAGCAACAGATGATGTGGATGAGGGTGGAGAAAGAGAGGGAGGAAGATAGTTGTGGTCAGGGAGAGGTTAATAAGGAGAAAGAGAGAAAAAGTAATGAGGGCTGCCGCGGTAGCAGTCACCAAGTGTCATCTGTCACTCACTGTACGGCGCACTGTTGACGGGACCGAATCCCAAAATATCATCTAATTTGACTCACCTTCAAAATGAGCCGCGCCATCAGAGGCATCCTACGCGGCATTAAGGGAAAATGATTTTTGAATAGTAAAACGAATGACCTGCCACAGCGCTATAATGCAGTATGGAGTAGGAGACGCTTTGATTTCCAAGGAGTGGTAAGAAACGTTGCGATGCATCACTGTGCAATCTAGTCAGGGGTGAAAGGTGGGAGAGCGGGGGATTGTAAGGCTAACAAGTGCAGGGGCTAGTCAGCAAATAATGGGAAAGTCATCTGTGAGAGATGACTATCAATTAAAGGCACTTAAGGCGGTAATGATCAGCAAAGAGTTCCTAATGAGGATATGTGAAGGTGGGATCACATCTCTGGAAGTCAAGTGCGGTGTTAAGATTCCAGCAGTACGCTAAAAGCCATGAATGCACACAGGCCCACTCATCACACTATCAAGGTCATTAGACGCTGTAATCAACTTAGCTAGCACTATTTCTGGGAGACACAAAGTTGCTTTGCTTTAAAGCAGCAATGGGAAACCATGTGCCGTGGTACAGCAGGTGATTACACTAATTAGTTCCTTCTGTCAGCTAGAAGGCATGCTAATCAGTGAAATCACCCGGCGTCGTGTTTTGCTGGAATGAATACCTGCACACTCTTGGCCATTCGCTGTCACACGGTTGCTTATCCCTGCCTCTAATAAAGATTTGGAGGCAATGATCAGTTTACTTTTGGCTGCTGCAATATCTGCTGATTAAAAATGAAGGTTCAAAAGTTCTTTACCTTCATGGTCATGTAAGAAGATGCATGGACCACTACCGTGAAAAAACGCAAGTATATTCTAGTATAAAGCCTGTATTGAAGGGACTGTGAGACAATATGTCATGTAAGACCAAAAAAAGCTGTTCAGCTGCACTGTTTAAGCCATAAATTTTACATCGTGATTCTTCTATATACTTTCCCACATATGATGTAGATTTCTGCTGTGCACCATATGCTTCAAGCTTTAAAAAAGCATTTAAAAACAGCACCATTTTCCATTAATCTTAGCCACAGAAGTGTTGCCAAAGCCTAATGGGAATATTGAACACTAACAAAGCAGTCTTTAATATCTGTTAACGCTTCAGTGATCAATATTTATTACCTGAAAGTGCTCGCTCTCCAAAATGTACTTTTTTAGTTTCTTTTAGCTCATTGTTTCACGATCAGCGGTTTTACTGTGTAGTCCGCTCTTACTGCTCTCAGCAAACCTCTTTCAAGCGGCACGAGGCAGTTCTCTTAAAAAAGAAAAGGGTAAACTAACTCTGCAGCTGACAAAGCTAAACTAATATCGAACAAGTTAACGGCTTTAATAAGATACTTTT
>JAPZEA010000017.1:1842675-1859369 GCA_029783685.1 Heniochus monoceros | reverse complement strand
AGTAAATGAATGAAGAAATTACTATCAGAAGTGGTTTATTAATGTCACAAACAAGTACAAATGTTAAAATGTCATTACTTTGCTTGCACTTTGACATATTATCACATTATTTTCACCAAATAAGGACACAGAGTGTAATTTTTGTGCCAAAACGCAGCTGTTTGTTCATGTGTAATAAATCTTAAAGAATTTTTGTTTGGACATGCAATGACACATTTTAGGGTATATCAAACCACAAAGAAGTGACACAAATTCAGAATGAAAAACAAAACATGTGACAACATTAAACAAGAAACCACTTTGCTTTCTAGTATGTAAACATCAATTGTAAAAGGTCCCATTCTTTATTGCAATTTTGTGTACAGGACTGGGGAGCAGGGCAAGAAATCAACTTGTTTGTCTTGTTCTTGGGGTCACAGTGAATATGTTGCTAAATTAAAGCTGCATGCAAGCAGGAAACTGTTTTTCCTAATCTTATAACTTTCATCATAATAAACTAACACTCAGAGATACGGCTTATTGCTCTGCTTACTTGAGAAAATCTGACTGCTTTGACATTTTGTTTATTTGTTCAGGAGAAGGAGCACTTAAGTTGAGCACAAAAAAAACTAGTGTAAATTTAAACTCACACGTTCCAAAATTGAAGTCCAGCTGCATCTTATCTTATCTGGGGATTTGAAGCATCTTACGAAGCCAATGAAGCACACAAGAAACAACAAGATCAAAACCTGAAGATTTCTTTCATGCCCTCCTCCCCTACAACATGCAGTGTTTGACATAAAATGCATTTACATGTTAAGATTTTTTGATCAACAGTAAGGAATCTGTAAAATTAGAGAAAATGTTTGCTGCCATGATAAGATGGGTAACGTCTCTCTTGTCCCCTTGTCTCCTCCTCCTCCCTCCACCCTTACGACTCAGTGGTGGGTCGTATCCAGCTGGTAGGGACCCACTGTGGCTCGTCCTGTGCCTTCCTCACCGCCGTCAGCAGCTGGACGCAGGAGTCCTGCAGCTCGTCGTTGACGATCACGTGGTCAAACAAGTGCCAGAAGTGGGACTCGATCTTCCGGGCGGCTTCCTCCATCTCCTGGAAGTCTTCATCCTGTTGGGGGAAACAGAAGTCAGATCCCAGCTTCAGTTAGACTAAATCCTGAAAATAAACTGTGTCAGTATGGAGTGTAAATAAAGTTTGATATGATCGAGTCTCTCTCAGGAATATTGTTCCAATGTGTGAGAAACAGCTCAAAGTGATCAGGTGAGTTTACTTTGAACGGTCTGTTGACGTAGTAGTTGGTGGTGATGTACGAGTCCTGTCTGGTGTCCCTGAGGCGCTCCAGCGGTGGAGGCTTCACGTAGATGACGTAGGCCCTCAGTTCGTGGGTCCTCACAGCCTGGAGGGCCTAAACGGAGAAACAGAACAATAATGAAGCATATTCAGCATAAAGCTACTGTATGTACCTTTAATAAAGTGACTGGAAGCACAAAACTTGATAAATAATAAATAATTAGCTACTATTACTTGAATTTCTAAGTTACTACCACGGGAAAATAAGCTCAGTTCTTCTCTGGTGTTTGACATATGGAGACTTTATCGCCACCTGCTGAAGTGGTGGAACAGAGGTGCCAGAACATGGCTTCAGGGTTAGCCTTACGTCGCCACCTGTCAGTTGGGCACGCTCATGACAGCTCTTCGATTGTGTTTGGACAGAGATTTTGTTTTTGGCGCTTTTTAAAGCATCTCAAATTATTTCCAAGTCGTTCTCACGTTTGGCTCGATGTCGATGACGCAGATCTTCCTGCTGTTTAAGACCTCCTTCACAGACTCCATGCTGGTGCCGTACAGATTCCCTTTGTACTCGCCGTACTCCAAAAACCTGCAGGACAAAATCACACACACAAATGACTCTTATGTGATACTTAAGCAGTCATAGATTTTCATCATTTCAGAGGGTGCAAAAAGCTGATAATTCTGCAGACAAGGAATCGGAAAAATGCTCATAAATTCAACATCTATAATGGAGAATAAAATGTGTCAGACTTTAGTAAAACGACAGTGAAGTGTGGCTGTGTCTCCGCTACATTCATCCGTCATTCACAGAGTCACAGCAGAGCCTGTTGTACCTGTTGTTATACACCATGTTGTCGAAGATTTCCCGGCTGGTGAAGTAATATTCTCTGCCAAACTCCTCGTAAGCTTTGGGTGCTCTTGTGGTGTCTGATCAGGGAAGAGGAAGTTTTATAATATGTTATACTTGTTCTTGTTTCTCTTTGAGACAGACAATCATTTGACAGAAGATGATCATAGAAGCTGATGAGAAAAAACAGGACTTCAGAGTGTTTTTTTATGTGTTGGAACATTTTTGCTCATTTTAAATTCGGTGGAAGTCGACAGTTGGTACTTACGAGGTACGGCTCCCTGGAAGATGTTGGGGTTCATTTCAATCAAGCGCCTCCGAAGTTCATTCACACCCACGCCAGACGGGCCTGAGAGAAAGAAACTTTATCAAAATCACACATTTAATCTCAGTGAATTTGCTGTTTGCATTTTTTACGAGTTAAACTTTGCAGTAAATCTCATTTCTAATCCTCCTTATTGTTTGATTTCCTCCCAGCTGGAAGCTTTCCTGTACCCAGCAGGGCGATGAGGCGGTGTGCGTCCTGCGGGTGGCGCTGGTAGCGCACCACCTCCTCGTAGGGGCTGTTGAGGGCGCTGTAGCAGCTGCTGGGGCAGCGGGTGTGGCAGGACGGCTGGGTGATGCTGTGGGACCGCCGGCGGCACAGACGCATGCTGCGCCTGAAGCCCGCTGACAGGAAATGAAAACGTAAATGAGCCCACAGACAGAACAGACGACACCTTGTGATGTGCAGGTGAGAGCAGGTGAGAGGTGAACACCAACCTAAATATATTCCTTCGATGTTGCTGCTGAAGTCATCCTCCTCTGGTTTGACAGGAAGAGAAGCAGAGTGAGACAAACAGCTGCAGATCTGCTGAATATTCCCTCAATTAGAGATATTCTGTTAATTGTCACAGACGTAATTGCGAGTGTTGGCTTGAAAGGTGACAGCTGATTGATCAAATATCGATACGATTGCTGATTATTTGCTTTCTTGTGAGTCATCTATTGATATTTGTCAAAATTTTCTACAAGGATACAATAAATTTTTGTTATCAAAGAATTATGATCAAACTACTGTAAGTACTCAGTGACCTTTTACAGTTATCAGTATTTTCTGGTGGACAAACAAAAGAAATTCGTTTTTATCTTAAACATAAAGCATGCTTTGAATATCTGCACTGCAGTTATTTACTAGACCAAATATAAGGCAAGAACATAAATGTGTGATAAGCTAAAATTCGGTCTATTTAGAGGAACAATCCTGACTAAAGGGAAAATGAATGTGTCTGACGGAAACATACTTTCATGCTGATAGACAAAAAAATCCTGATTTGAAAGGAAAAGATTAAATAAAAGCAAATTAAAGAGAAAAACAGGCTTTTCTTGTTTTTTATGGATCACGTTTAAATCCTACGATTCCCATAATGTAATGCACCAAGTCTGAAACTCAGGCAAGATCACCCAGTTTGACATGTAAAGTCAATAAAGTAGCCCTTTAACTTATTAGACATTGATTTATTTGCCCATTTTATGCATGAATTCTTTCATTTTTTTCCCTCATTTGTCATGTTTGCTCCTACACACTCGTTTTCTCTCCGCAGGCAGATCAGAATTAAGTCATCAGAGGTTTTCTCACCTTCTCGGAGCTCCTCTGAGGGTTTTTGGAAAAGAAACAACGAAAGTTTCAGATGAAGGACGGGAGACAGAGCAACAGCGAATTCAATCAAAACAGATGGAATCAACAAAGACTTACCTACCAGATTCAAAAGCCTCCTCGTCTGACAGAGAGAACCACAAAGAGGGGAATTAATCACAAGCTTGTATAAAAAACAGAGGAAGCAGTGAGTGACAGGTGACGTTTACCTGCTTCAACACATTTCTCATCGATGGCCATCATGTCTTCCTCTGCAGGCGACAAAGGAAATCAGTTACATCTGTTACAGATAAATAAATGAGCCGCTGGGTTTTCATGAAATGATCGCTGCTTACCTTCCTCTACAGTGCTCACTTCGGTAAACGTGGCATGAAACACAACGAAAACTCAACTGTGAAACCAAGCTGTCAATTCTGAAACCGTTCGGACGTTAATGTGAAGTGTGAGACATCTGGAACTTACAGGTCTGAATGCAGGTGTGTGGCTGATAAGGCTGAGACCACCAGAACTCACTCTGCTTCCTGTTACAACACGCAGGGTTAAATCAAAGCAGCTACAATTCTATAAATATTTCACATCTGCTTTCAAGTTGTAATGTTGAGCTTCTTTATCAATAGCTGATCAGAACTGCTGTGGATTCGTTTTCTCTTGATCAATCAGTCAATTAACTGCTTGAACTCATTCTGCCTCATTCTGCAGGCATGGCAGCAAGACCGATCAGTAATAAGTAATGTTTTCAACAAATTAAAGAACTTCTACAAAGACAAATGACTCATTAAAATCAACTCTAGCATGAAGCATGAAATGATGAAGCATTGAAACCCTGACCGTTTGAGCAGGTTGGTGGAGGGGATGAGGCCTGCGCAGGATGTGGTGCTGGGCAGTTTCTTGGCCTGCCACCAGATGGCGTCTGTCTGGTCCACAATCTCAAGGACGTCACCTTTCCTGAAGCTCATGCCGGCGTCGGCGCAGGGGATGCTCGGGTCCTGCTGGGGGCTGTAGTCCGCCATGGCCCTCACGTACAGCTGACAGCAGACGGGTCAGTTCATTACGAGGATATTTAACGTGAGCTGAAAGAATGATGCAGGAATGGATGATTTACCATCGTCTGGTTGTGGACCGGCCTCTCTGTGATGGGAACGACCTTAAACATGATGGTGCCCTGCGACCTCGCTTGCTGATTGGTTGCAAAAAACAAAATGGATTAATTAGCAGATATTAATGGCTTCTAGGCTTACCAAACATCAGAATATTATGTGCATCTTAGCATGAATCTGGTTTGAGAGCTGGAATAATAATTACTGTTTCACTTCATGAATACTGTTTTAAACACTGGACAAATGAGGGACGTGAGCGGCGACTCAGAGGTCTGAAACCAGGCTACAGAGACGACCATCTGGCATTAAAGAGCACAGATATGGAGCAGGCAAAAGGACACACAGTCTATAATATGAGTCTAATAAAATGTGTGGCCTCATTTCACAGTGAGCGTCCACATTAAGGACCCACCACAACTTGGATAACTTGCTCAGGTTCCATCCCGTCCACAGGAAAACCGTTCACCTCGATGATCCTGTCCCCTGCATGGAGGAGACCTACACACACACACACACACACACACACACACACACACACACACACACACACACATTAACATTGTTCTGTTGCTGTTCTTTAACTCTGGTTTGAATCAGTTTGTGTTGCATCACTAAATGTCACATGAGAACATCCACGCTGCTGATTGGTTAGATGCATTTGGGGTCCTGTTGCTGCTGGCTGCTGTTTATTTCTCTCATATGCATCCGATAATGCAAACACACCTGACTGTGGGAGCAGTTTTTTTAGCTCAAGCCTGCAGTTCACCTCACCGTTGGGTCAGATTGAGGTTGGACCAGATCACCACCACAAACAAACCCCTCCAGAATCTGTTTGTGTGGTCATTTTGGTCCACACCTCAGTGCGACTGCTGTGTTCAGATCTGCACGAATAAAACGCATCAAGGGGGAAACAACCAGTCACAGCAGAGGAAACAGCACAGGTGTGAAAACCTGCTTTGATCATGTGATGAGGAGAAAATCAAGACTCTGCTGTGAGCTTAGATTATTTTGTTCTTACCACAAAGTCCAGATTTCTAACTTTCTAAAACTTCTTTCTCATCCCCTCATTAAAATTATTTCAACCTCTAATTAACAATACAAAGCTGGGATGAAGAGTAAATTGAGGAACGGCTCACCACTTTGATCAGCCAGCCCGCCGTGAATCACCCGAGCGACGAAAATCTCCCCTGTGATCTCGTTCCTCTTTATCGTCGCTCCCTGGAACAGAAGAGATGAGACACTGAATACGTAAACCTGCTGTGACGTGGAGTGGAGGCACGCGTCGCATCACACAAATGAAGACGAGTAAAACTGATGGAGGTGAAATGGAGGCTCCAGATGAATACAGATGAAGATCCGGAAATGAAGACGTGGAAATATGAAAGGATGAGACGGTCCAACACGATGGACAAACACGACCAGGAATGAAACAAAAAGTAGGGAATAAATGTCAAGTACCGCTGCGCGTGTTTGCAGGTCAGCCACTCTGCAGAGACTGTTTGAAAGGACCCAAGAAGTCCACTCTTTGGACACTCTTCGGCGTCTCTCATGTTGCCTTCTTCTTCGCCTTCTTCCTCTGCTTTGAACGTCGTCCTTTCGCCGTGTGGGAGGTCTCCTCCTCCAGCAGACCGTTGGTCAGAAGGTGCTTGGACGCTTGAAGCTCAGCGTGAACGTTCTTCTTCTGTGGCGAAGGAGCGTTCTTGCTTTTCGAGGTAATTCGGGGGGACCCGCGGCCACAAGACACGGACAGACAGCCGGTCCCCTGAGAGGTGGAGGGAGCATCCAGGGAGCTGCTGAGGGAGCTGGAGGAGGTGGAGGAGGGAAGCGAGGGGAAGGAGCATCTGGATTGGTGCGTCAGGGATGGACGTTGCTCTGGGCTCTTCTTGGGTGTGCCGTCCTGCTCAGCGACCGGCGGCTTTGGAGAGCTGCCGTCAGTCCTGGTGGTGGCAAGGAGCGTCTGCAGCTGCTCCACCACCTGCGTGAGGAGGACCAAGGCCTGGGAGTTGTCCTGCACCGTGTCCGACATACGTTCGGTCGCGGCTGCCATCTTCTCCCCGAGGAGCTTGATGTCTTTTGTGCTGCTCTCCATTGAGGTGGCGGCCAGCTGTACCGTCGTCCTCAGTTCGTCCAGACTCTCCTGCTTGGCGAGCTCCACGGGGGGCACCGGGGGCAGATCCACCACGCGGTGAGGCCGCATGGGGCTTGGGGGGGCGGTGCGGATGCGAGGGCTGCAGCTTTGAAGCCTGCAAGGCAGGTGTGGCTGGAGGTAGTCGTCTACATTGGAGTAGTAGGGTACGGTGAGACATGGTGGAGACACGGTCCACCGGCGGGCTGCGGGAAGCGGGGACGTAGCATTGGCGGACTCTCTTCCTTCATCTTCATCTCCACTGTCTAGCTCTTCGATGATGTTGTCTCCAACGAAAAAACAGACACTGTTAATCCACGAGACACCAGGAGCGGCTGTGATGAGTGACGGAAGAAGAGGGCGCAGTGACGGATGGTGAGAAACCAACAGATCTTTTCTTACCGATCAGAACGGAGTTGTAGACCGACGGCGCTGAGCGGTTCAGACTTTGCTCCCACAGCAGGTTGGTGTAACAAACTCTGCACTGGCTCATCGGACAGTTGCTCATTGGCTTATAGCGAGGCGGCGGGTACGGCCGGGCCACTGCGTGACACAGCGGCTCGGCCGGCGGGTAGCTGCCTCTCCGAACTCTACACCACGACGAATCCTTGACGTCCTGGCCCCCAGCGGCGGGGCTCTGGACCCCGAACGCGCCGCCTTGGTGAAACCTCTGCCGGGTCAGACGCCTCAGGGTGTCCCAGTGACTGTGGATTCTGGAGCTTTTTGCACATGTGGAGGACACATGGGGTGGCGGCAGCCTGACTCTCTGGTGGTTGCAGAGCTGTGAGACAACAGAGTCACTCAAAGGAAGAGGAAAAAGAGATTATGGAGAACTCCCACTGGAAAAAAAAGGTTTAAAAGATGCTAATAAACTATTTCTCTTGTCTTAAAAGTCCTTGTTTTTCAGTGGTTTCTGCTGTCAGGGAACGATCTGTAGCATTAACACACAATTATTTAAATGAGAGATTATAAAATTCAAACATCTGCTCTCTGTCGGACGCAGTCAGCTGTTTGATTCATATCTGGCAAATGAAGCCAACATGCTGAAACATCCACGAGCATCTGCTTCCTCAGGACTGGAAAACATTCCTACTGCGGCTCAGTCTATGTACTGAAGTGTGTGCATGGTTTACAGACAAAAGTACTGATGCATCCACCAAAATACAGCAGAGTAACACAAGAAGGAACAGTTTCAAATGGCACTATATGGCCAAAAGTATACGGACACCTCTGTCCTGTATTTAGATCATGTCCTGTCCATCATAACCCTGCACAAACTACAGAAAATGTATGTCTGCTGCAACATCATGGAGGAGTGTTTCATGAATTTCTCTGATAAGTTTGGTTTTAATGTGTTATTTGATGGTATAAAAAGGGGGTGTGGCGTCATGATTGACAGCTGAATCTAAGGTCTATGGGAAACACTGGTTTAATCTTTAAGTTTATCGTCTTTAAAATCTGAATCTTTACGAATCTTTAACAGTAAAAAGTAGCATGAAACAGATAAACTCGAGTAAAGTAGAACAGAACGTCCCAGTGTCGACCATAATGGACCATTCTGGACTGTGACTACCTCAAAGTGAGAGTCAGCTGAAACATTTAGTCCCTCTGCAGCATGACTTCATGGTGTGAAGGCATTTCTATGCTCAGAGAAGTTTGTCTGATGGGCTTCCCTGATCCCAGGAAACCTGTTGTTGCAAAGAGGGATTAAAAATGGCTTTCATGCATAACGAAAGGGGTGATCCCATCAAAATGTGACCTCATGTTCAGGTCAGGTGGTGCCTGAATACTGAGTCACGTACGGTGACTTTAACACCGTCTAAAGCTCCTCTGAAATGTATCAAAGCAGAAAAAAACGCTACACCAAACTTCATTTGCAGTTTTTATATTTTAACAAGACTTCAGCTGCTCACCAGAGGCTGTTTGTTCTTGACCAGGCAGACGATCCTGGTGGCCTCTTCATCGTCCGGCAGGTCCTCCGGCATGGGCGGCAGAACCGGCTCATAGTCCTTCTTGGCCACCGTATCGTGAGCTGAGAGAAGAGCCTGCGAAACGTGAAGATCGAGTGAAAATTGCTGCTCAAAATCTCAAAGTATTCCAGGTTTATTTTGGTGATTTTTTGCAACCGCTCATTTATTCCTGTCTTTGTTTAGCACATTTTAAACTCTCCTTACCTCACATGCATGGCATCGTTTCATTATTCTGTCAGTTTAAACACGTATTAAGCTGCCAGGAACCCAAATTACAAGAAAAATGACAGAAGTGCACATAAAAATGTACAAATCTTCTTCATATTCACTCAAAATACTGAAAACCACTGCTCAGAACCTGCGTCAGGTGAGCTAAGCTGTGGACGAAACACAACATCATGTTTGTACTCTGTGCAGGACTCAGACCTGCAGGTGTGGCTGTCTCAGGAGGCGGTAGAGCTCTTTGGCCTCTTCAGAGCAGCCCGGCAATGCTCTGATGTCGATCAGCAGCTGCACAGACAGGAAACCACATACCCACCAGGTGAAAAGACTTCCACGACATGTATCCGAGCAACAAATTACTGATGAAAACAAATCCGAGCGCACCTGCAGTGAAAGTCCTGAGGCGTAGTCCAGAGCTGGTGCTGGGGAATCTCTCAGGTACCTTTGAAGACATTCATAAACCTGAAAACAAAGTTGGAAAATGATTTAAACTTTAATGACAAAAAGCAGTGAAACTTCATTTAACTGAAAAAGCCAACAATCTGACCCTAAAGGGGAAAAACTTTGCCTTTTTTCAGCTATATAAAGTTTAAATCTCAAATTTTTTCCCTGATTTCTTCACTGAAACTGTTCTTTTCTTTCTGATGTTTATTCATTGAGTGTCGGTGTGGGACAATACAAATAAATATCTTACAAAAGTTAATTTTTTTCTCAATGAACTGAACCCTAGAACGCACATGCAGACGACTTAAACCTGCAAACACGAACACATATCAACAAAAGATCCAAGAAAGCAACAGAATGCTGAACTAAAAATAAATAAGCGACACATGAAGGCAGAGGCTTGAATCGTTGTAGATCAATGAATGTTTAAAAAGAAATATCTGAAATGTGACATGACAGCTGTCAGATGTATAAACTCCAGAATGAGGAGTTAAACACAAAAAAGTGTCTTTTTACAGTGGAGTCAGCGTCAGAACGTCAATATTGTTAATAACGGAATATTTTGGGTGTTTTCGGACCTTGAGCAGCGACTGCAGCCAGGAGGCGTTCAGCAGACTGTGGAGGATCTCCGCTCCGTCGATGTCCGGATTTACCGACTGTCTCACCTCCTCGATCACATCTGTGAGGATCTGCCGCAGGCCTGAGACACGCAAACAAGAGCGTAAACAGGAAGTAGAATATTAATGCAGTAAAACGCAGCAGTGACGTCAATTTCCCCCACTGACCGTGCTCTCCTAGTTCACAGTGGGGGTTTAACACCTGAGCCTCCACCGCCTGCCTCATGGTCACTGGACCCCCGACCTTTGACCCCAACCACCTGCTGACTGCTGGTCTGGAACGAACCTGGAACACAAGCGTTATTATTTTTTTTATATTTTTGGATCAGACAAGCATCAATTCTATACAAGTTCAGTATTCTTTGATACTTTAATACAGAAGAAAAGAACCCTTGAAGCTCAGCTAATATTTGATGTGTATAACAATCCTCGTACTTCAAACACAATCCATGACATCAAGTGAAAATAAATTCTGATGGCGCATGAACACGAGCTGATTAGTCGCTCAGCTGATGAACAGAAAAATCATCTGTTTTGATAATTAACTGTTAACTTACTCAACACAGCCCACGCAGGTCAGACTGTTGCACTGTGTGAAAAAATGACTGTTTTGTCAATGGAGTTTGGTTCCAAAGCGAAAACGATAGTCATACTAATCGATAATGAAAATAATTGATGAGTTACTGTCTACAAGCTGAATGAATGTGTGGCTTCTTGTTCTTTAAGTGCATTTAACAAGACAATTTCTTTGGTAAATTTGTTGATTTTTCTCTCCATCTTTGTTGCTTCTTGCTATTACTGAGCTGTTTCTGTGTTGATTTTCTGGACTTTCACCTGATTTTCTCATGTTTTTTTTCAGACTTTTCCTTTGCCTGGTCGGTAATCCAGCTGTGAGTGTGCAGTGGGATCAGGTAGGAGGTGCAGTCACAACTCCATCAGTGGTTAGTGTGAATGGGGTCAGGGGTTAATGGCACACTTCACGGCCGCTCGTAAGAGCAGCTGTGATGTAAATACAGAGATGTGCAGACTATAATCTGTCGCTGCTGAGCAAACTCCAGTATGAGGAAAAATCTGCTATTTTTAGGAAATAATTCAGCAGAGATGCTACTTTAACCAACATTAGGTCAATTTGACATTCAGGAGGCATTAAGACAAACAAAAATGGGGGTTGAACAAGTTCAAAAACTAAGTTGAGGCAGGTTTTACTGGCTCTAAATCCTGAATCATGACTGCAAACAACACTGTAAAGATGCAACTTAAGCAAAAAGAAAGCAAAAAAAGTGATTCATACTCCTCAAGAGGTTTGTGTAGTTAAAGAGGAGGATGACCCCTGTGGCCTTCCTCCCTTTAAAAATGCATCTTACCTTTATGTGTGAATCCTCAGCGATGCCACAAGCTTCTGTCCTCAGACTCCTGCAGGATTTAGCACCAACAGCGGTGCAGGAAAGATGAAAAAATGTTCCTCAGGGACTGGACAACCGGGACTACGCTTTCATCGAGCTACAGGGAGAGAGGGAGAGAGAGAGAGGGAGAGAGAGAGAGAGAGAGAGAGAGCTGTAATCTCTCCCGATCCCACTTAATCCCGGGCAAGTGAGCCGCCTGCCTCTGGCCACCGGAAGCCGGTTCCTCCCTCACCGGCTGGCTGCCTCGGAGCCTCCAAATCTTCTTAACTCTTTCAGCTTTCAGCAGCACGCAGGAGGAGCTGCAGGGACGACGAAGGAGACAATTGAGGCGTCAGTTCAGAGGACAAGACAAAGGCTTCAAGGTCACATTCCTCTGCACTCACAGTTTCAAGAAAGGCTTTAAAAATTGGCTTTAATGCAGAGTGAACATGATGCTGAGTTAAACAACAGTTTAGTCTCCTTACTCAAGGCAAAAAATCTGTCAGGAACGGTGGTAATCCCTTGATTGGTAATCTAATTCCCAAGGAAATTCAACAAAATCTCCCCTCCCTCCACCTGAAAACAAAGTCCTAAAAAGCCTGATTGTACCCAAAACACTGAGATTATCTCTTCGCACTCGATAAAAATGTCTTTGTTGCTTAATTCTCTCTTAATTCTGAACAAGTCTTAAAAAAAGTGCAACACTGAGAAGATTTGTCAGTTTTGAAGGGATTTCCACATTAAAATAAAAACACCTGTGTGATATATTTCATTGAGTTGTGTACTTAGATTATCACAAATGTTTTATAGTCAGTGACCTCAGGTCAGACAGTAGTACACTTTAGTGTATTAGATATATATTTAAAGTACAGAAAAATCATTCCAAGTACACTTTTACTGTTTGTGCTTAAAGTATGTTTGACTTTTAAAATTTGTACTTCTAAATAGACGTCATGAAGTTCTCCTTCAATGTGTTAAAAATGAACATATTAATTCTGCAGTACTTAGTGGTATTTCAGAGCACTTACACTTAAAGTGCACTTTATTGTAAGCGTATTATAAATTGGACTTAAGTGTACCTCTAAACAGTGTACTGAATTACAAATACTTATGAAAAGTATATTTTCATGTCCATTGTAATACAATATTAGCATGCTTAATTGAAGTGTACTTTAATTTCACTTCATTTGAAGTATATTTATGTATATTTCCAACACATCGGTGATATAATACAATTGTACTGCAGGTGTGCTTTGAATGCTGATTTTCACTGCTGTACTTCAGTACACTTAAAGCTTCTATTTACACTTCAAGGATACTCAAGTATTCCTCAAGGACTACTTGAGTACACTTAAGTGTACTTGAGTACAAAAATAGCACAAAGTACACTCAGTACATTCTTCAAAAAGTATAATTTAGGTAGAATATTTTTTTCACCTGGGCAGGTAACATGAATAAAACTTTGTTACCTCATCCCTGAAAGTTTCTGCTTCAACCACGTCAGACAGATTTTCATCAGCAGTCGTTGAACGATGAAGACAACAACTCCCATGATCCCCTGCTGCTGCTTCGCGACATCATCAAACTGCATCTTGTGTTTTCTTCGTTTTGATTCGGAGACCTGCAGTAATTACATTCTGTGCATTTAACACGGCGACATGTGAAGAGTTCTGTGAAAAGAAACATTAGCAATTAAAAGTGAAGACTCACCTGCACTGGACTGCTGCTTCAACTATTAAACTGGAAAAAGAAATATTAAGTTTCATTCTTGTCCTTTAACTTCCAATCAGGCTTTTTTTTCTTTTGCCATCAGTTGATAGAATAAAGTTTAATTTAAGTTTTCATACAAATCTAAACATTTAGCTTTGTATAAAAGGATTAGCAATTAGCATATTTTGTGTTTTATTTATGTTTGAGACAGCATCTGGATTATTTTAGCTGTTGTTAGCGTGGATTTGCTGTTTTTTGTGTCTTCTACAATTAATCAGTTTTTCTCCAGGAAAACTTTAAATCATATCAAGCTACAGCAGAAGTACAGCAGAATAAATATGTTGCTATATTTGTATTGGATTGTACTAGATTGTTTAGTTAATGGAATGTCACAAAATAGTGGAAAAATGTCTCTCACATCTTCCTGGAGTCGTCAAATGCCTTTTTTTGTTCAATCAACAATCCAAAACCCAAAGACTTTCAGTTTATAATAACACACAACACACAAAAAAAACCAACCAATCCTCACATTTTAGAGGCTGGAATTAATTTTCTCAGCCACACAAAAGCAATGTCCATCAAACGAGTTTATTGCCCTTTGTTATTATTTAAAGGTACAATACATTTGACATCATGTAAAAGACACACAGGTGGGAGTCAGCCAGCTGAAACACAAAATGTCAACTCATGAACACCAAAGTCCATTGACAAAACCATTCATTTTACGCACAGTGCAACAGTTTGACCTGTGTGCAGCGCTTTCATAGTAAACAGCTGTTGAGGAAGAGTAACTTAACAGTTCTCACAGGGTTTAAATCATGAACCCAACATGAGCTTATGAACATTATCTTCAGTTTATATTTAGAACCATTCAGGCTGGATTCAAAACAGCACTTCATGTACAACCATTACAACAAATGTCACGTCCTGCCTCTGCGGTTTGGTGTGCAGGTCAGCTGTGTGAAAACACTAAAGCTGAAAAACATCATTCGTTTTAGGAACTGCCTTCAGATTGAGTAGAGTTTTATATATTTTATTTTACATATATGACAAAATCACAGGAAGCCTTGTCATGTTTGTCAAACTCCTTTTTGATTTAAAGAACAGTCTCCGCTGTTTTCTGTGTTCTTTTGGGAATAAACGGGTCAGTCACAAAGACAATATTGCTTCACTTGTTTGAGTGTCAGGCACATACGGTCTCAGCTCATCACCAGGGATGGAAGAGCGTTATCACATCAGCTCGATAACAACGTTATCGTTTTAAAGTCAGTAAAGTACGAGAGAGGCCAAATTCAAACTGGTGACACACTGAGATAGTATGTTTGAGTTTCACTGCATTTAAACAGTTTGAGGTGTTATTTCGAGTGTAACTGTTATAATTCATTTGCAAAAGCGTCTTCATTGCACGTATCCAACCTCCAACCCCAACCTTACATGCAGCTTTAAATTCTGGATCTAATTTTCTGTTGCTGGGTTTTCAAAATCCTGCAGGGAAACACAGCAGCTTCCCCAAAATACTCCCTGATCCACTGGCTTTTCTACTGTTCAACCATCTGAGGAAACAAAAGCCATGATATTTAAAAGAAAAGGCTCGGTCATCCTCTGAATCCCCTCTTAAGCCCTTTTATAGACTGGCATGTGTGACGCAAATCTCAAATAAGCAACAATGACTGACAGTTTGTGCTGTGAACGGTTTTAAAAAAAGAACAGTTAGCGTTAACAGATGGCACGGAGAATCAGCTTTGAACATCACATCTATAAAAACAGCGTTTGCATTCAGTTGGCGGCCCGGCTCTCTGCTTTAACGCCACCTGCAGCAGGAAAACGTGACAATGAAGCAGCAGCGAAATGTGGCCTTTTGCAGCCGTTACTTGACAGATTTTAAGAACTGGTGGTTAGTTTCATGTGCTGACGTCTCTGACGACGCTGCGTTATCCACAACAACGTAATACAAACTTTCCTTTCATTAGATGTCATTGTGGGATTAAAGGAGATCTGTCCTGTCCAAAAAGAAGATTCATACTGATGATTGCAGGTCACAACACTACAAACCACAACAGCAGTACATGAAGGATGTCCTGTTGAAAAAAACACATGCACAACCGAAACTTTCCAGCTTTCTGAGGATGCATTTGTCAGTTTTTAAATGCTTCATTTCGCTTGAAAAGAAGGAGAATTTTTGCATCATATAAAGGATCAGAAATATTAAATATTAACTTTGGAGATGCATATTTTTTACTTAACAGTAGTGTTTGGATACCCAGTCTTAACCCTGTGGAAGCACCCTGTCAGTGTTCACTATGCTGAAAACTGGGCTCTCAGACTGTCCAGGAAACATTTCTTTTCACTGCAAAGCTTTAAAAGAGGCAGTTTTTTCAGCCTGGTTTAGCACTACGATTTACCTTTGTCACAGTCTCTGTCAAAGCTGGCAAACTAATGTTACTGTAAGAGTCCAAGTGTGCATCCGGAAAATATGTGTGCCTTCAAGTGAAGAATCCAGCTGGTGTTCAGCTTCAGAAACTCGTCCTGTCTCTCCAACCAGCAACACGACTTCTTAAAATGGAAAGCTGGAGTCGCTGGTCGGCTGCCAAGGATGGTGTTAGAGTCGGCTAATTTAGCCACTAACTAAGTTTAACTGTATTCATCTGCCAGCTGGTGTAAGTGGAGGATGTTAGCATCATTTAGAGTTGTAGCCAAGTCAGTTTACATTTACCTACAGCATGCTGCACGCGGTTTGTTCTGTATAATTACAGTTGAAAGCTGGCTTGAAACTAGCCACTATGGCTCAGTGAGCTGCTCTTTTATCGGACACAGGAAAGTTAGCCAGACGTTCTTTTGCCAAACCAACCAGTTAGTCTTCATCTGTGAACTCTTTGAAACTGGAAAACTGTGTTTGAAAACACTTCTGATAAAGCTTAAATCTCACCTAAGTGTGTTTTTGGGTTGAAGAAACCAGCTGTAATACTGCCATCTCACATTATCAAGACACTAAATAGAAAGTCTGTCAGTTTCATGTCAGTTTTCTTCATGTCAGCATCAGGTGAACGACAAGAAACGATCCTGAGCTCTGAAGGCTAAAAGGGAAAAACAGGTCCGGTACCTCACAGCGACTGTGAGCAGAGAAACCAGAGAAGGAATCACTTCCATTGGCACGAAATAAAAAACACTAGTGCGAAGCTTCTCACAGGAAGTCCTGTCAGTTAGACTTCCTGCTGTTTCACACTGGACGGTATGAAGTGGCTCATCTCTGGCAGTGTAACACCACAATATTCACATGTGTACCTTCATCATCTGTGTGTGTGTGTGTGTTGCTGACTCTGCTCTGTTTGTACACTCTGCGCATGTTTAATTAAGCT
>JAPZEA010000017.1:1821256-1836025 GCA_029783685.1 Heniochus monoceros | reverse complement strand
TGGCTTAACTGAAAAAGTTACTTACTTACTTACTTATTAATCATGTTTACCTGCAAAACTACCTCTGCACCAACATCAAAATCAAGACTTCCCTGATTATGAGACAGGCATCTGGTGTCTTAAATCTATTTCACTCATCTATGTGGCTTTAATCCTGCAATGTATGGATGTAACAGTGTGGGAAAATACATAATATATATATGGATAAATGTATCTATTACAACATATCAAATACTGTATCAATGTACATTTTATGATACAGTGTCGCTGTCAGGTGGAAACTTTGTATGTCCTTGTATGTATACTTGTATCTATACTTCTCATTGGTTAAATATTTGTAAAACTCGCAAAAAGACGTAAAGCGTCACCAACAGCATTAATTTATGGGGGGAAAAAAGATTAAATATGGAGATACAAGGTTTTTACAATTTATGGATAAAAACAAGAGTAAAGCGGCCAGTATACTTGTTCAAAGGCATTCCTAAAAATCTAACATTGCCATACAGCTATCCTGCTAAGTGATTTGTGTCAGTGCCCACCATGGCCCAATGCACCCAGAGACATTAAGGGATAGTTACCTCAGTACTAACAGGAGGGCAAAATATCTGACAGTAGACACATTTATGTATATAATTTTACAGTATGTACCATCATACTGCTCAGACGGTAGAAAAATCCACTTTCTCAAGAAAAAAAAGCTCCTCTTAAGCTTAAACACATTACTTCTGTGCTTGGACAATGTACATCTGTGCTCACAAAGGAAAATGAACAGGATGCTGTTGTGTTAAACAACCTATCAAATTTCCTCTAGATGACTGACTCAAACTGATGTTTTGAACTTGCTATGACACCACTCAGTGCAGATGTTTCCATTCTCCACAGAGGCTGCTGTGAGCCAGTGATGGGAATAGACAAAAACGTACAGATAGTGTATGAAGAGGAGCACCAGGCTCTCTGCCCTCCCATGGTGGCTGGCTTTTTGTTAGCTTTGCAGCGCAGGACGTACATTGTACATATTTCAATTTTTATCATAACTCTCTTTTGAGAGACGGAAGCTTGCACTGAAAACATCTTTTCAGCATGACTAAGCTCTCTGAGAAAGGAAAGCAATCTGAAAAAAGATCCATTTAGTTGGTTCCAAAAAAATGCCAATCAAGCAACCGGCAGAGAAAAAAATCATTATGGTGCTTAAAAAAAAAGATGGCGTCAAAGTCTCTTTCTATAACCGTTTGTGTGTGTGTGTGTGTGTGTGTGTGTGTGTGTGTGTGTGTGTGTGTGTGTGTGTGTGTGTGTGTGTATCAGTGTGTAGCTTGTCAGCTCTAATTAAGCTCGGCTGCTTAATGAGCAGACAGCTAATTAACACACTCAGAGAACTACACACACTCCTCCTTCATCCCTCGCTCGGCTTTCTTCATCTTTTTTGTTTCTTTTCTCCCTTCCTTCTTTAATTCCTTAATTCCTTCTCTCCTTCCTTCCTTCCTGTTTCTTTCTTTCTTGTCTTCCTCATTTCTTTCCTTCTTTCCTGCCTTCTGTCCTTACTTCCTTACTTTAGCTCGAACTTTCTTTCTCCCACTCTGCATTCATTCCTTCTTTCTCTCCTCCCTACTTCCTTTATCTTTGTTTCCTCCCTTCAGTCTATTCCTCATACTTCCTCCATCTCCCCTCATCTCCTCTTTCCTCCACTCTCTCCATCTTCCTTCCTTCCTTCTTCTACTCCCTGTCTTCCTCATTTCTTTCCTTCCATCCTCCCCGCTGTTCCTCCCGTCCCTCATCTTCTTTCATCTTTACTTCATCCACCCCCTGTTCCTTCCTTCCTCTCTTCCTTTCTTCCTTCCCTTTTTTTCTGTTCTACTTTCCCTCTTTCCTACTTTCTGTTCTTACTTTTTTTTTCCACTGTGCATCCTTCCTTCTTTCCTTCCTTTGCTTCCTCACCACTATCTGTCCTCCATCCTTCTGTCATCTCTCTCCCACCCTCTCCTCTAACTCTCGCTTTCTTTCTTCCTTCCTTCTTCTACTACTGTCTTTCTGTCTTGCATTTTTTCATTTTTCATCTTTCCTTCCATCTTTCTTTTATTGTATTCTTCCTTTCTAATCTGTCTCCTTCCCTTACTTCCTCCTATCCTTTCTTCCTGTCCTTTCCTTTCATGGCTTTCTCTTGTCCAGACTTGAATCCTTCATTCTTTCCTTTATTCTTCCTGTCACTCCTCTATTCATTCCTTCTCTCCTTTCCTCTCTTATATTTATCTCCTTATCTCCTTTCCTTCCTTCCTCTTTCATATTGACTTCCTCCATCTCCTCTCCTCTTCCTTCCATTCTTCATTCCTATTTCTGTCCTTTCTTTTTTCTTTCTTCCTTTCTTTCTTTTTCTTTCTGTCCTTCTTTCCTTTCCTTCTTTCCTTTCTTTTTGTTGTTCCTACCTCCTTCCTTCCGTCTCATTTTCTCCTTCCTTCATCTCCATTTCCTCCCTTCTGCCTGTCCTGAATGCTCTCTCTCTCTCTCTCTCTCTCTCTCTCTCTCTCTCTCTCTCTCTCCTACCCTCCCTTCCCCCCACCCTCCTCTTCCTCTGTGGTGTTTTTCTGGGTCAGACACAGGGAGGGAGGCAGGAGGTTTGGGGAGATTTGGGGAATCTTATTTTAGTCGCTCCACATTTTCAAACAGACTGCTCGTCTCCTCATCAGCCCTCTGCTGTATTTAACATCCCACACACACACACACACACACACACACACACACACACACACACCATCATCATCATCACTCTCATCATCATCATCACCACCATCATCGCTCCTCTCCAGCAGAATCTAATCCCGTTACTCGGTCTCGTGTCTGTAAGATGGCGTCTGGTTTGGCGTCTCAGCAGCTGCTGGTTTGGGGTTCTTGGTGTTCTTGGTGTTCTTGGTGTTTTTGGTCTGTCCTGGTCCACAGAGGATCAGTCCTGATTGTCTCTGGTGACCTCTGATTGTGTTGGAGCGCCACATGCAGGCCAATATTCACAGATTTCTTCTCCACATCGTCTGAAATCTTGTGAACCAGCTGATTTCTGTCAGACACAAGATGTTACGATATTTCAAACTGCTGGAGGAAGTATTCAGATGCTTTACTGCAGTAACAGTACTAATACTGCACTGTTAAAATAGTACTGAGTGCAGTAAAGTGCCCCCTGAGTCTGGTGGTTTTCAGTCTCTCTGGCTGCAGTCATGTTTCTGACCACAGTCGTCTTCTGCTGTTTTCTGCGTCCCGGATGATTCCTCATTGTGTTTAATGGGGCTGTTAGCATCATGCTAACGATGTGTTGTTCCCTGTGTGTTTCAGATCCGTGTGGATGGGATCCCGCCGCCGGCCCAGAATGCTCTGCTGTATGAGACAGTGACGGTGGTGGAAGGGAAGCCGATCCTGAGAGACATGGTGTTCAGTCCGGACCATCAGTACATCTACCTGCTGAGTGACAGACAGGTGAACACACACACACACACACACACACACACACACACACACACACACACACACACAGAGAAGAAAAGGAGGAGGGGGACGGGGGAGAGTTTGGGTCGCTGTGCTGACATTTGCTTCTGGCTGCATACTTACAAGGTTTTTACAAGGCGCCACGCCCTGACAGCACGGAGGCAAGCACATACAAACGCTTGAAACACACCAAGTTACAGTGTCTGAAATACGGACGGCTTGGTAAAAGTGAAAGAGCTGAAGGACGTGATGTGAAGTGTGTGTGGAGCTGACCTGCGCGTGAACCAGGGCGTCGTTGAAAAGGATGAACCAGTTGACGGAGAACCTCCCGGCGTTCTGCAGGGTCAGAGCTTTGTTGCTGCTCTCGCAGATCAGCCGGCGATGAGGCTTCCTCAGCGAGTCCTGACGATACACAATGACACCATTCAGCTGCACGCGACACCATGTGACGCCTCGAGGCCTCGATATGAAGGATACGCTTGGCGGGAATGAAGAGGAACGCGCACGGTCAGCGAGTTTACCGTCATTTTGCCGGGGAAGCTCTTCCAGAAATGGAAGGTGTATTCGGCGTCCTTCCTTTTCCTCTTGAGCTGGAGGGCCAAAGCTTCGAACTTGGAGCAGCTGTCCTGCAGCCTCTGGTAGTCAGTGGAGCACTGACAACACACACAGAAATATTTACCATCAAATATGCAGTGCGATTTTCTTCATAGAGTCAGATTCTGTTGATTTTACCAATAGAAATAACATTAAACCTTAAATATTTAAGGCTTTTTAATACATCTTCAGACATTTTTAATGCTTTAAAATCAATATTGCCAAAGTCCCAGTCCCAAATTTCCTTATAGTTTCTGAAAATTGGGTGAAATTGTAAATTCTTAAGAAGCTTCCTGACAGGAAATTAAATTTGGTAGGAATCATAACAGAGTTAAAACTGCTTTTCTACTAAAAAAACCCAAAAAACTATAAAACATTCAGATGAAATCCACCAAAAAATATCTTAATAATCTAAAAACCAACCAAAATCATTTATCCATCTTCTATCAGTGGTGACTGACAGTAAATAAAACATCCAGGCTTGTTTCACCCACCACTTCAAAGCATGTGGCCAGTTTGAGCAGCAGCCGGCCGTATTCATGCAGGTGGCGAGTTGGGAGGTAGAAGAGCGCCACCAGGAGGTCGGCCATGGCGGGGTTCTCCTCGCTGCACTCCGACAGCTTCTGAAGCAGCTCGGGACTCTTCCCAAAGAAATCTCTTCAAAGAAAAAATGACTGTCAGTGGGATTTTGCACCACAGCGTTTTGGTTTGACGTTTTTTTTTGAATGAAACAGTGTGTTGATGTGTGCTCACAGCGAGGGTTTGGTCAGGCTCTGGAAACCTCCCATCACCTGGAAGTTGCCCACGTCGCTGCAGTACCTGGACGAAGAGACGAGTGTAAGTTCAATCATTTTAATACCCCCAAACATTCACGGCTCGTTCTTACTGAGCACGTACTCATGGTAACAGTCGAGGAAGATGCCGGTGTGGTCCAGGATGAGCAGGCTCTTGACATCGCGGCCGCGGCGCAGGTTGGCGGTGAGGCTGGCGCCGTGCTGCCCGGTGAGGTGACACAAGAGGCTGAATCGTCCCGCCAGAATCTGCAAGAGCCCGAGGGTCGCCTGGCCGAGGGCCGAACTCAGAGACTCTGGAGAAGGACGCACACAAACAGGAAGAAATGTCAAAAAACGGCACTGATTTAAACATTCGTGCTGATCATGAGGTCTTTTTTTCCTGATGTGTCATTCCTACCCAGCTCCAGCAGGGGACGTATTATCTGCGTCTTGATGTTGCACAGCTTGCAGTAGAACTTCCTCTCGGCGGATGCCAGCTCGTGGAGGCTGGCGATGAAGCCCATCACGTTCCTGTCGGAGAGCGCCACACAGCGCTGGCCGCCCGCAAACACATTGCTCACGTAACGCAGCTGGGGTGAAAACAAACACACACACACACACACACACACAGATTTGCTAACTTATTCTTTAATCTGACTGTTTTTGACTTAAAGTTTAGCGATTTTAAACTGGTTTAAATGTCCTTACGTTCATGCAGAAGGGCAGCAGTACAGGCTGCTGGGTGTAGCCTCCTCCTGCCCGCTGCTCCTCGTCCTCTCCTTCTTCCTCCTCCTTGCCTTGGCTGTCCTCCGCCTCTTTCACCTGCTGTCCGCTGTAATAAATGATGGGCTGGATGCAGTCTCCGTCGGCGAGCAGGAGGGTGTGTCTCTCTCCGGCGCTGACGTCCCAAACCCGGATCCCCTCTGACAGCTGAAGCAGGGACGAACATGAGCTCACGACCGTCCATGAATTCCTTTGTGTTTATGTTTGTACCAGAGGTGGTATGCTCACCTTTGCGAGGCGGGGGACGGTGCTGGGTGACTCCATGTGTCCAAGCTGACCACAGCTGTTACATCCCCAGGAGAACACCTGGAAGAACAGGTGCACAATGACTCTGAATGGTTAATGGAAAAGTCAGGGATTCTCTTATGGATTTTTGTGTTGACATGTTGCTCTTTCCTGCAACTTCTCCCACCAGCTTGTACTCATAATTTGAGCTGGTAAAACATGCATTTATTAATTATTTCACTGTAACATATTGCGCAATAATATGTGCATTTACTGCACCAGTATTACAGATTTACTTAATAACACCCTGGCGTCTTTTACTGCACACATGAGACTGAAACTACAAAATCAGCATGTGTCTTAAAGGGCTGCTATTAGCTTCACAAACCACCAGATGTCACTGTTGAAGGCCTGAAGCTTTTTGGCACAAACACAAAGAAAAGCCCAAAGTTTCTGAGGCTTCATCAGAGCAGCGCAAGCAGAGCCAGAGGACAGACCCAAAATAGAAGGGAATAAAAATCTGACAAAAGACTCAGTTTTCTGTCTCTGTAACAGCTTGTTTCATGTTCTCAGGGCTCACAAATGAATGCAGTAATATGTAAATAAATACATGAATCTGGGTGATTGAGGCCGCTGACTGACCTGAGACTGAGCAGTCAGAGCGAGGGAATGATGAGCGCCGGCCGCCACCCGCACCACCTCCTTATTGTTCAGACTCTTGATGCACAGCGGCTGCAATCTGCAAAAAACACGGTCTTTATTGTCATTTTTTTTATGTGCATTTGTGTATGAGTCTGCATATACATACATATATATATTTATTATTTATTTATTTGTTTATCTAATGTTTCCTTTATTATTATTATAATTTTTTAAAAAGGAATAATAATATATCAACATTATGGTTACATTAATTCCTGTTATATAAAGTTCGGCCTCGTAGAAAAAAGATGATATAAGATGCAAAAACATCAGTGGAGATCAAAGACCGTATTGGCCTGGAAATTACGTGTAAAACAGCGTGTTGTGTATTCACAGCAGCAGATTATACTTTATGAATGGCCTGTATGTTATCGCCTTATAATCAGGGTCAGCGACTACGATGATGTTCATGGTTCATAACTGACCACAGTAATCAGATGTATGATTCACAGTCTGTGAAGGACAAAGACGACTTCTGTTGATTCAAAACTTATTGATAGAAAAGTTTTGTGCCTCATCTGCACAAATCTGTCCTTTTTCCTTCCTCACCATCCTTTCATTTGGTTCCAGGATATTATTGTGCCCCTCCTCTCAAAGATGTCCTCCTACCTGGCCAGACTGTCTCCGTGTCCCAGCTGTCCATGCTCGCATTGGCCCCAGCTCCACACCTCTGTCTGCAGGGTGGGAAACACCTCCTGGGCCTCGGGGACGGCCCCTCCCAGCGGGGTGAGGGCAACCGCACGCATCCTCGGACGACCGGCTTTCCTCAGCAGCCGCGGGGACACTGTGGACGCACAGACAAACAACTGTATGCCTGCATGTCTCTTCCTTTTCTCCCCCAGTGGCAGATATTTAACCAGCTTCAAGCTGATCCACTGAGAGTGAAGAAACACATCAGCTAACACTACACTCAAAACACTGAAAATGTGCATTTCTTCAGCAGTTTAAGTTAATGAAACGTGGAAGCGTTGACATGTTTTCAAGGCGAGCCTGAACCAAAGCGCTTCGACCTGAACGAATCTCAGGTCCAAAGTTCAGCAGAAGAAATCAATGTGTGCTATCAAAACAAACAAACAGAGGAAGCAGTGACGCTCATCAGCTCACATTAGCCACGTCACGTCAAACACATGCTGCCAAATAGCAGACAAGACGGGCAGCAGACAGAAAAACACTGAGATGAGAAGCGAGATCAAGCAGAAAGATGGACTTGTTTTTCAAAGACAGCACTTCTTTGTGCCTTAACATCACTTTGTTGCATTTATTGATAATGTTCTGTAAAAAGACCGTATCACTACTGCAAACAGCCAGTTAATCATCTAAACCTCCAGTCAAACAGGCCTTAATCAGAGCATGTTATTGAAGGTAATGCTTATCATGGACCTGCATTATATACCATGCGACATACTAAAAGATGAAAAGAAACACACCTGTCATGTTCTTGATGGCGTTATTTCAATAAAATATCATTAAACTTGACTTGTTTTGTCTTATCATTTTTACTATACTATTTATAATCCTGACATTTCCATAGTAAAACCAGGATCATTTTAAGATAAGATAAGATAAGATAAAACTTGCTGAAATTTCCAGCTTTTGCACAAAAAAACTGCGCCTGCTAAGGGGTTAACTTTTCCATGATCTGGAAACAGAAGGACTGATGGACACGGCAGCTAATTTCCTTCCTTGAGTGTCCATAAAATAAAGACAACACATGCACATGCCATCTGGAGACCCAAAGGACAAAGACGCTGACAGAAGAGTCAAAGCTACTCTGGGTGAGAAAATCCAGGAAATTCAGGATATATAGACCATTAAATACCTGCAGACAATCATGCATCCAGGCTGTAATTTGAGGATTTTGGCTGCAAAAGTCTCTAATGTGTCTGAACACAAAGCTTTTTAAGAATTCCTGTCCCATTTTCCTGATCAAATCTGATCTTTCAGCCTTAAAACCCGATGACAGATGATGAAACACACAGCAAACAATCTAAGGCTGACTGTGAGGAAAGACAGACATGATGATAACGTGTCAAAGTCCATCCATTTGTTTTCTATACATGCTTATTCCTGTCCCATAATGCACCAGACTCCCTTCACTCTCTCTTAATCACACCCAAAACCTCCATTCTGCTCTATTAAATCTGCTAAATCCCTCCAGCGTTCGCCTGATCAGTGGAAAACCCTGCGAGGTTGGAGGCTAAATATCAACCTCCATTCCTCAGTGTTTTAATCGCACAAAGGCGACCATTCAGACGGGCTAACGCAGCTCAAACGAGCAGCACTCACATGCACAAAGCAGGACACAAAGCTGGATCACAATTAGCTGTTTGCATACGCCATTGTGTGCCAGAGCGGGATTTATCACACACTCCTCGGCAAAGTTATGACTTTTTATTTTCTCCAATCCGTCTTGGGACGAGTTAGTGTCCTGGGAGTCACATTCTTGAGTGGATTCAAGGGCTGTTTTTCTTTCTATTGAATTACTTTTAATAAAAAAGCAGTTCTAATGGCTGCCAGCTGCTTTGGATCTGGAGTTTTGTGGGCGAACAGAAATTCCTTGAGCATATAATTCATTAAAAATCTTGAACGCAACTTTTCAAACGTGATGCTTCTTTATTGTCAAATAGTCCTGATTGTCCTGAAAAAGAAAAGGAGCAATGCATCTATATTTGAAACTCTAAATTTGTGAGGAAGAAAAATGTAGAGAAATGAATCGGCGGCTGTTTTAATAATCAAATAATCATTTAATGTAATTCAGCAAAATGCCCAAAACTCCAATTTGAGGGTTTGCTGCTTTTCTCTGTTTTGTGAACTGAAGATCTTTGAGTTTTGGACTGTTGGTCGGACAAAACAAGACAACTGAGGATGTCACCTGTGGACATTTCTCACTGTTTCTCAAATAATCTGTAAGTTAATCGAACTAAAGAAGTCTCTGAGGAAGAATCTTTGCAACTTCCTGTGTCCAACTCCATGCAGGTAACACTGAGCTACAGGTGACTACACTGTGCACACGAGGACAAGCCTTTGCCGTGCTCACGAGCTGGATGAGGAAGCCAAACACGCAGACATCAACCAGCACATGCGCAGGGCGTACTTACGCAGCAGGGCATAGGAGGAGGATAAGAGGTGAGCAGCGTATCTACCCTGTGAGAGGAGTCCCGGGAGCGAGAGGCGGCGCCGCAGACCTTCAGCCTCCTCCTCGCGGATGTCCCCCGTGCTGGAGCTCTTCTTGGCCTGCATGGAGTCCTCCTGGCGGACGCGCTCCGCGGTGTTGTCGCCCACGACGCCCGCAAGCCCCGCAGGCCCGCCGGACCTCGCCACCCCCGAGGGGAGGTAGAAGTTCATCATCTTTTTCAGGGACAAGGCTTCGTAGGTGGAGGCGACCCGCTCGCCCACCGCCGAGGCGCAGGAGGCCACCAGGCTGTTGAGCGTGGAGCTGGGGGTGGAGGAGGTGAGGCCTCCCGCTGAGGGCTGGAGGAGAAACAAACACACAGGTTACAATGACAGCAGCAGAGGAGTCTGGGTACTCTGAGATCAGACATACAGTGCCAAGCTTCTATTAGGCTGCACATCAGATCAATGAATGGTGTCATCCACTGCTGCCTCTCTGGCCACAGACAGTGTTTGAAACCTGTGTGTAATATGATATTTACCCATGATGGTGCCTGTTTAGAAGTTTTTCTAAGACCCTCTCCGTCTTTACAAAAGAAGCCAAAGTTCCTGATGTTAAAGGCTGCCTGAATAAAAGCTGTGTCCTCTTGGACCTTTGTCCAAAACAGGCTGTGACGTACATCTATCAAAGGACTCACAACACAGTCATCTGCTGCTCTTGAATGTCCTCCTTTGTTGCATTAATTGAAGTACGTCTGTATCTGACGAATTTTGAATTCTGTATTTTTTATGCTGTAATAAAAAAGAAATGTTAATGGAAGTAGAATCCAGTCATGCAAGTCCTTCTGGCAGATAGAAATGATAAGTATCATCATTATCGTTTGCCTTCGAGGTCACATGTTGAGATGATCCCTACTGGTGAAAAGACTAATTCTGGATGAAAACAGGAAACAAAATGGACCATGAACAGCATCACAAAAGCGCAGCGACACGACACGTGAGTGACTGAAAGGAAGCAGGTTGTTTTTCAGTGGTGTCTGACTCACCAGCAGAGTGTGCAGCCCTCCAGCCGTCGTCTTGGCCATCTGCTCAGCCTGCGTGCTGTCTGACAGTTTCTTCAGGTAGTCTTTGACAGCCTGCTCATCTGGATACGGTGAACTCTTGACCCCCAAAGCAACACCGCCTTTGGACTTGTCCAAGAGGTCAGAGTCTGAGGCCGGCAGCGCTCCGTTAGCCAAGGCCGATTCCTCTTTCTCCAAGTCCTGATGGTCAGCGGGGTCAGAGGAGGCGTCAGCGCCTTTAGCAGGCGCCAGCGACTCTGTGGTGGAGGTCTGGGAGGGGAGGACTGGCTCAGATGGGGATGTTTTGAGCCCTTGTGTGGGAGCAGGCGCCTCCAGCATGGCCCCGTCCTCAGTGAGCTCCACACCGAGGGGGCAGTAGTGGCCGTCAGAGATGATGACGTGGTCCTCTTTGTCTGTCATGGTGTACAGCAGCTGGTTACACTGTCTGCATTTGTCCACAGGGGGCCGGTGCACGTCCTGAGGGCCCAGGCAGCGCACCAGAGCCAGGCTGTGCGAAGCCCCGCACGCCACCTGTAATACATACCTGCCTGCCAAATGCTCGACTCTTTGTGGTTTCCACACAGGAAAGACGGTGGCGTTGAGGCCCAGCTGGCACCCGCTACCCCACGCCCACACCTCCCGCTGGGCCGACAGCGCCAGGGTGTGCTGCTCCCCACAGGCCAGCTCCAGCACGGGGACCGTCTGCGGTGGGCTGCTGTCAGAGTCCACCAGAGCGACGGGAGTCGGGTTGGGGACGGTGCTGAGGCCCGACAAACCGCACTGACCCGTGCCGTTGTCCCCCCACATGTGGACGCCACCGTCCTCCGTCACCGCCCCGCTGTGGAAGCTCCCGGCTGCAACGGCGACCACCCGCTGGCCGCTGAGCGCGCTCTCCAGGGTGGGTTTCTCTGGCTCGGGCACCTGACTCTGCTTCCACGCCAACTCCCCAAAACTGTATACCTGCCCGCCTGAATCAGGAGCAGCAACAGCACAATGATCAAAGAGGATTGTGGCAGGTTTTCTCATCGAAAGCTTCGTTTTGTCAGTTGTGAAACTGTTTTTCACAAAGTCAGTGCAGGCTTCCTTTGATCAATCAGTTATTAAGTATATATGATTTGTAAAAAAAATAAATCAAATTCATGCAGGTGTAACCAGCATTGATTATCCTATATTTTTGCTGAATAAATTAATAAAAAATAAAAAATAAAAAAATAATAACAATAACAATAATAATAATCATAATAATAATAATAATAATAATAATAATAATATGTCTAATTAATACATGTAAAATATCAACGTATTGATTGTGTTTCCTCCCCACTTAGTCACTCATCATTAATAAAGTCTGGGGCAGTTCAGGGGTTAATGGGTAATTTCAGTATTTCCAAACCTGGGGGCTTTCTTTTACATATTTCGGGGTCTAAATGACAAATAACTACAAAAAGTTTTGGAACTGGTCCAGAAGATCACCTCAGCCACCAATCGCAAGGCTTTGATGTTTAACACATTATTTTGGATCCAAACTAACCCTTTAAAACACAAAAGTCACACAACAACACAAACTAACTGATCGAGGCAGCGACAGACCTCCTGTGTTCTGCAAGGTAAAATTACTGTTTTTGTCAAAGGAGTCTGGTGGCTTAGAGGAGAGCGGTTGTTTCTGGTTAAATTAAGAGGATCTTTAAAAAGGTCCATCTCTGTAAGGGTCCTTCTCATAATGTTGTCAGACACTTAGAATAACAATCTGAGCCTTTTAGTGGACCTACTTTGATTCCAGTTCCAAAACTTTTAGTACTTATTAGGCATTTAGACCACAGAATATGTAAAAATATAGCCCAGGTTTAAAAACACCAGAATTACCCTTTAAGATGCCATAAAATGCAATAGTTCTCTCGCTCATTTCCTGTCATCTCTCACACAAAAAAAACCCAAAATACTTAAATAACAAGTGTCACCTTCCACCAGCAGAACACCATGCCGTTTGCCCAGGGCGACCTGGAGGACGGGCCGGGGGAGGATCAGCCTTTCTGGGGTGACGCTGTAAGAATAGCCCTTCCAGGTGTGGAGCAGGCCTCGCTCTCCACCACCGTCATCCCCAGAGCTGAGACATCGGTCAGTTACAAACACAATGAGAAGGGGTGGAAAGATTAATCATATGTTAGACCGTTCCTCAATATCAAGTCCATTGATTCCTACTGAACATGTAAACTTTCAAACCAGATCATAAATACATAGTTCCACTTTAAACTGGGGGAAACAGTGTTTGTGGGTGGGACTATTTTCAGCTGTGGATCAATACACATTTGGTGCTTTAGTGAGGATTTATGGCAGCAGGATGGTGTGTGTGAGGCTGATTCAAAATAAACTACACTTCCCTTGTTCATCATAATAAAGGAACATCATCACCCAGTGGCTCATTGATGTGTTTTTAATAATGTTTGAACAGCGGAGATTGATACATCAACACTTCAGTAGCATCAGTTCACAGCAGGCTGTGTTGTCAAGCACCAGACTTGTCCTTTAACAAAGGATCCTCCCCAAATATTTGCTCAGTATCATGTTTGTAACCTAATTCCACATTTAAAAGGCAGAAATGTATCCCCGAGGGCTGCCAACACAAAACACACGAGGTATTATAACACTCAGGGGAAAATAATGTTCTTCAGACAAGAAGAACAACCATAACACAACTGGATATAAAGAAAAGAGGCTGACAGCGTAGAGCAGAAGCAGACAGACTTCCAGCATTTAGCCTGAGCCGCTGCTTCATCCCACCTCCTGTGCAGCATTTCATGTGAACAACAGATGTTTTGTGGGTGAAAGCAGAAGTGAGCACAACTCTGTCCGTGGGCGATGTCACATGGCGATCACATCCAGGCTGCAGGCACAGAGCAGCAGCTGAGCAGAATGATCCTCTGTAGGAGGACTGTGATGGACTTACCTCTTCCTCTGGGTTTCCATCTGTGGGGTTTATTTCTCCATCAGCATGTCAGACTCAGGGCTGCTGCTGCTGCTGCTGCTGCTGTCAGGACTAAATTCAGACCTACAACCCAAACAAAACACATCTCATTAGCTGACAGCTAGCAAACAAATTACCAAAAGAATGTTAGCCTGGTTGTCAAACCTGAATTTTAGGGGAAAACCAATAAAGAAATCCCTGCAACTAGAGAGACAGGATGAAAAGTGAAACGAAAGCAGTTGTGGTTTCCTTTTATGTGTTTTAAATCTTTGCTTCTGTCTCTGGTGGGCGACCTAACACCCCAGATTTTCTCCCAAAAATGAGCTTTCATTACCTGCCACCTCAGGCAGGTGTTTCCATCTGTTTCTGGCTGCTGGTGGCTAACGTGTTAACGTTAATCTTGCTAGCTAACATTAGCTAATCAGTCCTGCTAACTATCAAAACCACTGGCGCTAAACACAGGTGTCTCTTCCTGATTTTGGTGGATAAAAAGCCTGTTCTTTCTTACCAGCTGGCTCTACACACCACTCCTTGAGGTGCTCACTGAGACAGGGAGGCAAACCATACATCCGTGGAGTTGTTTGGCAGCTAACCGCTACTGGTTGTTGCTCATCTGATGTTGACACAGAGAGGCGCCGCTAACAACAAAGATCGTCTCCGCGCAAGAAGGCTCGCTCTGCAGCGAGACCGAGCGACAACAGTGCGGACGCGCCTTCGAGTGATGCTACACAAACTCTTAGAATGCACACCTGGTGCAGTGGTGGAGGAAGTGTTCAGATCTTTTACTTAACTACTCTCTTACAAGTAAAAGTCTTGCATTGACTTAAGTAAAAGTATGTAAGCATAATCAGAAAAATATACTTAAAGTATTAAAAGTAAAAGTATTTAAAGTGGAAAATGTCCTCTGTGGCTGTTATACTATTATATATGATCTCGTTAGACTTTATTACTCATGTATTAATGTAAAAGCAGGATTTTACTGTTGTAGCTGTTTTGTATAGGACTGCAACTAATGATTATTTTCATTTTCTCCATTAAACAATTGACTGGTTTGTAAAAATTCAGAAAATAATAAGAAATTACCCAGACATAA
>JAPZEA010000017.1:1652612-1663369 GCA_029783685.1 Heniochus monoceros | reverse complement strand
TAATAGTAATCCTTTTTTTCTTAAACACCACACAAGCTCTCAATCACAAGGCAGCTGTGATTAAAAGAAATCTCATCATGCAGCATAGAGGGGTGTTTCATCAGGCTTCTGACCCTCTTCGGCCAAAGGGTGAAGAGGGCCAACAGGTTTAATTTGGCCTTGTTTCAGTTTGACATTTAACTTCCAGCAGGTGGTCCACCCCCTGTAGTGTGTTTGGAAAGTTGAGGGAGATGAGATGCCAGCAGGGTTGCACCGCATGATGATTAGACTTGTTATGTTTAAGAAAAAAAGGATTACTATTATGCTGCAGTTCACAGGGAGCCAGGTAGAAGGATGCTTAGTATTTTAGGCTTTAAATTAGGCAGTTTGTATTTGTTGCTGCTGTCTAGCTTATAATAGACCAGTGCAAGCACCAGCCCTCAGACTCTCTGGTTTCCTATTTCTGCTTCAGAGAGAAGAAACGTTTTATTTGATATGGTGTTATCTTCTTGTGCTAACAGCCGACGTGGCCTCCTCTTCCTCTCTCTCCTTCCATCACTTTCCGCCCATCAGGGCTAAAATTGTCGATGTTGTATCGCCACGCACAATGCCGTCAGAAACCGAGGTGCACGTGGCGAGGAGCTTTCTCACCAAGATTTTGCGAAGCTCTATGAGGCAAGCCACATCCCGCTGTGTTTGCTGGTAGTTTTTGGTGAACCTAAGTGATCTTTGGTCATGGAGTGTGTACATTGTGCTTTGTTTTCCTTTGTAGTATTTTGCACTGTGTATTACCTTGTGTGTATTAGCCTGTCTGGTGCTAGTTGTCCAAACCAAATATTCTTTATTTGTAATTTGCACATTTGTGTTTGTCCTAAAGTGATGTTCAGCTGCTTCATGTGCTGTTATTTGTTTTTTCAGTATTTTTTTGTCTGGTTTAATATGTTGTGTGAAATTCGGGTGTATGATCCTTTGAACACGTAATTCTTTTCTTTGTCAACACGCTCTCCAGGAAAAACCGCTTCAGGCAAGGGTATGTGCAAGTTTGGTGTGAGCAAAGTGGCCAGTACAGTTATGTACAGTAATCAGTTTATTTTTGTAGGGTTGTTGAAATTTACCCAGAAATGTCTCAGAAAATATTGACTAGATCCCAAATACTATATATAGTAGTGAGTTTGGAACCTTATTGAAAGACTTCCCACCGTTAAATAACCAATAAATGATTTTGGGGTCTGACCCTTCATCTGCAGATGTTGCTTTGGTTGTTGGAAGATTTAATCTCCGGGGCAAACAACCAAACGTTAAACTACTGCGCTCTGCAAAATCCTGCCATCTGCCTTGTCATGAAAGAGTTTGGAAAACGCAAAAGAAGCTGAAATGTCAAATGCTCCCTTGTGATTGTGCGAAGTGTTTTGTTGCAGGAAGAATGATCCGGGCTCACGGCCCCACACCTGGCACTCCTCCAAGCTGACAGAAGAGGAGTCAGAGCCTGCCAAGAGAGAGGCCACCCCAGTACCAGTGTGGCAGCCAAAATATGAAGCAAGGTGAGCCTTTTAGGTTCTCTGAACGTTAAAAAGGGCAGAAAATATATATTTTATTCATAAGCCTGATCACATGATGGTTTGATCACTTCTCAAGCATAAAGTAACAAAGGTAGCATTATGCTAAGTCATAACTTTCAATTCATTCTGACGCTACACACCAGGCCCAAAGAGTCGTCCACTCAACAGGACCAGGACACCCAGAATCAGCTAACCAGCCAGTTCAGCTCAGTTAATAACATGGAGAGACTGGAGCGTCCCTCTCATCCCTACCCACCTGGTCGTCTTTCACCAACTAAATACACCAGCAGTGCTGAGCCGCTCTCTGGACCAGGAGCCAAAATGGACTCTGGGCTGAGTTGTTTCTCTAGCAGTTCCAGCCCTCCTGTTCATGACTCCAGCACATCTGGTAGGAAGGGTACCAGCACTGAAAACATTTTCTTCAAAGGCCTTCAGAGCGAAGGGCCTCAGCAGGCCGAGCGGCCCAGGTACCTGCAGCCGACACTGGGGAATGGAGGCTGGGAGGGTTCACGGGCGGAGGAGCAGCCTGCCTCCCGGGTTTCCATGGCAGGGAGACCCAGCATCGGTCCAGTGTGGCAGGTTCCAGAGAAAAAGAAGTCCCAGTCTCCTCCTCCACCACCTCCCCCCCTGCGCAGTGACAGCTTCGCCGCCACAAAGGTGTTCCCTTACTCTGAAGGGCCTAGTGGTCCAGCAAAAAGCAAAGGCAGGTCCATTGAAAAACTGACAGAAAATAATGATCAGAATGGCTTCAGATCTCAACAGGAGAAAACCTCAGAGGCCAGACATAGCATCAACCCCGTGCCCACCAAAGACTTCCTCCATCCCAACATGGCAGCTGACCACAACCACAACCAGCTGCACCCCAACAGACTCTTCTCCCTGTCCAGCAATGACGTCAGACAGTCTCATTACACCCAACGACCTGCCCACCAGAGGCAGCACAGTGACGAAAGCCCCCTCTATCTGCAGACCAGTTCAGCTCCTTCCACCAAGATTCAGAGTGTAGGAAGTTATTATCGCAGCCTCCAGGATCTGCCCACAAACACCTTTGGCCGCAAACAGGTCCGCCACTCCACAGCATCCGTGGCAAGTTCTGCTGCAAACCTAAACCTGGAGAATGGGGGGCACAACAGATTCTACAGCCTGGCAAACAAGCATTCCGTTCAGACTGCTGAGCTTCAGGCCAGGCAGGGCAAAGCAGAGGGTCGGAGGGTTGAAGCAGAGAAACTCCATTGGGTAAACAGCAATGAACCAGGCTTTCCAAGTTCCTTGAAGACAAACATTAAGGCAAAGTACTCCCTACCTCAGTTCCAGATGCCTTACAGTGAAAATAAGGAGCGCAATGGCCATTCCCATCTGGGGAATAGTCTACATTATGACCACCAAACCTCTGAACTTTCTGTTCGGAGCCACAGCCCAGAGGATGCTGCAAAGAGAGGTGAAGGACACTCTAATGACATAAAAAGACACTTCCAAACACATCAAAGTAATGATAATAAGGTCAGTCTTTCAAGGCACCAGGACCCATGGGTACCTCAAGAAGATCACAGAATTTCCCCCCTGAAAACCCCACTTCTCCACTCTCTAGCCCAGGAGAGTAGGGCTCTGGCTGAGAGGCAACCAGCAGCTATGACCACGGGTGTCATATCCACCCAAGATGCCAGTGACATCATGGCCGCCAGCAGTGGAAAATCAAATCGGCGCAGCGACCGTTACGCCACCACCCTCCGCAATGAGATCCAGCAGAAGCGAGCCCAGCTGCAGAAGAGCCGCAGTGCTGCAACCCTGACATGTGATGCAGAGAATGAGGAGGCAGAGGAGTGGAGATCCACAAAGACGTCTACATCTTCTGGCGTCTCTTTCTCCAACACCTACAAAGACCACCTGAAAGAGGCACAGGCCAGAGTTCTCCAGGCTACCTCCTTCCAAAGACGAGACCTTGAGCCTCTTTGGCCAGAGGCAGCGGTAGTTAAAACCTCCAATGGACGCATTAGAGGACGTAAGCGGTTCCCCCTGGCCAAGAGGACGCACTCCTTCTCAGAGCCTGATAAGATAGACAAAGTGGGAGTGGAGGGAGAACCTCAAACAGGGTCTTTTGGAGAGCGGAGGAAGTTCTTTGAGGCCAAACCGGCCTTTTCCAGGCCTGTGCTGAAGCCTAGTCAGGGTACAAATTTAAACACAGACCTTGGTGAGACAGGCAAACCAAAAGAGAGAACTCCCACCGGAGAGCCTGAGGAGGCTCATCCAGCCACAGACCCCAACCATCTCAGCCCTGGACATAAGCATGTCTTACTAGAGCAGCAGAGGCTTGGGACCTTCGCTGAATACCAGGCCACCTGGAACAATAAGAAGAAATCATCAGAGGCCAAAACGCAAGGCAGGTATCACTCAGCGGAGAACATCTTAGATGCAGATGCCGAGGAGAAGGCTGTGTGCATCCACGAGAGATACCGATCTTCTCCTTCTGCAGACTTCTATACGCAGGTGAGGAGATCAGAGTATATGTGGATGATTTAGAGTTTAAAACATGTAGTTTTCCAGACAGATAGTGGCAGATGACCTACGGAGTGTGTTCGAGTACCTGTTTGACAAGATTTATTCCCTCCTGAAGCTTAGTAATGATTGATGGCATGAAATGAAAACTGTGTAAAGTTATGTTCATGTTCACGTGTTCCCGAATGGATTTTCAGCACTTTACCTTTCTTTTGCAGAATGTTCCTTCACCATGGAGAGAGCCTCACAGCCAGCATGGCAGTTACACCAGGTGAGTGTTTGTACATATAAAACATTAGACAGTTATATGATAGAGAGGACGTTGATTCAGCTCTGTTACTTCCTCTGCTGCCGGTTTAACCGTGGAACAACAGTGACCCCCTTCCCCAATGGCAAGGCGGTGCAGCATTCCTGCTTTGAATATGCTGTAGAAAAGGGGCTTAAGAGAGGTCGCTGCACTTTCCAAGGTGTCCAACGTGAACTAACTGCTCGCTCTGACCTGTCGATTGGAACATCAGCCAAAAAGAAACGCGTGAGAAGTTTCATGTTAATGTGGAATGTGTTGAGCTTTCAGGGCAGAGACAGAGAACACGCCTCGGTTTCTCATTTCAGGTTTCCTGAGCTGAAAGGAAAATATCATTTTCTGTCATACAAGATCTCTTCCCAACCTTATCTTGTGTTGTTCAGCTCATGTTGATGTGAGCAGTATCTGCTGGAGTCCTGTAGCAAACTACACACAGAATTACAAAAGTGTTTGTGCAATTGCAGGGGATTTATGGTGGGTGGAGAGTGTATCATTTTGTCCTTAAGCTGTCAGCAAACCTAACACTAAGATGTCTAAGCTGAAGTGGTGCTCCGTGCACCTTTTTGTTTGAACAAGATAAAATTCCAACCTCTGAAGTCAGAGGTGATTTGTGCAGTTCTGCTTTTCACCATTAAAGTCCTAAAAGTTAATTATTTTATGGACGTTTCACCTTAATCTGAGGATTAAAAGCAAGAAACGAAACAAGTGAATTTCACTCGAAACATCAAAATGAAGTGTTGCTTATGTTTCTCAGTCTGTCAGTACATCAACATTAACGTGGTTTATTGAATCTGTCTCTTTCAAATTAAGGGAAATTTGAAGCATTATATTTAGATATTTAATTTCTGCATGTCTGCTAAGTGTATTGAAAGTTTATTTACATATGCATGTATTTCTTTTTGCTCCTTCAGTCTATTTTAAAGCCAATGCGAAGCTGCAGTGGGATGATTAGCTTAGAGGAGTTAAAGTGATCTGATAATAAATGAAAAGAAGCCTGATTTCTTTAAGGTTTGGATTAAAAAGGGGAACTTTGCAGTTCAGTTTGTTTTCAGTTTAGCAAATTTTATTCCATAAACAATTCAGTTTTAACAGCAGAATCAGTGTCTTGTTATCACTGGTACTGATGAAGTTTGTCTTGATTTTGACCCCTAGAGGAAAAACTGAGAACAGGCTGCGATACCAGCCCGACCACAGCCCACAGTCAGCCTCATCAGTCCCCAGAAATGAGGGCACGGTCCCAGGCCTCAGTGACCACAGGCCCAGACCAGACTCTGACAATCCCTCCCACACCACACACTCATTGGGCCCTCGCAGCCTCAGCCCCAACGTTGGCTCCCAGCTTCCACAGGCCAAGAGCCTCCTGCCGCCGCCCAGGCCTCATTTAGGCCCAGAAACCACATCCTCCTCCCAGGAATTCCTCGCCGGCGCCCAGGCAGACCCAGCAGAGCTCCAGCCTCTGTCCAGCTCTGACACCCAGCACCATGCAATTGCCCAGAAGTCCTCTGCTGGCCCCGCCCCAGCCAGCTCGCCTCACCTCAGCGGGGTTTCCGGAGCAGACACGAGCAGAGGAGGTGTAGAAAACGAGGAGGAACAACCGCAGCCACCTTCCTCATCATCTCTGTCCTCCTCCTGGACGGCCGCTTTGTCTCTTCCCGCAGATCGAGCACGCTCTCCCTCGCCACAGTTTGCACCACTGAGACTGACGGACAAACCGCCGGCCGTGTTCGTGCAGGATGACTCACCGCTCAGGTAAGCAGCTTAGCCAAAGTGCTTCAGGTCTCCTCACAGCCCCTCGTTATGTAAAGCTTTTCCCTTCTGTTCTAGTAGAGGAGGCTGTGAATAACAACTTTGGGTAAACAAGATCAAGAAAAAGACAGAAGAACAGTCAGACAGTGATAAACGATACCTGAGTATAGAATTAAAGATGATTAGTGCTTATACATCAGACCTCAAATGGTGGGATTTTCCTCAAATAGCACAACAAGTGTCAGAGGAATGAACTGAAGAGGAAGCTTATTGTCTTATACTTCTGTCAGCTGCTGAAAATGCTTCAAATGTGCCCACAGAGAGGAGGATCGGAGTTTGATTGAGCTTGTAGTTGATTTCCTCTGCGGCCTGAGACAAATCGAACCGGAGGCTGTAATTTTGTTAAAGCCGCATGGCTGCTGTGACCTTTGCTTTCCACTGCAGCTCTGCTCTACGATCCGGCCTTTAATTAGAAACGGTCGACTGCGCGGCTCTGATGTTTATTACAAAATGTGTTTCCATACTCTGACATCTGCGCTTCGTTCCGAGGATGGATGTTTTTTTAATTGACCCGTTGAAGACATTCCCAAAGTTTTCAAAACATGGCTTATTATATTTAACCTGACTTTATTTTTACGTTGTCCATGAAATCAGTGATATCTGAGAAATTTAACCATTGTCTTAAATCTTAAGCATCCAGAGGGTAAGATCAACAAGAAATGATCTCCCAAGAGATATTTTTTTTTGCTATTTTACAGGTTATTTTGCAGGAAAATGAGTTACACTTCACACAAACAAAATCTCTCAATTAATACTGAGAAGAATAATATAGATAATTAAAGAAATAACATCCAGGCATCAGATCAAGATTCTTAAGCTAATTGCATTAAACATCAGGATGCTATCACATCACTCCACCTTCCTTTCCTCTATGTTTAGTTTTTTAACATTTGATGCAGAAATATGAAGTACATTTCTTTAAAAGAATCATTAAATTAGCAGAAACTTTTGCAAATGATGTGGTGAATTTACAGCTTAAGTTGAAGTTTTTCAGGCTTTGATGTTGAAATCTGTTTCCCATCCAGGTCAGAAAGTGATTTGAAGCTCCCTGCAGAGATGAACAGTCCGGTGAGGAAAGTCCCCGTGAGGATCGTCCACGCCGAGAGCCGCTCGGAGCGAGAGGGCAGGGCCTACCTGCCTCAGAGCAGCGAGTCCTGCGGCGCCTTCGAGCTGCCGCCCCACATCCCCTCCCTGAGCACCACGCAGCGGCCGGCCTCGTCCCTGTTCAGCACCTACACCCGCCAGGCCCACCAGGACATGGCTCAGGCTCCGGTGTCAGTCCAGGAGTCAGCCCACAACTCGAATTCGGCGGGTGCTCGGCGCTCAGAGGAGGATGCCAAGAGGGAGGAGCTGGCCAGGGACATCATGGGTAAAGACAAGTCCCTGGTGGACATTCTGGACCAGAGTGGCAGGATGACCACCATGGACCTGATGGAAGGACTCTTCCCCACGGAGGAGCAGATCCTGGAGGGGGCTCTTCAGCGCAGGAGGGCCTCCTCTGGCTCCAGGCTGCCCACGTCATCCCCCAGGAGCATGGACAGGTGGGATATGTCCTCAAGTGCCTATTCTATTTTGAGCAGGACACTGAACCTGTGAGCTCTTTGACCTCTGACCTCCCAGCAGCAAACGATTGGTTAACAGTTGACACAGTTATGCTGCAAATTATCATCAGATCACACGATGTTAACAACAAGCTTCTCTGACAAAGTGGCCTCTGCCCTCCCATCCTCTCCTGTCCCGTCCAGTCAGAATAAACAAATGCATACATGAATGTATAAATGCACAGTTAAAGTAAAACTAATAGTCTGTGACATTTATATAAAAGAACAAAAACAGAGCAATTAATTATCAAATGGAAAGTTTTAAAGCCTTTTTATTATCAGTCCAGAAATGAGGGAGCTGTCCAGTCCAGCCTGTTCAACCCTCACTCATCCTGCCCTCTGGTGGACAAATGTCTCATTACAGTTATCTCAAATCAAATTCCATTATGAACAGATCAAGCAGATATAAATATTATGTTCGTCACCTGATTTCATGCCGTCGTTGAAACACAACGGTGCCTCAGAAGCTCTGCTCAGCTGAGTTTGTGTTTGCTTGTGTGTGTTTGTCAGGAGGGAGGAGGAGGACGTGTCTGTCTCGGCAGCAGCCTCCCTTGTCCCCAGCTCCTCCTACTACAACACATCTGCTCCCAAAGCCGAGCTCCTCATCAAGATGAAGGACATGCAGGAGCAGCTGGAGGAGCAGGACTCTGAGGACGAGCTGGACGTCGACCTCGCCAGTAAAAAGGTAAAATTGAGCAGCCTGCAGATCAGGAAAGACTTTTTAATATTCAGTGAGCTGAAACTTGCTCTTGAAGTTCTAATGCTCTTTGTTGTCCTCCATTCCTTCACGCTCTGCAGCAAGAGCTGATCTCCAGCCTGGCGGGGAAGCTGGAGGTGCTGAGGGAGGCGCGGCACAGCCTGCAGGAGGACGTGGAGGACAACGAGGCCCTGGGCCGCGAGGTGGAGGCCACTGTGCAGCGCCTCTGCCAGCCCAACCAGCTCGATAAGTTCCGCATGTTCGTGGGCGACCTGGACAAGGTGGTGAGCCTGCTGCTGTCGCTGTCAGGGCGGCTCGCTCGGGTGGAGAACGCCCTCAACAGCCTGGAGGAAGAAGCCCCGCCAGAGGAGAAGGTAACAGCATGAGGGCAGGGGAAAATCTTTAATCTGTTCAGATAAATGACATCCATGCTGTCGGCCTGGACGACTGAATAATGACTAATATCTGTCCTCCACCAGCGAACCCTCACAGAGAAGCGTAAGCTGCTGATGCGGCAGCACGAGGACGCCAAGGAGCTGAAGGAGAACCTGGACCGTCGTGAGCGGCTGGTTTCCGGCATCATGGAGGCCCACCTGGACGCGGAGAGCCTGGACGACTACCGCCACTTTGTGAAGATGAAGTCGGCCCTCATCATCGAGCAGCGTAAACTAGAGGACAAGATCAAGCTGGGCGAGGAGCAGCTGAAGTGCCTGGTGGACAGTCTGCCGCTGGAGCAGAGGCCGCTGCTCTGATCCTGCACAAAGTGTCTGGTTTTGCAGGAGAAATACTGGATCAAGACTCGGGGGCCTGGAAGTTGGGGGATTTCGACATTTGTGGGCGCTGCATGTAGCATTTTGATATTAACGTCGTTGTTAAATTGTGAGTTCGTGGCTGAGACGGTTTCAAGTCTCGGTTTCATGCCAGTTTGTTTCTCAAAATGAATACATTTACATGTGGCCCTTTTTTGACCAAATAGGAGCCTCAGGAGCTGAATTAGGAAAGATCCAATTTTTTCCCAATGGTTAGTGATCGATGTTCTCCCATTTTTCTTTCTATTAGTCCCAAAGTCAAGATGTTTATGCTTTACTGATGTTTCAGCTCATTAAAGTTAAACATCTGTGTGTGGAGGCATCAAACACAGCCAATGCTAACATTTTATTTCTAAAGCTTAAATTCAGGGTTGGAAAATTCATAAATAACGTGTGAACCAAATTATGTTCTCAACCCTGAGGTAAACACACACATTTGGTCGTGTCGTCACCTTACAGTGTTTCCGGTCCCCCTTCATTATTTATGTCTCTGAATTGTATTTAAGCTGCTCTCCCGATGTATGTGGCTGCGTTTGTAATTCATTATCGTGTGTTTTAAGTTTTAAAGTAATATTTTCTAGTAATTTATTGTAGCCTTTTTGAAAACCTCTGTGGAGAGCGGGGAAACGTTTCCCAGTAATTTATTCTGACTGATGACGTACTTTTTGTTTTCTAATGAAATGAGAAAGAGTTTGATTCCAAAATCTGTTTCAGGTGACGATCCTGGTTTTAACAGTGTTCTCATCGTGTCAGCCATGATGTGAAGTTATCTTTCCTCCCATCCTCCTGTGTCTCACTTTTACACAATATCTCATTTTGGAGTGAAACTCTTGAATGTTTGCTAGAATAATAGAGAACTTTATCCTATAAAGACGATGCTGACTTCCAGCAGTACTTTTTCTATACGATAATAATGTTTCCTGGATTGCTTTGTGGCCTGTAGTCTCACAGGTTTTAAATCACACGTGGTGCTTTTTCTGAAGCTCCCATCGAAAATCTCATTACCACTGGACTCCTGACTGACCTCTCAGAGGAAAAGCAGTTTCTGAGGAGGTTAATCTAAAAGTGAGCACTTTACTCTTTGCTTTGGCCCGTTCAGGGGACTCTCTGCATATATATTTATTTGAAGACGTGCCTACTGTAGCCTCCCACCACTGTGAACTTCATGGACTGACGTGGGCGTGCCCCTGGGTACTGTTTCCGGCCCACGCACACGTCATGTATGCAGTGCACTCTTTCAACAACTTTCAAAGCAATAAAATGATAAAGCTGAGAGATCTGCTCTTGTTTTTTTATCATACCTAAGAGTCAGTTTTAGGTCATGTTACTGTTCTGTCAGTAAACCCTGAATAATTGCTGTAAACTGTACTTTTTACAGCGGGGGTCAAACTGCAACTTCAGTCAAGAAAGAGGACTCAATTACAGATATGACCTGAAACAATCGAGGTTTTTACTGCGCAGCAGTGCTAACTGCTTTGTTCTTCTACAGCAGTTCAAAAAGACAATACG
>JAPZEA010000017.1:1599660-1612404 GCA_029783685.1 Heniochus monoceros | reverse complement strand
AAAAACCCCCCCAGGAACTTGATAAAAAATATTAAAAAGATGAAAAATAGACCAACAGTCACAATTTATTTATTAGCCCCTGCTGAAGAACATATGCATCATTTAATATTTTTTATCAAGTTCCTGGTGGGTTTTTTGTTGTTTTTTTTTTTTAATATGTATTTGGTGTGTATTAGGTGTTCCTTGGGGAGGATCTCCCTCTGACGCCCCTGTTAAAGGACACAGTGTCTTGTGTGAGCGGGACTGCTGGATGTTAATACTGGCTTTAATTTGTCATCCTGCAGCGGTGTTCATGCTGACAGCTGTCCGTGTATGTCGGACTGCTCCTGTGGATATTATGGGGTCGCTCTGACCACCGTCTCGCCAGCAGAGTCCACTTCGCATTTTGAGCGACGCCCCCAAATTCCGTGCAGAGTGTTTGCAGACCCTCCGGGACGGAGAGGTGGAGGAGGAATCGGCAGCTCCGCCGTCCATATACCCTACGATCACCACGCCATTAGTTCATGACTTCATCATATATTTGACAGGAGAGTTTGGGCCGTATTTATAAGGTAAGGGGAGACGTTTTACCAATACTTCCTGTTGATTCTCGCTGTTATGGTTTAGTCGCCTTTTCCTGCGCGCAGCGCCGTGTCGCAGCGACCACTCGGACTGTGGTCAGCTCGCCGTGGCGTCGGTCGAGCACCGTCTTCTTAGGTAACCTTAATTACGGTGAAATGATCGATCGGGCTTGCCGATCGACCCGTCAAAGGGCTTACATGCTTGTCGTGTAACAACATATATGTCCCATGTTTAATCACTGGGCTAGTTTTTCTACAAATGTGGACATGGAATATAGCCTGGTCTTTTTTTATCCACAGCAACCGCATCGTTGCGCACCTCGCTCCTCGTCGTCGATAGCAGACAAAAGACAGCCTGTTTTTTACGGTCCTCGATATAGTCTTCCTCTGTTGAGCTTAAGCTTTTGCTGGCACACATAACAGCAGTCGTCAAAATGTATTTGAAAAGCGCGCTCCACATTTGACCTGCGCATATGCGCATATCTTTGCATATTGTTGTCGCTCTGTTATTGATTGCATTGATATACCGTGAAATTCTTAAAGGGATACTGCCTCCTGTATGCGGAAATCACTAGCAAGGCATGCACTCTGTGTGATACATGGCTCTGTTCATCTCTATTCAAGCGGTCTGATTTCTGAATGTGTATACATGTATGTTATATTTCTCTTTAAACACACATTCTCCACACTGTGAGCCTCTGACAGTGGTTGGTGACTCTGGATGAGAAACATCTTCCAGTCTCATCTCCTGTTTACTCTCTTTCTGTATTCGTCCCTCCAACATTTCTATTCTTAACCTTCCTCTCTTCATCCCCTATTCATTTCTAGCTCTCCAGGACTCTGAGGCTGCTGCAGAGAATGGGAATAGGGACACAGGCCAAGGCTTGCCATTTTGGCTGAAGTAACAGCAGGACGGTTGTCAACCCCGTATCGCCTTCAATCCCCTTCTCCCTCACCTCTCCTCCCACACACACACACACACACACACACACACACACACACAAGGACAACAAACACCCCCACACACAGCCACTGCTATGTCCACTGCCGTAGACATCGCTGGCCCTTCCTCCCCAGATCAGGCCCACAGCAGCGCTAAAATCCCCAATGAGCCACTGAGACCCAGCCTTAAGCGCTCCAGCCACCCCTACAGCCTCTCCCATTACATCTCCACCCCTTCCCCAGCCGTGGACGTCAAAGGCCTGATCCAGCCCTCCCCGGCCCAGCAGCGGGCCGCCCAGCCTGCGCACACTAAGCCTCGCCGGGCCCCCTCCTGGCCCGACATGTGGGAGTCGCCCAGCGGGCTCCACCTGGCCCACGCCGCAGAGCTGTTGATGCGCGCCGGGCTGCTGGCTCTGACCCCCGCCACCACGGAGCAGGCCGGCCTGGGTGCACAGAGCAGCCCGCCGGCTAAAAGGGAGGCTGCAGAGGCAAAGGGGGGGAAGGGAGACGGGGAGGGAGGTGGATCCGGGCCTGAGGAGGAGGAAGAGGACTCCTCTGGATGTGGCACTGACTTCCAGCCCTTCCTCGGTGCCTGGTTCCCCTTCAGCCCCGCTCTGTTCCCCCTGGCAGGTTTCCAGATGGGGGGAGGCCACTGGAGGAGCGCGGCCATGGGAGCCGAGGGCATCGAGGGGCTGGTGGCCGAGGGTTACTCTCCTGGCTCTCTGGGTGGGGGCAGCGGAGGGAGAAGGAAGAGGAAGAGGTGCGGGGAGTGCGTACCTTGTCGGCGTCAGACGAACTGCGAACAGTGCAGCAGCTGCCGCAATCGCAAGAGGGGACACCAGATCTGTAAATACAGGAAGTGCGAGGAGCTGAAGAGGAAGCCGGGAGGTCCTGGGTTTGAGAGCAGAGTGTCTGGGTTTGACCTAAGGGGCTCCGACTTTACTTTGGGTCTGGCACAGGAGAGAAGCAACGGCGCCTTGGATGGATAGTAATGTATGTGTTGGCAGCATTTGTCAGAGGATCCTGGTTGGATGATTGTTGAGGAGCTGCAGTTGAATTAAAACACACTGGACACCATGTTAACCTGCTCGGACTGTGGTTCAGAGATCTTCGGATCTTGTGTTTAGTGAGGAGCTGCAGCTCCATTTAAGAATGTCCACACTCGTTCCCATCCTTTCTTTTGACAATCAGTGAATTGGAGAGGAGAGAAAGAAGGATACCAATGTGTGTCAATATTTAGATGATGACAAAAATGCTGTAAATAGACTGTAAATATCTGGAAAACATTATGTCTTTTTTACATCCCTTTCCAGTTTGGATGTATTGTGTTTCAACATAAAAAAAGGAGCCAAATGTTTTGTTTCTAATGAGGAGATTTATTTCTGTTGTTCTGACGTCACTGCATCAGTAAGAAATGAATGAGTTCAGCCTAGGCTAAATTATTTCATGTGCAACTTGTACTGTATAGCTCTGTTTGCCCCTTTGAAATAAAAGAAATTGGCCACGTGCACTTGTCTACAGGCTGGGTTTATACTACATCTGTGTGTGTATGTGTTCATATTTAATTGGGTGCATGTGTCTGTTAGCCACCGTAATTCTGGTTGTACACACGCACACGTGTGTGTTCATATGTGTGTGTGTGTGTGTGTGTGTGTGAGGTTGTGCGGATTATGAGTCACCTAATGGTGTGGCTGAGAGCCTTATCGCAACCCCACAGACACACACACAAACACACCTACACGCCGCCTTGGCAAGTCCAGTGCATGCACTCGAACACACCTAACCTGACATGCACACACAATCACAAACACCCTCTCCTCTGTTCACACGCTGACGCAATTTCCCTTTTTATTCAAGTATAGATCTCACACACACACACACACACACACACACACACACACACACACTCTGACGTATATGAGCACATTCAAAGGGAGCAGACGGGGCCACTGATTGGCTCTCATTCTGTTGCTATGGTGGTTGAAGCTGCTCTTCCATTGGTCAGGCTCTGGACCAGGGCCCGCTGCCGGCTGCCTGTCAGCATCCCTCCGTCGTCATGGCAACAGACAGGAAGCAGGGCAGGAGGAGGAGGAGAACTGTGTTGTTGTTGTCGCTGAGCTCATTCGGACAGCAGAAGAAGAAGAAGAAGAAGAAGAAGAAGAAGGAGGTGCTCTGTTGTTTATTTTCCCTCTGTGCTTTTTTTTTTCCACAGAGGATGATCTCGCTGCAAACATAAAAACTGCACGTTTTGATCTGCTGTACAAAACGGCTTAATGCTCACACACACACACACACACACACACACACACACACACACACACAGGGTCACTCTGCAGCAACCTGCTAATCCTCCACCAAAAGATGATTATTAATATGACATGTTCGGATGAAAATGGAGATGAAAATGTAGACAGATTGTGTGTGTGTGTTCGGTGAGTGTGTGTGTCTGTGTGTGTTTGAGCATTGTGAGTGTGTATGAGTTTGTTCTAAAGACATTTTTGGGGCTTTATTGCACTATTAATCAGCCTCTTCCTACTGACTGCTGCTATTATGGCTCCATTCAAATGCTAATGCTTCTATCTCAAACACACACACACACAGCAGCAAACACAAAACAGTTGTTTGTCCTCAGCGAGGACGAAATTATTCATCTTGCCTCCTTTTGTCTGCAGAGCTCAAAACAATTAATATCTTTGCTACGAATGCACATTTTAATGCCAAGTGTCACAATGCAGTCTGATTTCCTGCCTCACACATTAAACTAACTTATACTGAGAAAGATGAACTTGTGATGACAGAAGAAGACGAGGAGGTCCAGGCTTTTCATGGGTGGCCACTCCTTTATACATGGCCATAGCTGGGACTTGACTGTCAGATGCATCCACGTTACCTCTCAAAGCTAGCTTGTTTGATGCCAAAATCTCCACAATGTGTTAATCAACGTGGAAATCTCAGCAGCGCTACGTTTCTCCTTCCAGTGCTCCTTCCACATGGCCTCACACGTCAGATGCTCTTTAGGAGTCGCATCTTTCTGAAATCCTTTTTTAGATCCGGTCGCAAGCTTCGCAAGTTGCAGCATCCCATGAATGTGGCTTTGATGATTAGATCAGGTGGAGTAGTTGGTGGTGATGGAGGCTCTGGTCTGTGGAACTGATGGTGGTCCTGAGGTTGAGGGAGGAGATCCTGTAGTGGATTCTGGTGTGGGTGGTGCTGATGAGGGTCACTCCTTTCATCATTACATCATAACGTCTAAATAAGGATTTCCATTCACTTTAAATATGGATATAAGATAACTTGAAATGACAGAAGCTCAAAAAGAAAACACTGAAATGTAAAAATATGGATGTTTTTATGTTTATGTGAGGCAGTAAAGCTAAATAATTAACCATAGTGTTGAAGCTTCTTCTTCTTACTCTTTTCTGCTCTTTCTCCTCCACCAGGAAGAGAATAAAAATGCTGCATCAGTGATGTTAGACTACTCAGAATGCCGTCTGTTTGCATGTGAGTAGCACCGAACGACAGTTTTTATGTTATGGTGAAAGAGCGAGAAAGTCTACATATGGAGGAGGTGGGTGCGTGGATGGGTAGCTGGTAGCTGTTTCCCCCTACATGCTAAACTAAGCTAAGCTAACCATGACCTGATTTTGTAGTTAACACACAGGCACAATTGATTTGATCTTCTCATGTAACTCTTGGAAAGTAGGAGCTGGAAATATTTTGCCGGTGGAGAAACTTGTGCCGTGATAAACAGATGACACCACAGAGGGGTTAAAGGTCAAATACAGAGCAGCATTAGCTTGAAAGAATCAGGGTTCAGCACCCGGCTCAACACTTTGTCTGCTTTCCTCGCACATTGTCAAACATGCCAGACAAGTTTCAACCTCCATACGTGACACAAACAGGTTATTATCCACCTCTTCATGACGCAGCCCTCAGGGAGGTAATTCAGTGGAGGCAGAGGGAAAGTCAGTCACGAAGGTGACGGATAGAAGGACTGGAATCTGAGTCAGGTGAGCAGCAAGAAGCAGGCGCTTGAAAGATGGAGGGAGAAGGTCGGGTTGGGTGACGGAGGAGTGGGATGTGAGAGGAAAGCAGAGAAGGAGGGAACAGGGAGCTCATGAAGTTTGCCAGACAGCAGTTGAATAAGCGCCACTGACCCAGAAACCTTCCACAGTCGGACTGAAGGCACCCAGAGATGGAGAGAACCAAAACAGCCAGAGGGGGAGGACGGAGGAGGCATGGGAGGCATCAGTTTTAGTTCACTGTAGAGACATGATGCATGTTCAGTCCAGTGTGTTTGATTCAGTGTCTCAGTATTCTCCTAAGATCTTCAAAATCCTGGAAACGTTGTTGGATGTTGAGCCATGAATATTTGTTTTGAATTTGACGGGTGTTTGGATCAAACATGGCGTCACACTACTTCAATAGCTCACAACCTGTGTAGCTCCACATTGCTTTATATCAAACGTGAGGTCAGTGTTTGAGGAAGAGGGACATGAAAGTGTGTGCATCCATACATACATCTGTGTTTTTCTGGGTAGAAATCGTAGTGATACAGTCAGTACAGCCCTTTGTTCTCAGTATGAAGGGTGTAGTGAGTCAAACAGACTGGTGGGAGGTTAGGAGGGATGTGAGGGAGGACAGGGAGGAAACAGAAAGAGAGATCTGAATGACGAAGGCAGCAGGAAACGAGGTGAAAGACGAGGTGAGATAGATCGGGGATGTCAGGAGTCGCCATGCGGCTGCAGGTCTCTGACAGGTGCGCACAGGCAGACGCTGGAAAAACGCAAGGAAACAAACAAGGGCAGGCTGGAAGAGGGAGAAAGTCGAGGCAAATTTATTTACCAAGTGCTGTTAACAAAGGACATCGCTGGAATACAGATGAGGTTGCAGGGAAGGATACAAAAGGAAAGGAAGGGCCTCTACAGTGTGAGCGCTGAGGCAACGTGGGAACTATAGATAGACTAAATTAATGAATCAGTGAGAAACTGCATGTTGACAAAAATAAGATAAAGACACTTAAACGCTGCAGGGAAGGACGCTAAATGAGTGTAGCACAGAACTGTGGATGCACAGCTGCACGGATGGCCAGATAGACATAAAGCACTAACTGCAGATAATGCATGCTCATTTAAAAGGGCAAGTAAGGAAAAGGCTGCAGGGAAGGAAACAAAAGGAGCAGCTCATAAGGTTGAAAACTCAAATACACTCAAATGAGGGAAGGCTGAATTAGAATTAGGGCTATAATTTGAATGCAGTAGATGCTTTAGGGTGATGAAGAACCCCACTTTAGAGCATCTATCTTATATTTCAGATGAGGGACGTAGGGACTGAATGTCAGAATGATTGATAGGATGGAATTACTGAGAAAGGAATCTGTTTGTTTCATGCTGGAGTGGCCTGAAGGTCTTCAGTTCCCTTTAAATGGCTCCTGATCAAACACAGAGGGTTTGATCGGCCTTGTCCGCCCTGCTCGAACACCCGCTGTCGTCTGAGCTATTATTATCCGCTGTTTCCCGTCGAGGGATGCCAAACTCTGTGTGTGTGGACGCAGAACGAAATCTGTTTTACACTTACTGCAGATTTGAAGCCACTTCATTAACAGTGTACCGGAGGTTTTGGTTGCTGCCAGTGTTGCTGAACCTTTGGATCGTGCTGGTGGTTTTTCGTGGCTTGAATTTGAATCACACAGATCTGATAAAAACTGCCAAGCATGCTTCACATTTTACTGTTTTATTTCCAGACAGGATACTTTTTCTGAAAGTCAACATGCAGACATTTTAAAACCTGGTTGGGACTGATGATCAATCAGAGTGAACATTTACAGAGCTTTTATTTTTAGCCACAGTTCAGTATTGTTAATGAGAAGCATTGGCACCTTATGAAAACTAAATGGTGGTGCATTCAAGGACTCTTCTTTGCCGTGGATTGGAGAGATCTGCCTCACAGCATTCCCATCATTGAAAATTCAACCAAGTCAGAGGGATCATGGGATTTTGAGTGTTTCTTGAATTTTATCAGTGTTGTATGAAACTAGGTGCTTGGTTTTTGCAGCGTCTTGAATGCACCAATCGTATTAAGGTGCAGTTTTCAGTTTTTCTGTCCTCCACCCACAGGTGAAACCATGCGGCTGGGCGGTGCTCCCTAGCCTCCCCTGTTCCTCGCCTCCCACCTGATCGCCTCTCCTCCACCATCTCTCCTGTCCACCTCCTCTCGCCGTCCTTCTCTCTCCTCCCGTTCACCATGACGACCACCCTGGAGACGCTGCTGGCCCAGCCGGACCAGGAGCTGAGCCCCGAGCGACTGGATGGCTGCGAGGAGGCCGGCGGCCGATACAAGGTGGTTCCCTCCGTCGTCTGCTCCATGTGCTGTCTCTTCGGCATCATTTACTGCTTCTTTGGTGAGTCGGAAAATTGAGTGCTGCTCTGCGTTACTCGTTAAGTTACAGCCTTGTGAATGATGTCGTGTTTCTTCCTCTTATTTCAGGCTATCGCTGCTTCAAAGCAGTGATGTTCCTGACGGGCCTGATGTTCGGCTCCGTCGTCATCTTCATGCTCTGCTACAAGGAGCGCGTTCTGGACACCCAGCTGAGCGTGGAGGCCTCGGTGGGGATCGGCCTCGGCATCGGCACGCTCTGCGGCCTGGTCACCATGCTGGTTCGCAGCGTGGGCCTCTTTATGGTGGGCCTGCTGCTGGGCTTGCTGGTGGCCGTGGCCACCCTGGTGGGCATGGAGGAGCTTTCCGACAGCCCGCCGCGCTCCGTCTGGGTGCCCCTGGGCGTGCTGCTTGGCCTGGGCATGCTGTTCGCCGTGCTCACCCTCCAGTGGCAGCGCCTCTTTACCACGCTGTCCACAGCGGCGTTCGGGGCAGCCGTCATCACTGTGGCGTTGGACTACTTTGTGGAGCTCTTCGCCCTCGTGCTGTACGTCTATGAGCGAATGAAGGCAGCGCCTGGCAAGCCTGTGTGCTGGCTGACGTGGGTGGTGCTCGGGGTGTGGCCTGCCCTCACCCTGCTGGGAGTCATGGTCCAGTGGAAAGTGACCGCTGAGGGATACTCCCACACCAAGGGTGAGGAAAACTGGCGGTGGTGTTCACCAAATCAATGCTAAATGTGATCTTTCACCATACTGAATTGTCCATGAGCGAAGGTGCCCTGAATAATCTCCTGAATAGTGTTAAAGGTTCATGTATTTAAGTCCAGATTCATAAACCTGCTGCAGAGGAGCTCCATCATGGAACCCCTCAAGTTCGTACCTCGATGAACCAGTCCTGTTGTTTTAGGTTATTATTAGAAGTATTGTTTTTATAAAGGAAGGAAGCTCCACCCACAGCTCTACTGAAAATCTTCAAGTCAACTAGCATACACCAGCTAGCTTCTGTCTTTAGCTTTGGTGTGCTACAAGACCATTAGCTTCTGCTCATCGGCTTCCTTCTGTCCTCCACAGTCATCATCAGTCGGCAGCAGAGGAGGATGCAGGTGATGCGGATTCGTCAGCGGGATGACCGCTACCGCAAGAAGAAGAAGAAGCATGGCTCCTCCTCCCACCACCACCAGGTCAAGCAACTTCACGCTGAGCCCGCCTACCGCCGCAAACCCAATCCTATCCGCCGCTACGACACAGACGTCCTCTCGCCGGTGAGGAGAAATCATCTGATTCTCTGTCATCTGTTTTTGTATTTGCTGTAATTTGTCACCTGTTTTGTGTTATTTAAGGTTTTCTGTATTGTTCACCTTTTTTCATGCTTGCTGCAGTGTTTGCTCATTTTATTTGAATTGTTGTGCAGATTTTTTAAATTCTGCTGCATTTTCTCTCAACATTTCTGTTTGCTGCTGAAATTGTTGCGGCAAATTTTGATGGAGGCAACGACAGATTTTTCTCTTGCTGGAAAGAAACCAACTCATGTTTCCACTTCTTTTTCATCCTTTAATTCATGTTTTATTTGCACTTTGTTAATGTTTCTGTGAAAGCCTTTCCTTCATCTTACAACCAGCGTCTCTCTGTCCCATCCAGAGCTACATCCAGAGTTTCCGAGACCGGCAGGTGCAGGCGCAGCCCTTCCCGAGCCGGCTGGTCGGCGGACCCCACGCCGTGGTGGATGTGGGCTACGACTGCGGCTCCACGACGCCCCTCACTGGAGCTGCAGGACCTTCACTGCGGGTCTAACTGCCCCCTCCCCAACCCTCCAGAGGCCTGAACACAACCCTTCACCAGGGAGATACCTGACTCTACAATCACTACCCACCTGGGTGTAATCGCACCTGTGCTAGAACAAACCATCACTGGGTTTAAATGCAGAGATTCTTGGCTCAAACATTATTTGGGTTTAGCCACACCCCTAAGAGGATGAAAATATATTTAGGGCTGGATTTACCCAAAATGCAAAATGTTTAACCCTTTACGAAGTAAATTTGGGATCATAAAGCTCCGCTCTCCTCATGGCTCCCTGCTGGAGCCATCAGTTTGGTGCAGAGGTTTGGTTGACCTCTTTTTACTGTCTTTCAGTAGATTCTAATGCACAAACGCATGCATGCACTTACACAAACACAAACCGCAGCTACAATCTTAAGGTTTGACGTGGAAACCTGAAACAACCTGCTGTACCCGGCCCCGGCCTGTAAGTCACCGTCTCAAGTCAAACCCATCAGGGATCGCAGTTTCAGTGCAAACCCGCCTCAGGTTCAAACACAGGCATTGTATGAAAAATCACAATACAACTTGGCCCATGTTCAGCGTGCTGTTTCTACTGCTGTTGTTGTTTTTCATCTGATGCTGCAGAAGCGAGTTCCTCAGCCTGTGGGCTTCTTAAAAGTCCAACAAAGATCATCTATAAAGGGAAGTAAAGGCCCTTAAATGCAAACCGGGATCTTTTGCTTTCTGTGCCATCTGGACTCCACAGTCGTCCTTGAAATGAGGAGAGACTTCTTTAATGTCATTTTTAAAGGGATGAAACCCTTTGTCACCCTTGGTGCTGGACGATACACCTCTTCAAGCGTCAAACTGCTCTCCAACGGCCGGGGAATCTGTTTTTAACGGGTGCCTTGCCCCTCCATGGACTGTACCATTCAGCAACAGGAGGGGGGTTACTGGCAGATCTCCTATAAATGGCTTGTTTTTGTATTAAATGTGCTCACAGAAGGATTTTATCAAGGTGGTAGCCATGGAGCTACGATAAGCAGGGTAAAAAAATATTGGTGTTGGCTTGTTGTCTTCACAGTTGCCTGGATGTATGAGGAGGAATTGATTCTAGTTGACAGCAAGAAAGCTGTATTTACACTGGCACCTCATCTGAGACTTCACACAACGCAACTTATGATAGATTTAAAACTAAGTGCTGTATTACAAGGTGAAGAGACACACATTGTAGAGGCCAGTGGAGGCTGGCAATCATCTCTGTAATGGTCAGATCCATGTAAACTTCCAGTAAGATCATTTGGGAATATAGATATAGTTGAAAGATTAATTTTCTCTCTGATTCAGATGAGTTTGGGATGAGTTTCGCTCCCTCTGCCATCGCGAGAAACCTTCAGTGGGCAGAGCTGCACCAGATTTAGCTAAAATCTCCCAATTAGCAGGATAATTAAGAATATGATCCCTGGAAAGCAGCTTTAGTGCTGAGATGCCAGTGTGAATATGGCTCAGAGGACGACAGACTCGGACTAGTGGCCATACCAACTTGTACTTAGACCAACAGCTCCTTCCATTATGTGCATTGATTTTCTTTATTTGGGACAGCGGAACGTTTTTGTCACCAGTGAAAATGTGAATATTGTGTTTAGCTTTTTTAAAGGAAAAGCAAACGTGGGGTACGTTTTTATTCACCTGTGGGAAACGGAAATGCATGATCTCACCCCTCCGTCCCGTCTCCGCTCCGCCCTCCACCCCTTCACGTGCATCAATGTGAAATTTGTACATAAAACACAGCATTTACTAACTTTGTTTCCTTCTTTTTATCATTTCAAGTTTCTTTTTCATCTCTTAGGAGTCTAATTTAATTGTTCTTTTCCAGTGGGATGTATTTATTTGCTGATTTATTATTTATTTTATTTCTCCAGCCGTTCTGTAAAGGAGAGTGCAATGTCATCACTGTAGGCCAGTAACTCCATGCTTTTTTTTCAAGAATTGAACTATGACTATGATTATTAAAGCATGTGTTCCTACGGGCCTGTATACCATCAATGTGTGTGAGCCGTCTTTTAACTCAAGGACATACAGACATCAATCAGCTGTGACATGAAATCCACTTTATTTTTATTAGCAAATAATGTTTGAAAGTCACGATTGATTATCTCTCTCTCTTTCTGTCTCTGTCCTGTATTTTCTTCCTCGCACAACCTCCTATCTCTCTCTTCATCTCCAGACACCTTTTAATCTCCTCCTCCATCTTTTTATCTGTCCTTACTGCGTCCCTTCGCTGATGAGCACAAACGCGCTTCACCTCGTCCTTGTTGATGCTCCTGATTGGACGAAACTCTGACCTTGAGGAAGAAGAGCTGCTCTGTATGGAGGAAACCAGAAGAAACTGTGGATTTGGATCCCTCTGCACACTTTTCGTGGTAAAAAAATTGGCTGAAAGCAGAGGATTTGCTCGGTTGATGTGAAACTATAGATTTTCTGTGACATTTAACTTAAATTGCAGAGCAGGAAGCGTAAACAACACCAGAGTGTTTTATTTAATGCTAACGCTGAAATGCTTTGACCCTTTTGCAGCCTCTTTCAGGTGTCAACATTTGAATATTTAATCATTTAAAAATCTCCGTCTTGTCAAGTCATTTTTTATCCAGAATTGCATATTTTTCTTAATTCTGCTGCATAAAAAACACCTGATTCCTCCCTGTCTCAGGATACAGATGCTTGAAAGAAGCTAATTTCTTTTCTCACTTCTTTGAAAAAGGGTTTTGGGAGTCAATTAAAGACAGAAATGACTGTTAGACGGAGATTTTTTGCAGGGCAGCTTGTGCACCCATAGCCAGATACATCCATGTATGCTGTATCCAGCGAAAACACACCACCAAGCACAGATAAATAAACCCTGATGAAGTTAATGGGACCGCCCTGTTTGAATTCACATATCACAGTAACTGTAAAACAAGTACAGGCCATAATCATGAGTTTGAAGTCTTTTTACTTCATTTTGTTCTCTTCCTCTGTCTGATTCAGGGAAGGACAGATGAGCTTCTTCTTCTTATCTTCTGCATTGTTACATGATGTCTTGCTGGTGCTGCGTGGACTCGCTGACGACC
>JAPZEA010000017.1:1494542-1511685 GCA_029783685.1 Heniochus monoceros | reverse complement strand
ATGAGCCTGCTTCTGTGTGAGGGAAGCAAAAAAGCCACAAACAGCTCACAGAAGCCAACATTTAGACGCGATGTGGCCTAACCTGAGGAAACATGGGCTGATGAGACAGATGTAAAAGCTAGCGAGAGCCCACAAACAAATGAAGATGCAAGCAAGTTAGCGACCAGGGACAGAGGAGTGAAACAAAGATGTTAGACAGGAAAGGAAAGGCAGCGGCAGCAGAGAGTGACGGCTCTGGAGTTCCTCTGGACTCGGTCGGTTAGTGTCGGTTTGTTACTCGCCGCCTGACGGCTAAAAGCTAATGTTTGTCACCAGCACCGGGTGAGTTTGTAAGTCGCTGTTTAAAGCTGCAAAGCCTCCATTCAGATTAGTGATACATCGAAGCTGAGCAGGAGGGAGGAGGTGGCTCTGGTTCGAGTTAAACTAAACGGAACATTCACATGTTGTTCCTGCTCAGAGAAAGCTCTGCAGATACTGTAGGTTCAGTTTGAACATGTTAAAACCTTCCAGATACATTCAGTAAAAACGTTTTCTTATCATGCTGAGAAAAAAAAACATCTTTTAAAGGATTGTTTGCGGTTTCAAATTAGCATACGAACATTGTTTTTAGGAGACAGGGTGTGAAAACTAACAGATGTGGCTTCTTTCCTGATTTCCTCGGTTTGATTGTAATAAAATGGTAAAGACGCCTCAAACTCAGTGGGAGATCTAACACTTTAGGCATGGTCAGGTCATCTGAAGCATGCTGAGGCCTTCAGGTTCAGTGTTCAGCACCCTGACCTGCAGACCAGCGTGTCTACAGGAAACTGCAACCTTTACCTCAACAAATCAAATAAAAATGTAAAAATCTTGATTTGGATTCAGCAAAAGTGCAAATTTCAGGCCCTGCCCTCCCTCACCTGACTTGACGCTGCAGTGGATGTGGGCCTTGGACTCGTAGTAGACCCAGTCGAACCCAGCCTCCACCGCCAGTCGCGCCAGCATGGCGTACTTGTTCCTGTCTCGGTCCGACGTGGTGATGTCCACGGCCCGGCCCTCGTAGTGCAGCGACTCCTCCGAGTGGTGGCCGTCCTCATCCCAGCCCTCGGTGACCCGCAGCCGGACCCCGGGCCACAGGTTCATCACCGAGATGGCCAAAGAGTTCAGCTTGTCTTTGCAGCGCTGCAGCAGAACACACGGCTATTATACTGTACGTACAGATACAGTTTATCTAACAAATACTGCATATGCAGGAAGATAAGATGGCCAAAAGTATGTGGACAGCTGAATATTACAGTCATTATGTGATGGTTGAACATCTATTTCAAAACCATGAGCATTAATCTGCAGCTCTAACAGCCTCCGGTCTCTTGGTTTCAGGCTTTCCAGCAGATGTTGATCCAGCTGCAGGGATGTGCTTCCATTCAGCCACAACAGCACACTGAAGACTGCCAAAAGCATTTCCTGACTGTGCACAGGAGCATGTCATGTTCAAACAGGAAATGGTTTGAAAGCACTGTTTTCTAAAATATCGTTTTGTGTTGAAGCATCAAGACTCACTTCACTGGAACCAAAGTGCTGCAAGCAAACCAGGAAAAACTGCACCAAATGACATGTCCACATACTTTTGGCCATATTGTAAACATATCTAAAAGGAAGGGAAGGAAATGTTTGAGCCACATCAGGTGAGTATTATCAGCCCACAGAACGATCTTCAGTGAACGACCAGTTTCAAAGAGGAAGAGCTGCAGCGAGCGACGTCTTCCTCGCCCTCCTTTAACTCGGCTCAGGGTTCCTTCATGTGGTTTTATCTGATTGTTTTTATTTTTCTCACTGATCTGCAGATCTGCAGCCACGTGCATTTAGTGAGACTGCATTCACAGCTCGTAATGCTTCTGTATACGTCACTTTAATGTTTCATCTTTACACTCTGCTGTTTTCACTTGAAATTACTTGAAATTGGGGTTTTGTCTGTGATTGACAGTTCTTCTCCTTGTTTATCGAGTCAGATCATTGATGGTGGACGAGGCTTTTTTTAACTCACCTGAGATTTTCGGCTTGTTTTGAGCTTTTTAAACTCTCTTTATGGCCTGATTTACTGCTCGTGGACCCTTCTGTCTCACTCCTGACACATTACTCTCCTGCACGATCGCAGACTGCAGATCTGACCTTTGAACTTCTTCCTGCTGTTTGCTTGAAATTCTGATGATGCAGGCCTTTAAGCCCCGCCCACCGCTGCTGCACTCTGAGCCTGAACTTTTAAACCAATCAGGCGGCAGCAGGAAAGACGTATTCCGCTGACACCCGTCCACGTCACCCCACCCCCGTCGGGCCCGGTCACCCCTCTCCCCCTTGTCTGTGGCTGCAGCCTTCCCACAATGCACCCCTGCTGTCCCAGCTCGGCCTGATGTTTGCTCTCTGTGGTGAGCGGAGGCAGCTATGTTAAGGATGGATGGAGGGGTGAAGGGGGTGAAGGGGGGGGGCTGTGAGGTTATGGGGTGGTTGGGTGATGCTGGGGGGGGGTATTAAAACTGACTGGTCCTCAGCGTCCCTCTAAACCTGGAGTCTGGTCAGAGTGAGCAAACAGAAGGTGAGAGGGCCAATTGAAGGACTCATTCAACTCCCTCCTGCTCTCCCAAATAATAGCGCATTCATGTGCTGTTGGAATAATGGGAAAAACTAGTTCCCAACTGCGAAAACTCACATGAGCGCCCCCTCAAGTCAGAAAATTCTGGTACAGGATTTGCTAACTTTGACGTCATGTGTGCAGAAACATGGCGGACAAAAGAAAATGTTTGGCTGATAGTAGAAACTTTTTATTAATTGACGTATTGCTTATCAATCACATGGAATTTGTCGTATGGTGTCAGGTTGTAACGGCTGTCGAGGCACAGTGACTCAGATTAGTCAGACAAGTTAAAATGCAACATGTCTTTCTTTCAATTTAAAGGCTTGTGAAAACAATGAGCAACGTCAAACATTTCCAGAGAACAATTTTGGCCAAATTTGGCAGAATGATGGAGGCGTTCACAGGATGACGAGTCCAGAAATTTAGAAACTAGCTGACCAAACGAATGCTGATGAATTAAGTCCAAAATGTGTGAGGATATCTCAGTTTGTTTGCTTGTCACAGATGTTTCCAGACGCAGTGGAGGACATGATCATCAGACTGAAGTGACATGTTATTTGCGACATTAATTCCTGAAATGACGTTAGCCAGTTTCCTGTTTGGAGGCAGGTTATTTTGTGTTTGTGATGTTGACGTGTGAATTATCTGCCTGCTGAAGCCATTTTGGGTCTAATTGGAAGCAGCTGCTGTGGTTTCAGCGAGCACTTACAGAAATATGTCGATTTCAGAGTCGGTTTTACCGTAACTTCACTTCCAGCTACTTGTATTTCTGTGAGAAAGCCATTCCACATTTTTATGTCTGTTATCTGCCACTGTTTTTCATGGATGTGGCCAGGTAGCTCGCTGGCTATAAGGAAGCTAATCCTGGCTACAAAATATTAATTAATTCTGCACAAAGCGATGATGTGGGTGGTGATTCAGAGGAAACTGTAGGAAGGGTCTGCTTGGATAAAGTTCAACATCTGGACACCTCAGCCTTCATGTTGGAGCTGGCCTGTTGAGGGCGCTCTCATTGAAAACCAGTTCTACTTTGGTCTGATTTGGGGCTGTAACTTCCAAACTTTGTCATTTTTCTTAAAAAGTTATTTGATCTTATTGATCCAGTTTGGTCATTTTTACACGTCTAGCTCGACTCATTTGATTTTGATAAAACTTGATTTGTAATTTGTAAAATGTTCATTTCCCTGATAAACTCCTCTATAAGTCACACATGATGACTTTCTGAACATCTGCTCATGTCTGGTCAAATCCAGAGAAATGACAGTTTTCTGGTCAATTAAAGGTCACAAATGAAGCTTTAAAGATCCATAAATGGCTCGATTAAAATGAGAGTTTCATTTCACCTGACAGCAGCTGAATTACAGCTACTTCTTAAATCACGGTTGCATGACTATAGGTCGTCTTGTCATTTTCCTGCAGCCTCTGAAAGCGTCTCTCATGATGCAGCGTTTCATGAATCTCAGCCTATTAAGAGTGAAAAGTGGGATTAAACGCTATAAATGTCTTTTTCCATGTTGGCTGTGATAAGAATAGCTCGCGGCTCGGTGGCCACAGATGCCTTTTCACAGCGTTCACTGTGGATTTGAACGTCTTATGTTTTCTCTACGCGGTCAGAGCAACGAGCTGGACTTCATAAATCAGACGATAGATTTTGTTGGTTTTCCTTTCAAGGTATACAGATCGACGGGGGTTTCTGTAGGAGCGGTTGAAGCACTAAACCGCTGGCTGCACAAACATTGGACGCGCAGGCTGACAACATGCGCCTATGCACACCTTCACGCTGCAAAAAATGTCCGTCTGAACAGGTCAGCTAGTCTCATGTGGCGTCTGGAAGTCTTGTTTACTTGAGATGAGGGGACAAAATCTGAAAAAAAGGAAAGCGTCGTCTCTTGATTCAAGCGCATCTTCAGATCAAAGCGCACGGTTTGCTGAAAATGAGGTGATCTGCCTTTTCTGGAGCAGTTGTTACGCATCGTGTCTGTAAGAAATCCTTTAAATTAGTGATTATTGGAAATAAGTGAAATTAAAACTGAACTAATTCAAAGGGTCAAGTTAAACCCGAAGAATGGCACTTTTTGCAGTGTGGCTTTAACAGTCGCGTCTGTATGCAGGACGGAGCGCCCCGGAAAAAGCGAATAAAACATCAAGAGGCGAAAAAAAATCTGTATAATTAAGGCTCCAACACAAGTGAAGTGGGCTATTTTTGCACATGTGCGCTACGAAAACAAACAAAAAGTAACGCGGAATAGTAAAAGACAAGCAGGAGGCTGTCTGCTGTGGCTTGGAGCCCATAAATTGTGTGCAGGTCAGCGACGCTGACGCGCAGCGGCTCGGGGTGCGCGCTGCAAAAAATGTCCTGTTTGGAGACGTTTCACCTAAAAAGTTCTTAACTTCAAGCGGGCTGATTTGATTTGATTTTCTTGCCCTTTTACAGATGAACTTTTATCTACCAAACATCCTGAGAAAAAACAGACAGAAAAAGTCCTGTTAAGTTTGCTGATTTTGGAGATTAAACCTCTTGATTTACGCTCATTTGCACTAAAGACAAAGCGAATGAACTCGTTCCTATTTACCGATTTTACCTCTTGTCCATTAGTTCAGTTGAAGGCAGCAGAAGTGAGCCGCTGCTGCTGTGGATATTTCTTGCAGTGCGCGCAGCGAGGTGACAGCTCCAGGCGGGAGTGCGCGCTTTCATTCCCCACGTGGGTCTGTGGACATAAGCGCTGCCGCTCGGAGAGGAAGCCCGCGGTCACAAGAGCCAGATATAAATACTTTATTCCTGGGGAAATTGGGAGTCAAATAAATTCCACCCGGGGCCACATCAATGACGGTGTCGTAAAAATTTTTGACAGTCCAAAAGGCGACTGTTAACTCTGGCCAGTCGGGCTAAAAACGAAAACGGTAAACATCAGTACACGCTTGACCCGGGCTCTAACCAAATACGACTTTTGGCTGTTTTTCCACCGAAAAACATGATGTAAAACAGAGGACATAGTGTTTTAATTAAGAGCGACCGCTTTTCCATACATTTTTAGACGGGGTTGCCCTCTTTTACGCATGAGCTGCCCACAGTGAACCTCTGAGCGCTCATGTGGAGCCGAGGAGGAGAGCTCCGATTCAAGCTGGTCACCTACACAACCCAGATACTAACTCCACTGTGTCAACAGCTGCAGGGATTTTACAATTGACTGAAGAATGAGTTGTGCAAACAGCCAGACTTTGTAATCAGATTCTCAAAGAGCAGCACTGCAAGAAAAATCCACCTAAAATTCATTTTCATGAGACAAATCGTGCTAAAATTGTAGTTTGACATAAAAAGAGTTCAAATAATCCTCCAGTGAGGCAGCTGCTGTGACGTTAGTCAGGTGACATTTGAGGACTTGCGGCTAATAAGACTTATGTTCCCTTTAAATGCCACTAAAACGATTTCTGTTTTGATTCAAGTTCTCAAGAAAAATGTGAGCTCGACACATTTTTGTTTGTTAAGACTGTGACGAGCCTTGAGTCAACAAGAAATGCGGAAAAGATAACAGCGTCCACGCGTTTAAAGACTGGCCAAAGTGCACCGAGTAATGCGCCAAGATACCTCTTTAATAAGCAGGTTTACTGGTGAAAAGCCCAGGCTCAAAGGCACCACGGCAGCTGGGAGTGTTACCTGTGTCATCATGCGGTCTGCACCTGTGTTCTCCTCATCCTTGAAGATGATGTCGGGGTTGTAGTTCGGGGTGAGCTCCTTGAAGCGCTCAGAGTTCCGGGTTATTTTCCCTTCGTATCTCCCGCTGGCCCCTAAAGTCTTCTCGGCCACGTTGGGGCTGAACTGCTTGTAGGCGAGTGGCGCGAGTTTCCGCGGTGACCGCCTCTTGCCATAGCCTCTACCCGGTCCGCAACCCTCGCTGACCGGCGAGAGGAGAAAGGCGCACCCGGCGAGGCACGTCACCAGCGTCGGGAGCAGCATTCCGCCCCGGGGCCGGTATGTAACCCCCCGGCGGGTGGCCAAAAATGTCACCGCTGTATTTCTTTTGATGTGTGTCCCCTCGCGTGGGTTCCCCTATATAATTTTAGAGCGGAGGTAACGGAGCAGGACTCATTCCCGAGTCCACAAAAGTGTCCATTCCCGGCGCGTAAAAGTGGCCAGTGCGCCGCTGGAGACGAGCTGGAAAGGACTGAACCTGTCCTCTGAGCTGCTGACACTCTCCTGTCCCCAGCGCACGCGGAGGCAGGGGCATAAATAGGCGAGGTGAGTTTATCTTGGCAGGCAGGTTCAAAGCTGTCTCTCTGTGTCGAAGCTGTGAGAAAAGGGCTACAGACAGACACGGAGGCGCGCGGTGCGTAGTCTGGCTGCGCCTGTTGGGCACGGCGGTCAAAGGGTGTCCCCGCAGCGGTTTCTGCCTCTCGGGTTTATTCTCAATGCGTCCCTGTGGCGCAGGGCTGTTGGCAGAAATGGAAATGGAAGAGATCCTACTACAGTACAGATGAGGTGCCGCGAGAGAAGAAGACCGCGCCCTGCTGGACCTGCCCTCTGCTCCGTCCTCTCCTCCCATCGGGGTGGCACAGGCCCTGCGGCCGCCTTCATCTGTTTATTGTCAACCGGAGCTTCAGCCAAGAGGACAGACAAACACCGAGCCACGAGACTGACCGGGCTGGCGCGCGCTCACACTGTCCTTTGGACCCTCGTCATCGAGGTGAGAAGACGCACGAGCAGGAGCGCAGGTGCGCGCGTTCAGACCTGCGCTCCAAAACTTTCTCAGCCCTTCTGTCAGACCTGAGACTCGTTACAGAGTGACATAAGAGTCTGTGATGTAGGTGAGGAAGTAACAAACCTCTGACCGCCGCTTCTCACCGTGCAGGCGCCTCACAGTGACACTCAACTACCGCCTCAAGGACCCCGTCAAGGGCCCAGGACCCCAACTTGGTCTCCAGAGAAACATCTGTGAAGGTCAAAATATTTCAGGGTTTATTTGGTGAAGTGTTGGAATTCACTATATTCCACGAACTTAATTCCCAGAACTGACCAGAGAGACACAGAGCTGAACTGATGAATCTGTGGAGAACATGTCGCCACAGTTTCTTCTTCATTTTAATTGTCTAAACGCAAAAAGCTTGATTCTGCTTTGCATTCTGGTCTATTTGAGCTCCTCATGGTCTCAGATCTCACTTTTACTCATCAGATGCTGAGATGTCGATATTAAGATAAGCAGGTGAAAAAATGAGTTCAGTAACCATGAACGCAGATTGAAGCTGAGGCTCAGAGTAGAACTTCACCTTTCCAATCGCCCATTTTCACCACAGGAACTTTCCCAGGTGCTCAGGAACCTTTTTAGGGAGTCAGGACCTGTATTTCCACTGAAAGGAGTCAGTGTGTGAATTTTGTCCCAGAAAGGTTCCTGTTCCTCGGGTTAACTCTCAATAGTCCAGGATCTATGTGAGGCGTCTGTACTTTCATTCAATAACACAGAAATGTCTGATTCAAACCTCACACATAAACACAAACAGTATGTACTAGAAGCCGGTGATTACAGAAACTCTGACAGCACCTGAACGCAGCATTAGGTGCAGTGGAAACAGTAGTTCATGGAGTAAAAGTCTGCAGGAGTTCTGGTCAGAAGAGGCGACACTTCATGTTTAATATCACAACATGTCACAATGTAAAGTCACTTTAAGCAGAACATCTGACGCACATCGCTCACCTCTCACTGCAGACGCTGGAAGCATCAGGACACGAGCTGCCACCTGAAACACCTGAAACATCTGAAACATCGACCCTGAAACCATCAGAAACTGTTTGACACAGACACAAAAATACTGACAGACAGAGAGACAGAAAAATACTGACGGACAGACAGACATATAGACAGATGGACAGACAGAAATGCAGACAGACAGACAAACAAACATACGGACAGACTGAAGGACAGATGGATGGACGGACAGACAGATGGACAGACAGAAATACAGACAGACAGACTGACGGACATACAGATGGATGGATGGACAGACAGAATACAGACAGACAGACTGATGGACATACAGATGGATGGACAGACAGAATACAGACAGACAGACGGCACTGAACCAGGTCCTCGCTCTCAGATCAGCTGTTGATGAGCTGTGGTCCAGTCTCACCAGCAGAGACACGACACCCAACGCCAGGTTCCACTACTGGAGGCCAAACTGGGGTCTGAGGACCCCCAGGGGCCCTCAGTGGGGCCTTCAGGGGCCCAGTGAAGTCAGGAACAGATGCTGTGATTCTTTCATTAATGGGATTTCTCGACAAATCGCCATCAAATATTTGATGTTTTTGCTAAAAATGACAAACAATTAATTGATTAACTTTCTTAGTTGTTGCAGCTGCAGTTGCGCGAATCGTAACTCTGGAAATGGAGGACGTGTTCAGACGTGTTCACTCATTATATTCTATGTCTCATTATACTTGAGTCAGATGGGAAGAGTTTATGAGCAGCCACTAATATCGTAAAAATCGAGTAACGTAAACGCAAAAATCCTGAATAACTAAAACCAGCTTCTGTCCTGGAAATTATCTGGAACATTACCAGGAAGTCTGTCGTAATTAAAGGACTCAAATGATACCAAATGATAAAATTTATCTTCAAGTTAACATGACGGCACCTTTCAGTCACGTTTGTCCCACAGAAACTCCTCGAGTCCTGCAGGCAAACAGTGACTTTTCAACTAAAACTTCAATAGCATTCCCGAGATGCTGCAACACCTTGAGTCAACATCTGAGAAAGGAGGTCGGCCGCTCCATCGACCGCCGTCAGCTCCTAATAATAATAAAAAGATCTGGATGCTGAGAAAACTTTCTTTTCTTCACCAAATTTGGACAAAAGTTTGTGTCTATTTTGAGTTTTAGAGAAGACAAAAACAGCCGTTAAAATTACAGTTACATCTTTAATCGACAGCTTCTTTTCTAAAAGCCCCAAAATCCAGACTTTATTTGACAAAACGGATTTAAAACCTGATTAAAAGACATTCCAGGATCGATCGAAACCCAAATTAAAAACAGTATCAAAGTGTCCTTCGTCAAAACAAAAGTTATTTTTCTTCAAACGGGAGAAAAAGCACTTTTTCTCTCAGGAAGTTCTTAATTGTCGTCTGAGTGTCCTCATCTGAACAGTCCCACCACTTTCTTCTTCTTTGGTTTGGAGGACGGTCGCTCTGCAGGAAGAGACTACAGAGGACAAAAAGAAGAGGACGGATGTTTGATTCCATTAACTTTTATATTCCTTTATTCTCTTCATAACGCTCGTGTGCTTTGCCTTTCATCATTTTTATCTTTTACAGAATAAGACTTTGTTTTATTTGATTTCCTGCTTTAAATTCTTGATTTTAGAAAATAACTTCAAATGAAGTTCAAAGAGTTTGAGCAGCAGCGAGAGCCAATGATTGGTCCAGCTGAATTTAAGAGGTTCCATTGTTTAGTGCAGATAATGTGTAAAATCTGCTTTATCAGCATTAGAATATCAGTATTTATGGTCTCCTACTTGCAGTTGAGCTGGAGCTCCATGATGGGACTGTAATTATTTTCCCGTCACTGTCACTGCTGATGTTAAATAACTAACTGCGTCGTCTCCGTCGTACCTGCTGTACTGTGGGTCTGTCGGCCATCTTGGCTCCAGCTGGGTTCACCTGTGTGTTGAGGCTCTGCTCTTTGTCCTCACCTGCTTCACAGCTGACAGCTTCACCTGGAGTAATGTGTTAATATGCGTCAGATCCTTTAAATGTTGTACGCTGTGTGTATTTACTCAGCTATACTTTGCTTTTTAGACGTCAAACCAAACGAACCCAGAGATGAGGCGAGCTCCGGTTCTTCGGCGGGCGGCTGGTCCTCCTCGGACAGTTTGCGTTTCTGAGCGCGTGCGTCTCCGTGGGCGACGACGGCTGCGTACAGGTGCTGGAGGTCGGCGTCGAAGCCCAGAGCGTCCTGCTGTTCACGACGCAGCAGAGGAAGAGCCTGATGGGAGGAGACACAGAGCGATGACTTCCTGTCGGTTGTGACGAAGCTTTCAGAAGCTCATTCTGCAGACCGGCGAGCCGTTTAATTTGATTTGTTGGAGTTTTTATTACAATTTGGGCCTGATTTTGGAAATTTTGTCTAAGTGGACAGGTTAGACAAACTTATTTGGAAGAGGACAAAGTCAAATTATGACCCAAAGTGTCAAAGATGAACTTCCTGCTTCAGCTGACGAGTAATGAGCGATAACGAGGGATTATTACCGACATTTCATCTGTGTTCAGTTTCAACTACACATCAGTGCTTTTGAGGATGATATAAGAAGTTTTGTTGGTGTTTGAATCCGACCAGAAGCGAGACGTTTCCACTGTTTGTCCGTCCTTTTCCTTTTTCTGTCTTTTCTGCTGGCTGCTGATTAACTGTCTGTTCTCCACCATTCTTCCATGCACGCAGTGTTTCTTGACCAATCAGGCTTCTTTTTAGTCATTTCAAGTCGGTCGTCTCAGGTGTAAGAAATGAACTCTACCAGTGCCGTGTTATCATTACTGATAGACATGAAGCTAAAAAAGACCCTGGTTGTAATAGAGCAGAATGATCAAGTCCTGCATCATTTCATCTCTGCAGCTTTAAAGCCAACACAGCACTAACAAAGAGGAATAATCAGGTGCATGAGCTGAAAACAGGACAGTGTCCTTTTGACACAGCTTGGTGCTTTGGGTATGTTTGTTTTACGGCCCTGTCGTGGCTGTCACATGTCCCAGGTGTGACGCCGGGCGTGTCGGGGCTGCGATAAGCCTCTAATCAAAGCTGCATTACTGGCACAGCTGACAGCAGGTAGAGAAGCAAGCAGGAACAACTGACACACACACACACACACACACACACACACACACACACACACACACACGCGCGCGCACACACACTCAACCACAGGCCTGACAGATAAGGGTGCGTGTAAACTCCTGCGACATTATGCAAACGCACGGCCGACCCGTAGAAAAACACTCGCTGTTCACTAAATCCTTCGTTTTTTCCCCAATGGAGAGAACAAACTCTCCAAATTAGCTCCTCAAATATTGACCAGGAGAAATTGGTGGTCTCCCACTCGCTGTCAGGGCAGAGGGGCTCCTAAACACACTTTGGTCAGGTTTGGAGGTTTTGCATTGATTTATTTTTGTTATTTGTTTGTTTAAATATCGTAAAAATAAATGTAAATGCTCTGGTGAGGCTTCGTTCTGCTTTGGGCACAGAGAAACCAATGTGCTGAGGGGGAGAGAAAGAGGAGAAAGCCCACCTTATTCTCTCTTTTTATTCGCTCCCCCCGTCAGGCCCCCTCCTCTCTCTGCTGCCAACAGCTCACTTCACATTATTTGATCTGAAATGTTGAGCTCAATTTGTTGGATCCGGCTGAAGTGCTAAAATCAACTGTCTTATTTGATAGTTTGAAGACCCTCCTCTCCTCTACGGAAGCCCATTTCTGCCACAAACACATTGATGAAAAGTTTTGCGTGATTAAATAAAAACAAAAAACTGATGGCGACTCAAAATTATGAGATAGTGGCCAATATGTTAATGCCGCATGCAAAACTGGAAGGTGGTGATTAATAAACACACTCTCATCCAATCATATCACTGCTCTAAAAACTCTGACACAGCTGAGCCAATCACAGAAAAGCATGACAGCAACAGTCCTTAACCTGCATTGTGATTTTATGCATTTGTAGAAGACGAGGCTGTGACACACGGAATTAATGAGCTCATTAACCAGACAGAAGAGTTATAACCGAGCCGCCTGATGTGTGCCCAGGTGTGATTTAATGCAGCTAAACCCAGTGAGAGGCTGCAGGTTGACCAACAAACGTGTGCTGCTGCCTTCAGATGTCTGCAGGCATTTAATGAGCAGAAGAAGAAGGTTTTCATACAGTATAAAACAGCAGATACTGTCAGAATTACTCATATTAGAAACATAAATGCAGACTGATGTTACTGATTTATCCATACTAAACTTTTATATGACAATGTAAATGCATCTGAGTTTTTAATTAGATTTTTATTTTTTTTTACATGTTAGTATTATTCCATTTTTGCTGCACATTTAGACATTTTTTTCTCTTGTTGCACCAAACTGTTGGAACGCTGCCACAAAAATAGGGTAGAAAAGGTTAAAAATATGAGACACTTTGTCAAAGCTGCAAATCAAAGTCAAATTTATAAGACTGGAAGTCAACATTTTCATTAAAAAAGTCAAAATTGAGACATATTAAATCAAGAATTTTAAATTCATAAAAGAGACATTGAGCCAAAAGTTTGACTGTTAAATAATCTTTCACATATTCTCATAATTTTGATTCAGTAAAGCTTTAGTTTTTTGGCACTGAAGGGCTTCCATACCTCTCTGTATTTTAGGAAAGGTACAAAAATGGCCACGGGGTGTGAACGCAGCAGCGAGGGGATTGTTATGTGCCGCCGGTGACCAGAAAGGAAACGCCAGCCGAGGAATAAACAGGTGATTACAGCAGGTCAATAACCTCTCGCCTGTTTTGTCCAGCTGAGTAACGCTCTGGAAAGTTCCTCCCTGCTCCTCTAACAGAACAAAGTCCTCCAACAATGGAGGAGACGGGGCGTAGAGGAGGTGGAGCGCTCACCTGGTGGCCACCCCTCCAACCTGCAGCAAAGCATCATGCGTGAGGAAGGTGATGAGAGGAAGAGGAGAGCTGGCAGCGTGTTGGTGTTTCTCTATTATTAGCAGGTAAACAGCTCTGATTTTAGCCTCGCTGCTGCTGCTGCTGTTGTTTTTCAGGTGGGGGTTCTGGTGCCACAGAGTCTCACACTCGCTCTCCCTCGTCTTCATCTCAGCTGCTGACCTCGTGTTTACTCTCCCTCATTCCTGTCGACCTCGTTTTCTCTCGCCGTGACCTCAGCTTCCCGTCCCGTCCCGCTCGAGCCCCAAGGGCTCGAGGTCAGCGCCTCGGAAAAAAACCGGAGGACTAAACTGCCCGAGGACGAGTGAAGAGGAGGAGGAGGAGGAGGAGGAGGAGGAGGAGGAGGATGTAGTTACTGTAATCAGGTGCAATAAACAATTAAAAAGCTCTAAGTATGACCTCTCCGGATCGTGTTTCAGTTCTCCTTCACTGGCTGATTTGTGGATTCCCTTAATTACAAGTTTCAGGAATTAAATTCAGGGCACGTACAAAATAGACGTCGGTTCACAGGAAGAAAAAAGCCACATTCAGAGGGCGAATGTTTAGATAGAAATCCTGCAAACACCAAAAACACTGAACAGCTCAGGTGCTTCAGTGATTCAGTATGAAAGGAGCAAATCACACCATCATTAGTGCCAAGAGTTCGACTACAAACGATTTAAAAGTTTTATTGTCTCCAGACGGAGCTTCGTCAAGTCTGATGAACGTCCTCGAGTGATGAAGACTACAAGTTTTAAAATGAAACAAATGTGTTGGTTAGAAAGAAGCGAGCTGAGCCGAACTCTGCAGCTCGAGGCTACACGAGCCGCTACTAGCATAACAGACCCGAATCTCCCACTCAGCTCTCGGAGGTTGAGCTGCATTGTGAGTAATGGAGGCACCAGGTTTTGACATAGAGGATGAGGGTGTGGTTCTGCTCCATCAACTTTGAGCCTCGTTTTGCTAAATCAGCAGAGCACTCTGTCAACGCAGACATCGTCCACGGGCAGAGGAAGAGCCTACGATCCTGTACTTCCTGCAGGTCACATGACAATAACGAGACAGTCTCCATGGCCTGAGAACACATGGTGGTAGCCACGTCCTGAACCATTCCCTGCTTCATCGTCTATTTTTCTGCAAATGGAACCTTCATTTACAAAATGAACATCATGCTGGATTGAAAAAGACTTGAAACTAGCTATTGAGACCATAAACTCATTGGGAAACTGCTAATAAATCAATTTAAAGAGTCATTTTCTCATAAGCTTACACACAATTTGACTTCTTTTTGCAACCAGTGGCGTCGCCCCCTGCTGGCCATCCACGGCCTGTACTATGATTTTTAATTGGAGCATTAAGTGCGAGCCAGTGGGACAGCAGCTCGAGAGAGTTCAGAGAGGCCGGAGACATCTTACGATGCCTTCACTGGCCCAAAGCGAGACAGCTCAGTAACAATGAGTCAAACAGTCCTTTCAGCCGCTGGCATCACGTAAATAGTGCTGAGACGCTCGAAACGAAGGGAACAATTCGCTGATTTAACACGACCAGACAACACCGGCGTGACGTAAGCAGAAACGTGGACGGTGTGAAGCAAAACAAGCTCAAGTCTTCACCGTGCGTTTCAGTGCATCAGCGCTTTGAACCAGCCTGTCCCATGATCCTCTCTGCTCTGACATCATCCACACCTTCACTTCATTTACCTTTCACCTCCCCTCTGTCCTCGTCCGCTGCCGTCACGTCTCCCTTCGGGGTCGTGACACACAGAAAGCTGCTAATGATGTCCCATTAACGGTCACAACAGGCGCGACCACGACGGCTCACGTCGCGTCCTCGGGACAAACAGCAGCTTCTAATTCAGGTTGGTTCGTCATGACAACAACGGGCCGAAACTTTGGGTTTAATATTCAGCTGAAGAAAAGCACTTCGGCCAGAACACGAGAAGACAGACTTGTGTATTCAGTCTCCTTCGGGAAGCTCACAGGTTTCTTTCGCAGCTGGATTCGGATTGAATGGCCAGTGTGAACGCTGAACTGGGCAGACTGGGATGAGACCTGCAGATGTTTAAATGTTTCTTCACTGGGCCCTCAAACGTGTGAGTGGGAGCACCTGTTTTTCAAGGTGACACGTACACATACGGACATGACAGAACAGGTCTGTCATTTCAGAAACAAATCAGATTTTCATGAACTGGCCGATGTTTTTGTGCAGAGATGAGCAGGAAGTAAGATCAATGCTGACTGATAAAACTCAATAAAAGGCGTCATCGGGCTTCCATTTTGGCTCTGAGCAGTCTGTTCCGTCGAGTTTTAAGGAAATTCTAAAAACCAAAAAAGGAAAATCAGCCAATCTTCTATCAGATTTTTCTGCTTTTAATATTCTTAAATGTTTATATTGCTGTTGAAAATGATCATATCTACAACTTCAGGGAAATAAAGAAATAAAGCTATAACTGTTTGGTCGCTCAGCTCTGGTGTTGTGGCGTTTGGAGGAAACAGTAAAAAGCAGGACGTGTCAACACATGACCAGAGTTTCTCATCTGCACTCTGACTGTCTGATTTGGATAATCCATCCTCCGCCAGCCGAGGAAAGCCTGATATTTGCTTGTGGCTCGCGCTCATTTAAAGCCACTTCAGTCTGGGCTCGCTCGCGTCGTGCCGCTGTGACAGGAAGTGTTAAGTGTCACAAATAAAATACAGCATTGCGTCCGACGTGTTCACGTGCCGACAAGCGCTGCAGCCGTGTTTTGTGTTGCTGCTCTCATGTTGCTCACAGTCTCATGATGTCTTTGCGGGACGCCGCACTTGGCCGGTCCAGGCTGGGGCTCGGCCCAGCGGCCAGCAGCTGAAGAGGGGGAGCAGCCAGGCCACAGAGGGCCTAATTACAGACCCGGAGCGGGGACAACCCTGTGGAAACTGTGTGCAACTGACAGAGGACACAGGAGGAGGAGGATCTGCTGGATGTACATGGTTTTGTTACTCCTTACAAACTGTTTAGAAACAAGGCTTGAAGCTAATGATTATTTTCATTACTTGCTTATTTGTTTAATGTCAGGAAATGGTAAAAGAGTCCATCATACGTTCCCAGAGTGCAGTGTGATGTCTCGAAACGTCTTGTTTTTTACGACCAACAGTCAAAAACCCAAAGATATTCAGTTTATGATGATATAAAGCAGAGAAAACAGTAAAACGTCACATTGCAGAAGCTGCAGCCAGGAAATGATTGACACTGTGTTCAATAAGTGACTTCAAGGTTTAGCAAAATTGCTGTTAATTGTCGAAACACACAAACATTTACTTTGTGCAGGCGCAGAGTGCAAAAACTGTAAACTGCACTTTCAAATACTATCATCTCTTCTTTATTACAAGACAGAATTTCAGCTTTTGGAGGCTAAACTGGCTCCTCACCATCAGGGCCAGCAGCCTGATTAGCTGCTTTCATGTGAGGAATGATCTCTTCACACGAAAAGACATGCATGTTTCTAATTTTCCTTTTATGTTAAGCGCTAAACGTTTCTTTTTGTTTTCCATCTGACTCTGCAAACCTCTGGAGGAAAGAGGACCCAAAAACCTGTGACTGTCTCGTGTTCTTAGACCAAAACAAAGCTGGATGCAACCAGCTTCAACTGTTTGCATCCAGCAACACTTGTGCTAAAAAGGCAGAAAAAAAAGCACAGAGTTTGGTGAGATCCAGGACGGAGATGCATCTGGATCTGAAGACTTCTGATTGGACTCTTTCCATATGATACATTTGGTTTCACCTGCAGACTCAACACCAGCTGACCCAGACTGGAACAGACCCGGCTCAACCTGGTCCCATCAGTTTTTTCTTTTTTTGGTTTATAAGATGAGCAGGAATATTAGGTTTAGTGAGTTTCATGAGTGC